>RDPX01000277.1:758944-821448 GCA_003991215.1 Morbakka virulenta
AGACCTCCTGTATCTGCCATTGACGATGAAGTGATCAATTTGGTTTTTGTCTCTGTTGTTTGGTAAGGTCCATGTGTATTTTGTGAATGTTTTTTGTGTTTGAAGCATGTACATTTGTTCACATAACTCAATAAGTCTTTCACCATCCTCATTCATGACGCCTAAGCCTTCTTTCCCTAAAACTTTCTCATGGTTTTTGTTGTTAAAGCCAACTTTGGCATTTACGTCTCCCATAACGATCAACATATCATGCTTCGGTGTTGACTCAACTCTTTCTGTAGTTTGTCGTAGAAATCATGCTTCTCCTTTTCATCTGCATTATTTGTAGGGGTATAGATCTGAATAATGGTGGTTTTTACATATTTTGAGTTGAATCTAGAACTAATGATCCTTTCATTCACTGGATTCCACTTGATTAGGCATTTCCAAGTCTCAGGGCTCAACATGATTCCTACACCTCTATGATGTTGTTCATCTGACCCAGAATACAATACAAACTCTCCAGTGTTGACCTTCAATTCTCCGAAACCAGTCCATCTTGCTTGGCTTATGCCTGGTATCTGTAGATGGTATTTCCTCATTTCCCTTGCTATTATTGCAGTTTTCCCGGTGGCGTACATGGTTCTTACATTACAACATCCTATATGGATGTATCTTTTTGGTGTTAGAAGTGATGTCATGCCTGTCGTTCTCACCTTGGAGACTTCAAGTAGGCTTTCGCCCCCAGCCGTCATGCGTGTCTTCTCATCTGAGGTCATTATCTTCAGGGATTTCACACGACATGGTTCTGTGACCATAGGTAGTTTTGTTTCCTGTCCAAGTTTCCGTAATTGGTAGTTGGCTTACGGGAAGGGGTGATTGCCCCCTTGCCAAACCCTCCTCCTTTCTCATCCGGGCTTGGGACCGGGCATGGCGGAGTTTACATGACTGATAGTATAAATAAAAATGTTTGCAATGTCAAGACACATCTTTACGCCAATTTTTTTTGCGCGATATCTTGACAAAAAGGGCCTTCCGACACTTCAGTTTGCTCTTTGAGCATTCACACCCTGGTACAAGACAGAACAAAGATTTTTTGAAGCAAACTGCAAAGGAAACTGCGACTAGTAAGAGGCCTGCTGGCTCGCATCGCTCGTCAGTAGGACAATGATATAAACTAAATAAATGATATTTATTCTTTAAACAAAAGTTCCTGGGCTGTTATTCGACAATAGCAGGATAATAATAATAACTAGGATTAGACGACCCTCCTACTAATATATTTATTGAAATAATCACTTAATTTGATATTAGGAGTGTAGTGTCCTGCTGGCTCACTTGCAACTTTTTCTTTCTTGAACAGGTAGTTCCTTATACTCCCCTCACCGTTAGGGGCTTGGGACCCTCATGCCTCTTATCTCTCATGGAAACACATGGCTGGTTTAGAGTGCCACTGCGTGGATTAACTTTTTACCTGTACTGGGATCAAAGTTACTGAATTACTTCCAGTTCTCAGTATAGGTCCTTTCTCTAATCTGCAATGCCAACTAGTCAAACACACTCAGTCATTCACCTTGAGTTGTCCCAGTGGCACCCCTCTTCTTTCTTCAGGAAATTCCTCTTTAACCTCCTCTTCCAGGCTCACATTTCCTTTTTAGCATTGATTGCTTGTGGTCAAATATGTTTTGTTAAATGTCATGCGGACTCCCTCTTTTTCGCTACCACCCTTATCTCCCCATTACAAAACCTAATCCTAATGTTGTGGCTTGAACAGAACCGCGTCAAGTGGCTTGAACAGATCGACCAATGAAATGTAATTTCCGGTAAAAGACGTGAGAATAGATTTCGGTTTAGAAGGCCGTCAAACGGCTTAATTAATAGATGCGGTAAATTTTACATAAACTTCATAAAAAATAAATAATGTGATTTCATCACCAGCCATGTTTTTAATCTCCAGAATGTTTTTAAATGTTCAAATAAAAAGTGGTTAAACTCATTCAGTTAACTCTGATATGTGTAAAAAAAGTTACAAGCTAATGTCTGATTACTTTTTAAGGAATATCAGTACTCTTTGCGACTGAGGATGTATAAACAAAGACAAGAGGTTGAGACATATTTCTCCAGTAATCTTTTTTATCGTTTTATTGCTAATTACCTCTAAATCAACAAGGTCTATTTTTTGACACACATGGAAAATAATTAAATTGTCTTGCTCTGAACTGTATTAAAGTTCTTCAGTCAAATTGATTTTCTGTTGTTTTTAAGTTGTTTTTTACAAGTTACATATTCGAAAATGGTATTGCCGAGGAAAAATTGTATAAGTATGCATATCCATTTGTTTGTTGTCATCCGAAAAAGTAGTTGAAATCTAGAACGGAGTTTTTTTGGTTAGTTTTAACCCAACCTAAAGTGTACAATGAGTGATGTTTCGAAAGCAATTGCCTATTTTGAGTCCTTTTTTAACAAATATGCTGCATATCTCAATATTTTGGCTATCGAAGTATCACATTTGTAAGAAGATGAGGGAAAAACTGGCAATAAAATGAAAATATATGGATTTTTTGAGACATTAATTGAAATTAAAGATTGTCTTGAGCAACATTATTTAGTTTTTAGAAGATTGGAGCAAGTTGAGAGACAGGTAAAAGGCTGCATTGCGAAAAAAAAAAAAGAATTCTGGGGCACCAAGAGGTAATTCAAAATATATTCAACCATCAGATGCTGTTATTCATGGAAATTAGATTGAAAACTTGTTGACTCTAAGTTATGCATTTTCAATGTTACTTTCATGGATTTTCTTCAACTCATGGTTTACAGACTTAATCAAGGGACAGTTGCTCTACAAGAGAAACGTGTGCTGAAGCAACGCGAAGCTTTCTTGGAAAAAGGGTCTTTTAGAAAGAAAATGCTTTGGGTAACAGATGAAAGAGAAAGTCTTGTTGCCACGTAAATAATGCAGGATCAACAAGAGTGAACAATGCATAAAGGCAAGATTTCATTGAAATCAGATGTTTGCTGATAATTGAGGCGCAGCAACACGTGAGCAGGACCCTCCTATCTTAAAAAATTAAGTAAAAAAAATATTAATGAAAAAATCTTGTATAGAAAACAGCTTAACCACCACAAACCCTCTTCCCTTCATGTTAGGCCTCCAAAAGTAGATCCAACCTGAATTTTTTTTAGTAAGCTAATGGCCCAAGAAAGCGATCTTAAAAATACGCGTTATTTGCCCGTCAATAACCCGGAGCCATTATTTTATAAGTCCTCCATTTGCCCCTCAAATTAGCACCCAACTAAAAGAACCGAAAGAAAACTCCGTAACCACCAGAAACCCATATTATCCTTTCCCTCATAACGTTTGGGGCAAAAAAAGTGCCCCAAACTTAGAATTTTTTTCTTCATAGTAGTATCTTGTTTCAAAAAAGCACTCATCTTAACATGTCATTTTTGTCCTTTAATAATCCCAAAACATTATTGTGTAAGCCCCTTGTCAGACCCTAAACTAAAGTACTCTAATTTACGAGCCCTCGAAATTTATGGTAACCTGAAACTAAAATTAATTTACTAATTTAACTGTGGAACTAACCACTTGCAATGTGTAGGGGAGAGCGGGGCAGGCTGGAACATGGGGCAGGTTGAAACATTGTATTTTTTTCAAAGCTAAGGAGGCTGGTGCAGAGATTGCTGTCATCATGGAATAGCCTCTCACATTGCTCATCTACTACATTGAACTCAGAGACATTTAGGAATCAACACAGTTTTGAGAAAGGTTTGTTTGATTTTTTCATGTCAAAGTAAATTTTTTGCAGATCTTCAATGTTCACCCTTTTTAGCAGCAGCAGCAACCAAAGTTGAATTCTTTGGTCATTTGATTACTTAAACATTACTAGTTGGAATGCATTATAGAATGTTGTGTTGATTTCATTTGGTTTGTTGTATCTTACATGGATTGGCAAAGGATATGTGTGGGGCAGGTTGGAACAGGCTTGACGGGGCAGGTTGGAACACTGTTTCAACCTGCCTCCATGGGGACAGTTATTATAATTAACAAACTGATGACTTTTTGAATGGGTTTTTAAAAAGTTTAGGACTTAATTGTATCCAGAATTACCAAGACTGCCTTCTACTTTGCCTTCCAGCAAAAGATCCTTCCTGTTAAAGATGCGAAACTACAAGAAAAAAACAGACCATGGAAATATTCCTAAAGATGTAATGGAGCGTGCAGTTCATGAAGTGGTAATTGAAAAAAGGCCCTGTCGAACAGTGGCAAAAGAGTTTAAAATTCCTCATGTCACCCTTCGTAGATATTGTCTAAAAGTAAAGAATGATCAATCAAGCAAAACTGGTCCAGATAATGAAGTCATAAGTATTCAGTTGGAAAAGTATGGGTATGTCAAGAGGTGTGCAGTTTTTATCCCACAACATGAGACTTTACTAGTTCAATATCCTCTAAAGGCATCTAAGCTGTACTTTGGACTGGACACAAAGGAAGTTAGGCGGTTGGCTTTTGAATACGCCAGTCTATTGTCCCTAGATTTCCCTCATGCATGGGCTGAAAATGAAATGGCTGGAAGGGATTGGATGACTATTTTCCTGAAAAAGCACAAGAATATTTCATTGAGGGCGCCAGAAGCTACTGCTCTTGGTCGAGCTTCAAGCTTCAATCGCCATAATGTTTCATTATTTTTTGATAACTACGAAGCTGTTCTTGACAAGTATGGATTTTCTACTGAAAAGATCTGGAATCTGGATGAAAGTGCATGCACCACTGTACAAAGACCAGGAAAGACAATAGCTGAAACAGGTTGCAAACAAGTTGGTTCAGTTGTATCTGCTGAGTGTGGATAACTGGTTACAATCTGCTGTGCTATAAGTGCTACTGGGAACACAGTGCCTCATATGTTTGTTTTTCCTCAGGTACACTTCAAGGACCACTTTCTACATGGAGCACCAACAGGTTCCATTGTTGCACACCCATCTGAATGGATGACAAGAGAAACATTCCCGGCATTTATGAAGCATTTTGTTGCACACTTGAACTGCACACTAGAAAATAAGGTGCTTTTATTGCTGGACAATCATGACAGCCATATAAGCCTTGATTTAATTGACTTTGCCCGAGAGAATGGTATAGTATTACTCTCATTCCCACCTCATTGCTCTTTCAAAATGCAGCCCCTTGATAGAACAGTATTTGGCTCCTTTAAAGCATATTACAATGCTGCTGCAGATGCTTGGATTAGAGAGAATAAAGGGAAAACAATGACCATTTATGAAATTCCTACTTTAGTTGGAAAGGCATATCCTCGTGCCATGACCCCTACCAATATTCAATCAGGGTTCAGGGTGAGTGGCATATATCCTCTTGACAGGAACATCTTTACTGATGATGAATTTCTACCCTCTGATGTGACAGATCATCCTTTGAACAGTGACAAAGCCATGCCAGCAATTACAGTAGAGTCCGTTGCATCAACAGCTAAAGATAGCAGTGTGCCTGACCCATGCACATCAATATCAAGTCTCTGGTGTTCAGCAAACACCATTTCATGCAATACCAAGGCCATTAATGCACATACCTCCTAATTCCCTCCTCTCACCAGAAAAAGGGGGAGAGGAAGAAAACCGCAAAGAACAAGAGTTCTAACTGATAATCCAGTGCGAATGGAGATAGCCGAGCAGGAGGAAAAGAGGTATGCATAGAAATGAACCATTGTTAAGAAGAAATCTAAGGCAACTAGATGTTTGATTAGAGATGCTCATCAGGAATTAAAGATAAGCAGTGAAGAAGATATAATGCCAGATATGACATCTGGTGAGGAGGAAGCCTCGTACTCTGATAGGAATCTAGATGATCAGCTACATGGAAATCCTGCCAAACCCACAGTTGGAGATTACATCCTCATACAATTTGCTGATAAGAAGATTATCCACCACTATGTTGGATTAGTAGATGAGGTCAATGATGATGAAATGTCATCCAAAATTATGAAACGTCTTCCCACAAAAAATAGCTCTGAGCACTGCATATTCTCAGTGCCTGATGATGCAGAATTGCATACACATGAAAGAGAAGGTATTGTTTTTATTCTAACAAAGCCTTCTAGCACTGGTGGTACTAGGCGATGTCAGCAGAAAATTGTTTTCCCAGTAGATCTTTCTCCCTACAAGCCTGAGTAAATGGTTGCATTTCCTTTCATGGACCATGAAAAAACTATTATGATTCAAAGAACCAATTTTTATGCATTTTTGCAGTTGTAAATATGAATGATAAATTCTACATGCTTGGATAGTTAGAGAAACTATGATATTTTCATGATTTTAATGCAGTGCAATTGCTGTCTTGTAGAAAAGTGGTTACATTGAAATAGGGACTTATCTTTGGATGTATCAACTATGAATTAGTATTCAAATACATGTTTTAAGGATAAACGACTCTTTTCCAGAGGGCAAATGACTTCAAAGTCTTAATAATCTTTCAGTAGAATACATGGATTAATTAGACTATATTTTTTTCAAGAGTTTAGTTTAGGCACTGGGGTGTGCTTTACGAAGAAAACATAAATACTGGGAGATCCAATCAAGACAGATTGTATCTCCCAGCATTTTTCATTGCCTGCAGCCCTCAAATATTTTCCAATTTTTTGTGCTGATTTCTTCTAATAAGATTTTTTACTTGGATAATGCATGAAGGTAATACCTTTTAGTTAAAAAACATTTTTAGAAATCTGTTCAAGGGTTATTGAGGAATTTTGTTCAATATATGGGTTATGGTTGATTATATGGCACAATCAAATCAGTCCTGAGCAAACGGATTCCTTCCCNTTCAAGAGTTTAGTTTAGGCACTGGGGTGTGCTTTACGAAGAAAACATAAATACTGGGAGATCCAATCAAGACAGATTGTATCTCCCAGCATTTTTCATTGCCTGCAGCCCTCAAATATTTTCCAATTTTTTGTGCTGATTTCTTCTAATAAGATTTTTTACTTGGATAATGCATGAAGGTAATACCTTTTAGTTAAAAAACATTTTTAGAAATCTGTTCAAGGGTTATTGAGGAATTTTGTTCAATATATGGGTTATGGTTGATTATATGGCACAATCAAATCAGTCCTGAGCAAACGGATTCCTTCCCATGATAGATATATACTAAAAAAGCAGATAGAAATTGGCAAAAGGCTTTACCTATAAACATTTTTTGTCCATCCCTCTTTTGCAAATGTGTTCCAACTTGCCCCTTCACATGTTTCAACCTGCCCCGCTATGGGGCACATTGGAACATTTTGTTTTGACTAACAAAGCTAAAATTTTCTCAGTATTGTGTAATCCCTGCATCGAGCTTGTATGATAGATTTGTACAACACAAGTATAGGTATTAAGGCACCACAGAAATAATTGCCAGAAATAACTAGATTTTTGTAAATATAGCTTTTAATTGAAAATGTTCCAACCTGCCCCGCTCTCCCCTACATGTTGATCATTCCCTGCGGAACCTTGTCAGTAACCTGGAAGAACTGTCAAGCACCGGAAGAAGTGAAATACTTCAACCCAGCGGGGCCTCATGTGGCGGATAGGGGAGTGCCCCGTAATGGGGTAGTTGTGAATATTCAATACGTAGCCCCGGACCAATTCATGGGAGGCCCTTTGGCAAGGCCGAGTACCCAAAAACCACCCCACCACTGTCACAGAGAAACCGTGAAGGGCAGCATGGTGGATGTGGATATCAGCGGAAGAATAGTAACTACCTGTCAACTCTAATATCCACAAGACGTGGAACACAATTTCAAGGTCACCCACCTCAGTTAGGTAGTCACTGCTCATACCTGAGATGGATAACCACGTCAAAGTTCAGCGAAAACGAGTAATCCAACCCGGCGTCCTGACAAGGCCTGCCTTCTCCAGGACCCACATCTTCACATCCCAATATGCCTTACAAAATCAAAAAGAATTATATGGATCGGTCGCCGCCCAGGATAATAAGGACCGTGTGTCTGCTGAAGGTAGTCCGACAGACACGAGAAGTTCACTAGACTCCAATACCAAAAACGACGCCTATGGCACTATTGGTGCCAAGATTAGAATAATGTCACTCAACATTGAGGGGATATCAATGGCCAAATGTGAATACCTAATACTCCTTCTAAAGAAACACGACGTGGATGTTGTCCTCCTCCAAGAGACCCACCTAAGCGAGAATGCTGTACCATCAAGGTACTCAAGTAATGGCTATTCTGTCATTAACAGACTGAATCACGAAAAATATGGCATTATAATCTATGCAAGAGCAACAGACCTAGTCACAGATAAAGGAGGGCATACAGAGGAAATGGCACTCAAAGGTCAACCATTCAACTTGGTGACACTAAAATAAGCAACATCTACAAACCGCGCAATCAAAATTGGCTATCACCACCCCAGGAAGATGCAAACCACCCCTCCATCATCAGTGGAGATTTTAACAGCCACCATTCTGACTGGAACAACAAAGGACACCTAATACCAACAACTGCAGAGGTCCCAGTAAGTTTTCCACATAGTCAGCACCGCCCGCTACTCATAACTACAGGCATTCAGATTCCCATGATGAAGACCCTACCCAAACCAAGATGGAACTTCCATAAAGCAGACTGGAAAGCCTTTGCTCAAGATATTGATAGGACACGTGAAAGAATTGCACCATCAATAGAAAAACGTAAATAGATTCAACAAACTAATTCTCAAGTCCTCAAAGAAACACATTCCCAGAGGATTCCAAAAACATTATATCCCATGTTGGACCAAGCGGAGCCAAGAGTTACTGAAAGCACACGAAGAAACAAATGACGAGAGCATTGTAGAGGAACTCCTGGAATCCCAACATGAAAATCGCAGAGAGAGATGGATTGAAGTGGTCGAAAATCTGGATCTTACAATTAAATAAAAAAATATCTCTGTAGATTTTAAAGCCGCATCGCCAGAATCAGTGAAACAGCTCCACGAATGTGACTTCTTCCTTTGATAGATATTTTAGGGCATGACATATTATGTCATGTCCTCAATCGCAATTGTTAACATGTTACTTGCCCTGCTGCAAGAACTTACTTCTTCCTGTTCCCTGCGACTTCTAAATTAATTGACCAATCAAATTAAAGAAAATTGTCAACAGGGCAAAAAGGCGGGAAATCGATTTGTTGACACCACCAAATAAATTGATTCCATGAAAAAATTTGTTTGGTATAAATATTAATTGTTCTTTCTCTGCAAAAAATGGTCAGGAGGAAATGAATGAAAAATATGACTTGTGAGTCACAGACTAAAAAGGTAAGTTACCACAAATTTATAAACACTTCTGAATAGCGGTCTTTTTTGAATTTGTGAACTCAAAAGGTTTATTCCAGTTAAAAACAGATAGCTTGAATAAACCCAAATAATGGAATTATTCATATAAGTTGCAACAAAAAAGGAAATCAGCTGGAGGCTACAACTATTATATAAAAATCTACTACATTTTAAATAATTAACCGAGAATAAGCCATTTACAAATTAAAAAAGCAAGTCCGACTCGTTTCCAATAAAACATTCCTTAACAGGCTTAGGACTTGATATAACCCTACCAATTTTGGACACCTAAAGTAGATAAATTGAAATTCGTATGTGATTAAAAAAATTATGTAAATTTTTTTCACCAAGAAACAAAACCTTCAGAAGAGGAACACAACGACCGAAGTACCTCGAACACCCCACTCCCCTCACCAGTTGTGCAATAGTTCGTTCTGCAACAAATATTACAATGTCAAATTGAATCATTTGGTTTACTGAAACAAAGAAGGAAATATGCAGGTATTTTTCAGGCATTTTTGTTTCCATTCTTATTGGTCTTTTAAACATGGATTACAACTTGTTATTAGGAGAAGCCGGAGTATATATATAAGTTATTTAATCTTAAAATGTTTATTTTTGACAGGTTGAAACAAAAATTTCTGGGTAGAGTGATACAGTCAGTACTTAAATCCACTCAATGCCTTGTCTTGTTTGCCCCAGTTATCAGCAGTTTATTATATGGATTAAAGAAGGCAGAAAATTTATCTGCTCATATACACTTGAGTTTCATTGGGCTTTAGCATCAAACTATAAGTTACATCTAATAGATTGGTGATTGAATGATAGATTGCTCATCACATGCCTTAATAGGGTTGTTACATTTTAAAAGCTATTAGACATTAGAAAGATTGTTAGATTGCTAGGTATAAAATTTCAGATATCAAATTCCAAAAAAATAAAGTCAACAAGTTGAACATGGGCTCTTAATAAAAAATGTTTGATTTTCCATTGAAAGAAAATATGTATTTTTGAATTATGGAACAGTGAAATATTCTTCTTATCTACTTTGATATTTGAAGAGCATGAGCAAATTATTTTTTTCTATGAGATGTAACATATAAAGTTTATGATATATAATAGATAGTGGTAGCAGATACATCTTGTAATACCAGTTTTTCTTAGGCATTTCCCTCTTCATAAGGAATTTTTACTATCATTGTCATTCAAATTGCATAAATGGTTGTTCTTTCATTCATTTTACTCTTTGTGAGGAAATTTTTGTGAAACTTGTTTTTCTAAATCTACACAAATTTCTTTACCTAAAATTCAATTTTTTTTGCTATATATCTAGGGCACTAAATGCCTCTGCTTCCATCCTCATGAGATGCTTCCCACCAAAACAGCCCTCAGTCCCTGGACACCCTTAAGTGGGCAGTGTGTGTGAAGGATTTCCAGATGGAATGTGCATGCAGATGAAAGTAGAGTAGGCAGAGTGTTGAAGGTGTGTACAATAAATGTTGGATTGGTGATCAGAAAAAGCAGAGAGGTAGTGACCATGCTAGCCAGAAGAGGGGCTGATGTATGCTGCCTCCAGGAAGTCAGATACAGAAACCAAGGCTGTACTAGCATCAGAAGTCATGAGGAAAAGTATAAGCTAAAGTGGAGGACCAGAAAAGATAAATGGAGGATGTGTGATGATGAAGTCTGAGCTAGCTGACAGTGTCATAGAGGTAAGAAGATATAATGACAGAAAGATAAGAATAAAGATGTTGGTTGGAAATAAAATTTGGAACATTATTTTGGTGTATGCCCCCCTAAGGGGCATAGGAGACCAACATAGGAGAAGGTTGATTTCTGGGAGAAATTTGAACAGCCACATAGGAGATGACAACACAAACTAAGAAGAAGCTATGGGCAGCTATGACGAGGGAAGAACAGTACTGGACATCTGCAAGTCCCACAAATTGCATGTGTTGAACACCTACGAGGAGGAGAAGTTTTTAACTTACATGAGTGGTGATCAAAGAAGTCAGATAGATTTGCTTTTGCTGAGGAAATCCAGTGGAACTGTGTGCACCAATATCAACATTGGAAAGACAAAGACAGGAAAGAAAAATGAGGTTATCAGGTCAGGCAGATTTCCATGTGGAGTATGTGGAAGGGGAGTTGGTCAAAACTTGATTCTGTATATCTCTGCAAGCACTGGTGCCACAAACAATGTTCAGGATTTTAAAGAACACATGGTAATTTGAATTTCCAATGTTATACCTGCAATGGTCAGAATTAGTGCTGGGAGGAGGAAGACTGATGACATCCAGGTAAATGAAGAGGTTGTCTAAGAGGTGAAAAAGTTTTGTTACCCTTGTTGACCTACTTGACACTCAGGGAGGAGATAAATGAGCTGTAAGGATGAGAGTTTGTGGTGCATGGCAGAAGTGGAGAGAGATTGCCAACCTTCTAATGAACAGCACCATTAAAGAATGGGCAATTTATGATGCAAGCATCAGGTTGGTGTTATTGTATGGCTCAGAGGGCTGCCTAGTGATAGATAGATTGAAGACAGTGCTGACAAACCATGACAGAAGAATGCTTTGATACATGGCAGGACTAATGTGGCAAGACAGGATCAGTCATGATGAGCTGGCAAAAAGATGTGAAGTGGAACCATTGGAAACAATGCTGAGAAGAAGAAGACTGCAATGGTATGGTTGCATCAGGAGGAGAGATCTGGAGGACCCCCAATGGAAGGATTTTAAACCTGAATGTAGAAGGAAGGTGACCACATGGACAGCTGAAGAAAAGCTGGAGGAAAACATTTGAGGAGGATATGATACAGGTGGGTGCCAGAGAGAAAGATGTAATGGATAGAGGAAGGTGGAAAAGTTTCATACACTTTTGAACCCCATAGCTATAAGAAAAAAAGATGCTAAACAGAGAAAGTAAAGTGAGTAAGTAAGCTGATTACAAATTTCTGAAATGTTTTCATGTTTAAATCCTCAGTTAAAATGATTTTAAGTGAATGAAATTATATACTAGTTTTCAGTGACAACGGTCATTGAAAATGGTCAGTCTTTGGTAACTGTTGATTTGAGCAAGAACCATTCTGACCAATGTCAAATTTTGTTATGTGTTCAGCTGACCAAAATGTTGTGCATCTATGATGCTTCTTTGACCCTCTGTAAAGATTTTAATCCAGATGTAGAGTTTGGGACATGATCATGCCCTGCACCCATAACCATTCTATAACATGTTGCAGATTTCTGTTTGTCTGTTGCTGATATCCTGCAGGAATTTGATCATACATTGCTGTTCAACAAATTCACTTACTTAAGCCATTTGCAAAAATTGTGACTGGGGTTCAAGGTCATACTGCATATCTGGTGGAAGTGCACCATTAGATTTCTACTATGCAATGTCAATTATGCAATCTTCTTCAATTCACCTGAGCAAGCATGTTCAGACATAATCACTGCAGCAAGTGTTGTATTAATGTTATTGCCTGAGAACTTTTTAATCATCCGATGTATGCATATATATATATCAGAGGATCAGATGAGATGTTACGCAGATACTAATTTGTTTTTGTAAAGAAAGATTATTATAATATAAAATGTAACCATAATCCCTTGGTACAATTTTTTTCACATTGTTTTTTACAAATAGCTTTGAGGAAGTTTTGTCATAAGAAGTGTGGCAATGACATCCAGCAATGTTGTCTGGTTTTCAGAATCCAAAAACTCAAGTAATGAAATCACTAAGAGTTTAGTGACCTATTCAAGGAAAAGTAAGAGATATTCAAACAAAAAGTTCAAAAGTAACCTTTTTCCAAGTAAAAAGAAACTTCTTCTTATGAAGGAGAATGAAGATTCAAGTAAGTAATTTTAAAAATTATAATCTATATATTATATTATTCTTTATAATGGTGTGAACTTCCCCAAGGTAAATAATCTTGCTGTGATCTAAATATCAAAGAGCAAGAGCATGGTGGTGGTTGTTCCTGATCAATTTTTATAAATTTATTAAATTAGGGCCAAGTGGGGAATCATCAGATTAATCTACTGATCTGTCACTTGATCAATGTCTTTAATTTTTTACCAAAGAGTTAACCTTTATGCCTTGTGTGGTATTCTATCAATTTTGTGGTAACAAACAGTATGAAACTGGTATGGTAATTTTACATTACTGGGAGGTGTGGTTGTTATTTAGTGGAAAGGAAGTTTTTTATCCTTTTGTCCCAAACTTCCTTTGATTTTGACATCAATTGCTTGCCCATGAAAAGAAAGTTTTCTTTTAAAAAGGGAGTTGGGGATGCTGTGTATTTGCTAGCCAGAAATTACTTCGACTTGACCTTTTCCACTGCCAAAGGATTGTCATAAAGGATGTTCTTGTTACTGATGGAAAAGCAATAGGAAAACAAGTATGAGAAACTCTGAAATTTGATGTCCCTTTTTATCTGTGATAGCATTGAATCAGAAGATAACATTTGATAGTACAGTCCTGGAATTAGAATAAAAAATAATTTGACATGGAGTATTTTTGGTCAGGAGATACAGCATCAGACACTATTGATCAGGTGTTACAGTCAACTTTTAATGTTAAATTGAAAAGCGTTATAACTTTTCAAAACTTGTCATTAGACATATTTATTCCAATTTGTAACCTAAACTTTTTATTAGGCAAGACCTTGGTAGGAGTTTTGAAGTACTGCATTGTTTGATGTGTGATAATAAGTGGTTGGCTATTGTGTGTATAATTTTAAAGATAAAGTTGGAAAAGGGATTTAGCTATGATTTACAAACAATAAATTTGAAATAAAATTCTGTTGGAAGAGCTGGAAAAATATTATGTTGTAAAATTATTTACTTGTGTTAATTAAAACGTTTCAAAAAGGTCCTGGATGTAATCAAAGATTCTTGTATCAAAATATGAATACGTTTACTCAAGTTGATGCATTCCCGTTTTCGTTAATTTAATGAATTTTCTCAATTTTATCATTAAATTCCTCTCGACCCGTCTGATATACGGGAGACTGCTTTTTTGCTGCAAATGGTAAACTCTGGAACTTTGTTATCATTCGTTGTATCGAATAATGTTGCTTATTGCAGTCGGGTAGCACAGAAAATTGTCGAGGGTCGTAAAGGATGGGTTGGTTAAGTTAACGATGTCTTGGTCATGGGTACCAATCAAGTAGACGATGATCATAATCTTATTAAGTTATTGGTTCGTATTCGTCCGTGTAATTTATCCCTGAATTCAGCCAAATATCAGTTCAATCTTTGTACAGTTCATTTCTTAAGCCATGAAATCTATGGGTGTAGTTGAAAGTCTTTAACACCATTAACAATTTTTGTAGTTAGAAAAATTTACTCTGATCACAGACTATCGTGCCATGCTTTATATTCAGTCAAATCATAAGCCCAGTTCTAAGCTCAGGCGGCATGTTCTCTTAGCGGATGTTCAATTTAATGACCAATTTCGAAAAAAGAACCAGAACATTATGGCATATACTTTTTCTCGTGCTTGTCTTTTTGTGCGTATACCCATATCTCAACGTGAGCAAGTCTTCATCAATGCTCACGGGACCCATCGTTGGCGTGGTACAATTCTTGCTTTGTTACGACATATACAGTGTGGCTTGTCTGGCATGCATAAAGATGCTCAGCAATGTATTTCAGACTTTGAGGTTTGTGCTATCATCAAGTCCAAGTAGACAGAACCACGAGCCGGGCACTTCGATATACCCCATCGACCACATGAATTCACAATTCATAATTGGTCCTTTGCCCCAGACGCAACAAGGGTTCAAATATATGCTGGTGTTTATTGATGCCTTTACCAGTTTTCCAGAGATTATTCCAATTTGCGAACTGAAAACAAGTATCTTAATCAATTGCACAAAAGAAGGGAACCTCAAGGGAACTCGATTTGTGAACGCTTTAATGGTACTATTCAACCTAAAATCCAATATCTTTCAGCAGGGTGGAAGGAGTATATTCAGAAACTTTTTCACGACAATAAAGATCAAGAAAGCATGATTCTAGTAACAGCAATAACCTAGCCGAGAAAACTGAAAGATAATGTTTGCTGGGCATTGAAAAATGTAAAGAGCGGAAAGGCAGCTGGACCAGACAATATACCAATAGAGATGTTTCTTGGATAAGATAAAGAAGGTGTTGAACTTCTTTAGACGATCATCGATAAGATCTACGAGACTGGGATCCTCCCTGAGGATGTACGTAAGTCCATCTTTGTAGCTCTACCAAAAATCACTGGAACGCTAGATTGCAACAGCAATCGAACTATAAGTCTAATGAGCCATGCACTTAAAATCCTAACGAAAATAGTCCTTTAGAGAGTACCTCGTAAACGGCTACCTGAAAATCAGACCATCAGATTTTATGAAAGACAAAGGCACACATAGTGCAATCTTAAATCTATAAATTCTCTCTGAAAGGGCAATAGAATACCAGACCTTTGACAGGGTTAGGCACAACGACTTACTGACTATCTTACAGGACAACCAGATTGGTGATAAAGACCTCAAAATCATCAAAAATCTTTTTACTAAGCAAAAAAGGGGCTTTCGTCTCTATGATAAGACTCTCACTGAATGGATCCTGATCCGGAGAGGACTAAGGCAAGGATGTAGTATGTCACCAGATTCCTTCATCCTCCACAGGGAAATCATCGTCAGAGATCTTGATGAAGTTTGTAAAGGTCTTCTTGTTAATGGCTTGCAGATAAATAATATTCCTTATNCTCTCTGAAAGGGCAATAGAATACCAGAAGGACCTATACCTTTTATTCATTGATTGCAGGAAGACCTTTGACAGGGTTAGGCACAACGACTTACTGACTATCTTACAGGACAACCAGATTGGTGATAAAGACCTCAAAATCATCAAAAATCTTTTTACTAAGCAAAAAAGGGGCTTTCGTCTCTATGATAAGACTCTCACTGAATGGATCCTGATCCGGAGAGGACTAAGGCAAGGATGTAGTATGTCACCAGATTCCTTCATCCTCCACAGGGAAATCATCGTCAGAGATCTTGATGAAGTTTGTAAAGGTCTTCTTGTTAATGGCTTGCAGATAAATAATATTCCTTATGCTGACGGCACAGTCTTCATCACCACGTTCAAGGGCCCGGAATCTGACTTGTATTGCAACAGTACTCCAGTATTTGCCGTGGTTTCAGGAGTAACTGCAAAAAATCAAGGTCATTTGCATCTCAAAACACAAGCCAGACTCAAAATTCGAACTTGAGATAGATGGTGAAACCACAGAACAAATGCCATTCTTCAGTTTTCTTGGGTCTTACATCACTGCCAGTGTTGGTAGTAAGGGAGAATCAAGCAAAGGACAGGCATGGCCAAAGATGCATTCAACAACATGAGAGCCATCTTTTCCGATCGAAAACTTTCACTGACTATCAAACTCCGTCTCCTCAAAACCTTTGTCTGGTCAATTCTCTTGTATGGGACAGAAGCATGGAAAATCAATACAAAAACATGGAGAGATGTAGAAGCCACAGAGATATGGTTTTACCGCCACAAGCTCCGAATTTCCTATGTTGAGAAAGTAGCAAACATGGAAATCCTACACCGTGTTGGAAAAGAAAGAGAATTGCTTAAAGTGATCAAAGACACGTCAATTAAAGTTTCATGACCATTACGTCAAAAAAAAGAAGCTAGAGGACCTTTGTCTCAGTGTCCATATTGAAAGAAAGCGCGCTCGTGGTAGATAAAAAGAGAGGTAGAGGAAAACTTTTCTGTAGAACTTTCAACATCATTTCAAGACCAGCAGAGAGCTACGTGATGCTGCCCCAGACCGAGAACAATGGCGTTACATTTCAATGCAATAGTGATTCGCCTAAGCTTTTTTCAAGTTGGCACTATGGAAGAAGAAGACGTCCATTCTTAGAAAAGCTAGGGAGAATATGGAAGCAGCACATACGAATGTTAAACGTTACCATCGGACACCATCACTATTCCAATCTCAAATTTGAGACCGTTTCCTAGTTCAGGACCTTTAACGTGTTAGGAAATTACATTTTCCAAAACAACTCGAAAAACTAGTGACTATCCACTTGTTTCCTCAAGTTGCAGAAATCGAGTTTTTATGACTCGACGTAAAGGAAAGGTTATTGCCTCAAGCGTTCCCTGTTTACCAGCTAGAAGAATGGAGTCAGCTGGGAACAGACGATCAGCTGCTCATCTTTTAGTTTATATCTCTAGCTGTTTTTACTGTCTAGATTAAGTTCCCAGTGAGATTTTAGGTCTGCTGTTTAGTGAAAAATGCTCAAAACTGAAGGTTCTTTGCCATACAGCAAAGCTTCTCTCGTATAAGCTGTAAATCTGACCATTATAGTGTTATGTTCTTTTGAAGTCAAGCCTAAACATTGACTATGTTACTCTTATATATGACTGCTTGGTGTTTCTTAAGGTCAAAGGGGGTGGGCATGTTAGCAGAGATGATAGATACCTGTAATCCAAAATATAATTGTAATCAGGAAATATTAAAAGCTGAAATACGGTTTTTTGGTACTTTGGAGCCTTGTACTGAATACCACTGTATTTTTTGTTCTGTACGAACAATATGGCAGCAACCAGGTCCCTAAGGAGAAACATGTCATTTCATGCTCAAAGACAGTCACTTACAATCAAAAATAAATTTAACCAGGTAATTTAGAAATTATCTCATGTTTTGTGTTGTGATATTTTGAGACCCTGCACTGAATAGTGGCTGTGTACTTTTTCTATTTGGCAGTGGGACCAAGTACAGGGTAAAAATTTGGGTTATATAGCTTTATTATAAAGGAAAAGTCATATCATTTGGTTCTCAAAGATAGAGAAGAGCAATCAGAAAATGAACTTTATCAAGCAACATAATAGGTCGTATTTATTGTTAGGGTACTTTAAAATCCTGCCCTAAAAATAGGTAATTTTTTATGACCAGTAGAGCAGCCATCAAGACTGGAAAGGAGATCATATGGGGATCTCTGCCCATTATCAAAGGTAGAGATCTACAGTCAAAAAAAATTATTAATTACACAATGTACAAAGCCTTAATTTGATGCCAGGAAACTTTGCAAATTTGAAAAAAGGGGGTCATTTTTTCCCCCTATTTGTATTTGATATGAGTCATATGCAATACTTTTCAGTAATGGAGAGCTGCAAAAGTCTTAAAAGAATTTAACCTAAATTGCTCAGCAACAGCAAAATTATTGGGATGGATCAAGTTAGATGCCAATTTTACCTTTAAGTATTTGCCTTGGAGCAATAATTTATTGTTACTTTGACCACAAAACCATATGCTCTGAGTGTTATGTTAACACAAGGTACTTCTGTTAGTGAACAAATACATAAAAACCACAAATTTTTAAAATGTAAATATACTTGTACGATAGACAATTGCAGAAATTTATTTTAACAGATTTTATGTATTTAAAATTTGGTTATAGTGGAAACTTGGTAATAGCTTTCTTTTTTACCTAGCATTTTTTAATATACCGATGACATTGAAACAATAATATTGCTTTTTTTACCATATTCTATTAAAGATTTCAATGGAAAAAATTTAAACTCTGCTAACGTAGAAATCAAGGAAAGTAGCAGGTAAAATTTTGGAAATGAAGATGATTCTTACTATACGAGAAATATGCTTTGTAATGTTTTCTACTACGTTTAGTGTATGTCGTAAAGTTCATAATTGACTTTACTTCACTGAGTACCGTAACACAAACTTGGTTAATATTTCACATACTCCACATAAGTAATATTAGAGTATAAGCTACCAAGCAGAGTGAAAGTGGTATGGGATAACCAATATTATACACACAAACTGTATAGAGTGAATTCATATTCTATAAGATATCACCCATTCTATCATTTGTATATAGTATGGAAAACCACATTTGGCTATTGTTAGGGATTTAATAGCGAATTAGACAGTACAGGTTTGGGAGCAAGAATCTTAACAGTGTAAAATGATGTTATTCAGAAGGCAAAATACAGTGTAGACGACCTTGATGAGGTGTAAAGTGTTGCATTGTAGTAAGAGAAAATGGGGATGGGGCTACATTTGAGGTGTTTTTGGCTTTGTAATGTAAGGCTACAGGGAAAAAAGAAACATAAGAACCTAAAATTCTTAATGAAACAATATAAATTGAAGGATGTTTTACCAACGTTTCTACGGTTTTGTACATCAGCCAATAGCGGGTCTTTTCACATCGCCGTCCTTGTCCTCTCGATCTGGGAGCGTCAGAGTTGCTATGACCATTTTTTTGTTCACCCCAGCATGCTTGTCTCGTTTCGGATACTTGTGAGTGAGAACCTGATGAAAATCGCCTTGTTTTGTCATCTACCAAGAATTTATAGGTTTTTCAGGGTCAAAGTCTGTTATTTCCAGCTCATCTTTGTCTATTTTTAATAGTGCATTTAAGTGGTCATGTCCAGGCCATTTACATTGATCTGTTTTAATAGGGGTCATACCTGAAAACAGCCGCACAACTTTCGCATTGATGAACTGGGATACCAACAAATCTCCAAAATCGATAGATTGTTTTTACATTCATTCGTGATAGAATCTTCTTGGAACATTATGTCCAGACTTCCAGGTAACCAGATGATTCATCATTTTTAGTGGTAATTGGCAAACATGTTTTCAATACGCCCCACTCTGCTAAAATTGTACACGAAATTCCATAAGTAATATCAATATCAGTCGTTCCTTTTACTTGGATCGCTTTTATATTGTTCGTTTTATCATAACACTTGTTTTTGTTTACATGTAGTATGTGTTACAAAAACCATTTTTCATTAATTCTTACATAAATTGAATATTTCATAACAGAGGTGAGGCAGCAATGAAAGAAAAAAATTCCAAAGGCACTGGTGTTCTAAATTCATGTGAGTAAATAAATTGCTTTACACCTAGACCTATGTTTTGTGCAGCAAGATTTCATTTTTTGACAACAAAAAACTGACATGATTTCATTCCATTGCATTTGGCTATTAATTAGACTTGGTAAATTGATCGGAATAGTCTTACATGATATCATTCTTGATGCTATTCTTAAATTCTGTATAGGGTTCCAGTGACTTAGGAAAAATATGAGTCAGCTACAACAGAAACTTTAATGTTTTCAAGGGACTTCGCGTAAAAAGAGAGACAAGTTTTACTTCCTTTAGATTTTTAATTACTTGCGGTATTTTTTATGTAACCTTTTTTAAATATGTTTTTTTGGTTATACACTTTTAAAGCCAAAGCCGATACGAGAAGTTATATTTTTTACCTTCCATTTGTACTTTTTGACCACGATCTACTACTTATCTTTAGCAATAAATAGACTAAATGACTGATACTACTGTTATGTATGAAATAAAATATATTTGTTTACAAGTTGTATAATATGAATCGGAATGAAATGTTAAGATTAACCTATAGAATTTTAGTTATATAGTCATAGTTTTACTATTATATCATATAATAATTATCAGTTGGTCTGTTGTTGTTTTTTTATGCTACCGTGTGCTTCCCATTGTCAACTATTGTGGTTAGTTATTTTTTGCTATACTGGTTGATTTTTTCATTGTATGTTGTCGTTTTGACGTCTTATGATCACGCTGTGCTTTTATTGTTGCTACCACTTATAGCGTTGCCTCCTATAATTGCTTACTTTGTTATTGTTAACGTTTTGCAACGACAATAATGTTCTCTGAACGGGACACCCACAAGAAGTCTGTAATTTTGGAACTCACTTTCGTAGTCATGTTTTTAAAACATAATTGCTTATTTTTAAACGAATCGTATTAAGTACATTCCAAATAAGCATTTTTAAACATGCATCGGTACTTTACCAGAAGTTGCGAAGTAAAGGGAATAATAAGTAAACATAAACAAGCATAAACTTGGAATAAGTAAATTGCGTTACTTTGTGCGTAAATAGCATTAAATAGCAGCACCAACTCCAAAAATACCCCAAAAAACCCAGTGAATATGTCTAAATTACTTTGTCTCGATTGACTGACAGACCAAATCAAAGATCCCGCTATTCTAAAATTACGATGAAATGTATCGTTTATCTTAATACCCTGTTAATTTACCGATTTTCTGGAAGTTAAAAGCCCCCAGAAAGCTCAGCCACGTGGGTCTGGGGCCAAAAGTCACTCGCTCATTTCGTCGTAATTAATAGAATATTTAGTTGAATAACTGAGGAATGCTCTGCTATATGGAGCCCTAATGGCTACACTCATCGTACACATTTGGAGTAAGTATGAACTAGAAATTAATTGGATTTTAGACAAACAGCAAGCAAAAGGAATGAATGCTATACCAAAATAATTGTACGATTGGAGGATTTAGTTTTTGAAAAATGATCCTAGAAGATTAATCGTCCGTTATTATGAAAAGGATCCATAGTTATATGTACGCATATAAGAACGACATTAATTTTAGTAAAATCGTTTCTCCGTACCATTTTAGCCGTCACATTAGCCACCAAGCAAGGTGAAGTTTATTCTGATGGTAACACTGTTTATGACACAGTACCAATGGAACTGACGAAAGCAATACCATATACACCAGCAATTTTACTGGGACAACAAGTATTTTTTCTTCTTCATATTTTTATGACTTTCATATTGTGAAATACTAGTCATGTCAAACCGTCAATATCTTATTCTTGCTTTTATTCTTATTTACAAATTTTCACATGACAAGTAAATGAGATTGTTTTGAAATCCGCCGTCCAGAATACTTCACACCCGTTTTCTATTTCAGATTTTAAAACATCAAACAGCCTATGAGCTGAGGTTATAATTGTCATATTTCGACATTAAAACAACAAAGAAAGATTTTTATTTGCATTTTTCAAAGTATACATCAGTATTATAGATTGGTTATTGGTAAAAAAAGCAGCTATGTGTAGTCGTCGGTGTAATAGTATGGTCATTGAGATGAAAGTTGTAATGAAAAAACGAGATGTAAAGGGTACTAGCAGGAGGGAAACGTATTAGATCTAATATTTAACAAGAGGACGCGATGTCCTCAAAGATGACTTTCCAGAGGGTTTCTTTTAAGCTCGTAAGTCTGGATTTGTTACGGTGCAGTTATAGATATTACTTTCATGGTAATATTAAAGGACTAAATAAGTTCTTCACTTTGCTTTCAAGCTAAATGTTTTATATAACAATTGGACCTGAAAATAAGTCGAGGTAAAAACAATGACGGTGTTGCTGTTCCTTTATTAAATCTGCCATGTAAATAAAAGTTTTGCTTGAAGCGTCTGGCATTAAAACGTATTTTCTAACAGATTATCAGATTCAAGATTATTTTATTTGGTTGTTTTTTTTATTGGTAAGCACGGAAGAGGTTCTTGATGAGCATTCGTGCGCAAGCACAGGTCATTAATGTTTAACTCCTCATAAGCATTCTTTTAATAAAGTTACTTAGCACTGGTTAATTTGTCAGGTCTAGCAAAACCTTGCTTTTTTGTCGTAAAGCTGAAACAAAAGCATCCATTATGACAGATAGCAATACAAAAATTATCATAAATTTATTTGCACCCGTAATTATTCCACTGTTCATTATCACTTTAAATTCATCAAAATCAATTTGCTTAAATTTTCATGTCCTTGAGACATGTATATCGCAATGACCCTGATCACTTTATATCTCTTAATAATTTTCATGCAACGAGTATGGGAGAAACACCATGTCACTCATATGAACAAAGAACTAGGATTTCTTCAAAATTGAAATTGTAGACCAAGATCAACGTTTTGTACCACATATTGCATGCAGAGTTTTAGTAACAATTTTTTGGTGCTCCATTGATGGGCTAAAGCGAATCCCATTAGCCATTCCTACTGTGTAGGGGAAGCAAAGAAACCTGGCTACTGATTGCACCATTTTTGCCTGCTAATGCTGGAGAAAGTGTGTGAAAATGGGAGTGAAAACTAGAAGGTACCATATTTTCTTCCTTAGACGACGCAGCATGTATTTGATTTTGGGATTTAAGGAAGCGGCGTTTATTTCAAAAAACAAAAAGCAGAACATGATATATTGTGTGAAATTAAAAGGATAAGATATTTCTTAAACCATGTAGTGTAAAACTGCAAGGTCAGCGCAAGTTAAATTTTAGCCCAAGTGTTCTCACAAGATTTATGTGATGTATGTAATCTATTTTACTTCGAACAGGAAACAGGCAAAAACCTATATAAAAAGCAAAACAAACGTAAGCGGAAATATATTTGTCGATCTTCTAGTATCAAAGAAATTGTTACAAGAAAAAGGAGAATAAAGTTGNATTCCTACTGTGTAGGGGAAGCAAAGAAACCTGGCTACTGATTGCACCATTTTTGCCTGCTAATGCTGGAGAAAGTGTGTGAAAATGGGAGTGAAAACTAGAAGGTACCATATTTTCTTCCTTAGACGACGCAGCATGTATTTGATTTTGGGATTTAAGGAAGCGGCGTTTATTTCAAAAAACAAAAAGCAGAACATGATATATTGTGTGAAATTAAAAGGATAAGATATTTCTTAAACCATGTAGTGTAAAACTGCAAGGTCAGCGCAAGTTAAATTTTAGCCCAAGTGTTCTCACAAGATTTATGTGTTGTAAAAAAAGTTAATTTGCCAAAAAAGAGTTATCTTTTATACTTATCTTCTAATTAACACCGCTTTCCCCGTTCGAACTTTGTAATTTGATTACAAAGTTCGAACGGGGAAAGCAAAGTTGAAAGGAAGGCCAACTTATATACAAGGATTTCGAAATGGCTGATTCATCCCTTCAGCTGTGCTGGCTTAATGAATCTCGAACTCCATGTTACTGATCTTGACAGAGAAATATTTGCTGAATGCTTTTTTGTGTCTAGTTGTATCTAACTGGATAATATTTCTTTGAGAGAGGGGACGGTAGAAGGGAGACGTCTTGTAGATCAAAATGTAGACGTGATGAAACAACGGATTTTCAGAAGGAACACCCTACAGTTAAGTTTTTGCCACTGTAAGTGCCTGAAATAGATTTTTTTCTACGAAGCAAATTAATTCACAGTAATTTACCTCTCGTCGGTGGAGGTTTTTTTTCCACACTTTTGACTGTTCTTTTCTTAAGGTAATAAAAATGATTAAGATCAGCAAGAAAACTTTCTTCCTATGAATTGTTTTTTTTTCGAAACAAGATGATTAAAATTGAGCAATATGGTAAACTATGGTTTCCTTTCGGATTTTGGACATTACCTTAAAGGAAAATGAAGGTTGAAATCATTTTTGTCTTGACCCTTCATTTGCTTTTCAAGGACCTTTATTGCTAAAATAGGAAAAGATCCGAGTCGTGCCTCTAAATGCCATTTGAGTAGTTATCAACCACACCAGCCCTCCAGATGTTAAGAATACGGTGTCGGATTCTCATATAAACAGTCTTATGCTTATGCTTATACCAGCAGTGTATAATATATAAGTCTCAGCTATATTTTATAGAGTAAATGAAAGGAAGAAGGAAGGGCACACTTTAATAGCTTAAAAGAAAAACCTTTTTTCACTTATCCAAAAAGAGAAAGATTAAATTACATAATAAATTACAGAAAACAACTTTCCTAATGTACCAGTGCAAACGTCGCTTTGACATATTATGGAGAAGAGAGATAATAATGATAATAGTAATAAAAACGATGATGCAAGTGGTTTAATGGGTACCAGGTTATAAAATGTAGAAGAAAGATGAATTTTTCATGTCCATTTTAATTGTGTCGAATTCCAAAATGATGTCAGATTCTTAGGAAGCGCTCGAATTGTGTTCAAAAGTCTGAGTTTCAAACAGTTTTTATACAGGTTCTCAAGTGTCATAAGCTCGTTAGGATTTAGGGCCAGGGAGTAAAGTCGAGGCTTATTTTTTATATTATAGCCAGCTACAGTTTCCAGACTATGTAGAATTTGTTTTTTGTCACCTAATCCTGAAAGCAATTACTTGTTTCTTACTATACTTACTTACTTACTTCAGCCTGGAGGTTGTAAGTCAAACCTCCCGACCACTTCTTACTATACACAGACAAATTATTGTATCTTCCACTAGTTGGGGAAAAGCTGGAGAACCATAAATCTTCAGGCTTATGTTATGTATACCTGCCTGGAAAACTAGCATTTATACAAAATAAAGTAGGTAAGGTGTTTATTCTAAAGACAGTATAGTTAAAAGTAATTTTTAACGCATAAGATATATCTGATATATCTGATTTCTATGACTTCTAGAAAGAAAGTCAAAGGCAATCTACATTGGATCTTGTATCCGTTGAAGTTAGTTTGGACCAACCTCGAACCAGCACTCCGATTGCCAAAGAAATACCGAAAACAGTAAGATTTATTGTTTTTACTGCCACTACACACCAACTTTTCTGAAATTATTTTGTAACGTAGTGTATTTATTAATTACTTATCGATATTTACAACTTATAATATGAATGGTACAGATTGAAACTGAATGTATTTCACGGTTTGCTAAGTGTTTGATGGTTCCTTGCTGTAATTGGTATGGGTAAAATATTGAATAGCACGATAGATACAGTTTTTTTTATTTGAAATATTCGTGCTTTAATATTCAGGGCCAAAAAAGATCGGTAAAATGGTAATGCTGAAATAGTATTTTAAACATGTTCACAGGTTCACAGGGAGACATCACTGTGTGAAACACTTCCATAACATTAAAATCCGATTTTTCATCGGGAAAGCATATTTTCCCATCTAGCCTTACATTATTGTCAACGTGTTGACAAAGATTCATATCAGTGCTTGTTAAAGCTTAAGTGGAAATTTATATTAGAAATTCTTATCGCTCGCATCATTTGTTAAAGATTGTAGTTAAATACAATTTTTTATAATAATTTTTTGTTACTTTTCTATTGATTTGATTCCCATATATTGTAAGGGAGGCAAATTTAATTTAACATTTGAACCTGTTAGGCTGTAAAGGACAAAGACTGTAGATGCATATTTCCGTTATATTTTTCACAAAAGTCAGAAATAGAAGATGTCAGGTATATATTCTTAATATACTTGAGCCGAAAAAATCAAGCTTGATCAACATTCTTTACATGACGTTTTCCAAACGATTTTTTTAGCGATTCTTTTGAAAATGAGACTGATGACAGTAAAAAAATGTAAATAGGGGGCTAGAGGCAACAGGAAATTCTGTTAAAATAAGAAGGTTTTCGTTTTGGGAGTACACGATTTCAAAAGTAACTTACTTGTCTGTTCCCTGAATGTATGGTGAGTGTTTTATTTCCTTGTTAATGAGAGAGTTTTTTCTGACTGTCGACCAAGCTCTTTTATCGAAATTTCTATAAAACTACAAGAATATTTCAAACCACTTCTATGAAGTAATTACGATTATTATTTAGCTATAAGCGCTTTGACTTTACTTTGTGGAGCAGCGTGGCTACTATAAAGTAAAAACTTGGACTGTTGCCTAACGTTCGTGTTTACCTGACTAAGGAATTTTTGCACATCATTTAAATACTTTCCAGCAACACAATTATTTATTTGTACCTCGACAAGGCTGATAGCCACTGTCCAGTTAAGAACATTAACAAGCTATGACTGGACATCTTATTTTTACTGTTAGATAATTTAAAAGTGGTGTCATTTTCGATTCTGTGGTTTTTCCCTTAACTTTTAACTACATTGCTGTTTGATACTTTGCTCATATGGCACAAAAGTAAGAAGAAATGCAATGTACAACAATTATTAAAAGCTGGCTCACAGTATGCTTCGTGTATCTTCATTTCTATACGTTAGCTTTCTATACATCAGTAAAGAAATTATTCAACACACCATAGATTAACACATTAAATGTCTCGTCCCTCTAAGCAGTGAAGATTAAAATCCTTTGGAGTCATTTGTAATAAATAATTGTTGATGTGAACAAATGTTTTAATTTTAACTCAGAAATGTCCCAAAATAGACCTGTAAAATATTTCTTTTATCCTTTCTCAAAGGACACTGCTTTCCAGAACTTATCTTTAATACCAGTAAATGGTGACAAAGGCACTGAGCGACAAGACAGTTTAGGTAAGGCAAAGGGAAGAGTGAACAGTAAAGAAACCCTTCAACGGACGTCGGAGATGATAGCGGCTCAAGAGTTGTCTAAAGTGTCAAGTATTCGAACTAGGCAGCTTGACTTTTCCGTGAGTATTGTTGGTTCATATTCTCATTGATTTCTGTTATGAAAGTGGCGACTTTTACTAAAAAGAATATTTCGCTTCTCAGCGTCTGAACTAAGACCTAGTGCAGGCATCTAACCTACCTGGTCAGATGTGGGATTGTAATTTCATGTCAGCTTAACTTTCTCAACTTATGGCACTTCATTAACCGTGACAAAGTTTCCCGGCGAGTTTGGATTGAGACTGCACACTTCTTTTTTGTGATACCATGATCTATAGCATATGTTCTTGCCATTTTTTCCAAATTCTGTATTCGCTAGTCAGGTTTTTCATAGCTTGGATTTATGAACTCGATAACAATCTCCCTTATACTTTTTGCAACTGAACGCACAAAGCATTTTTTAGTGCACTTCCATGTGAGATTTTTACCCTAGCTCCCTTAAGAGGATTAGCAGTGGATATTGCCAAGAATGTGCTGGGGAGTAGGGTTACGGTTTGGCCGACAATGGCATTTTCCACTTTGCTTGCATTTGCCAGTTGAAGGCCTTATGTTGCTTCATTGTGCATTTTCTTTGCAAAATTCCCTCTCGGACTAAAAATAAAATTAAAAAATTAAAAAAAAAAAAAAATTAATTTTATCTTGAACCTATGGTCTCTTGCATACTGTGAATCTACAGTAATTTAGCCACTGTTCCTTATATGCTATTCCATACTCAGAAAATTCTAGTTTAAGAGCCTATATATGTTAGTTAAAGGAGAATTTTTTAGGTGACTTATGTGAGTTAAACAAGTTAAGAATATGCAAAGTCGGTTGTTGTAAATGACACTTACAGCGTGGTCAAATACTTCCTACCTACTAAAGCTACAAGGGCATAGGCAAGATGCAAATCAAATGAAAGAACTAGGCTGTAGTTTAAATAGTGTAAACCGGCACTTTTGAATATAGCAAACTTAACATTTCTCAGTTAGCTGTAACTTACTAAGTTCTGATTTTATAGGAGATCAGGAAAGTTTACTTTCTTTTGGGATACTCAGGAAACTACAAAGACTATTTCGTTGGACCGACTCTTTTAAAGAGGGCGGGGTTTCATGGACTTTTACTTAGATTTCGAAATTAGTCATTTTTTGTGACAAAACACATACAACTGACATCAGCTTATAGTCAAAGAGAGATCAGGATTCAAAATCGCAACTTATAATGACGGACTAACAGATGGGTGTAATTATTAATTGTTTGTTTTATATTGCCTTGAACCTTTATGCTTAAATAAACAAAGATCATTTGTCATAAACCATGAACAAAATAAAAGTTTACTTTTATCCAAATAACAAGCGAAAATATCGCTGGTCAAAACCGGAATACCCTAAATGCGATTTTTGAATTTTCAGATACTATGCCATTGAAGTCTGTATCAGGAATACTGAGACCAGGCCATTGCTCAATGTACTAGATTATTATAAACAGTAAAAATGTCCCCTTAAAAACCTAAGGTTACGCATCATCGTAATTAAAATTACGTTTTTACCGTAAGTGCTAGAAGCTTTTTTGATGCATTTCTATATTTCCTCATTGCCTTCCCAGAATTTGCATTATGCACTTCATTCCACAATTTAGTGACCCTTCGTATTCAGGAAAATCATGACTGGGGCTGAATATTGCCATCTTATACAATGTAGGGTGCTAAAACACCCTTATAACTCTCAGTTAGATGTAGGAGTGAACAGGTTGAAAGAATTATTACTTTTTTTCACAACAGCCTATTCCTTTAGAAGCCTCAAAACAAATTGAGGAGGATAGAACTTCGACAGAACGTGGTCTGAAGCCAGATTATACACCAGAGCAGGAAAAGGCGGTAAGTCTCAATACTACCGTACTTTTAAAGATCTGGGTGAAAACATTACTCTTAAAAATAGAATAAGTTATCACTAAGCTTTGAGAGTATTTATTTAATAGGAAATTGTTCAAAAAGTACGTAAAGGTTGAGAAATGGAGGTGTCCGCCTTTTTCGTAACAAGGCGTTACGAAATTTCAAGGGAATAGAGTGTCACATTTACTCCGTCACACAGCCCCGGAAAAAATTAACTCGTTTATCAGATGAGAAAAATAAAGCTCCTATGGGACTAACCGCTGCAAACAAGCAAGCGCCCATGATCATGCACATGGAATATCAGATCACATTGCCTGATCATGATTTTGTTGTGGCTTTCCAACGTAAGATGATACCCTCGGTCATTGGAAATACGAAGGTTGTCAAAAGCAGAGACTTATCAAATGATGTAGTCCCCTATTCAGGCGCTACAAACATAGGTATTAAAAGTGCAAAGCATTTAGGATCATCTGCATTCGCTCATCTGCAAGATATGACGAGGATGTGCTCTCTGCCTGAATTCGCATCGAGTTTTCAGAATGACAGGGAAAAAACGAAAAGGGTAATGATACTTACTGGGTTCTTGAGTAGTGATAAATCCTGTTTGTGTTCGACAGTACATTAACAGGGCTTCTTGGTTACTGAGTTGATACATCGCATTCGTTGTGTATATCATGTCATTAAGACTATTAAAAGTAAACTGGGAGAATCATTCCACATAAAACAAATTCCTTTTAGCGTTTATATCATTATAGCAAGGGCATTTCTGTCTGTTCACATGTAATGATTACAAACTTTTTAAAACCACATATATAACAACTCCTATTGTCGAGGAGTTAACAACATTACTTTTAAAGTGCAATAATAAATGACTGAAATAGTTGCAATAAGGAGGCAAGTCGTACGAGGGTTACTCAGAAAGATTCCTACGAGCAACAATCTCTGATCAATGAGTTGATGATGTAGAGGTTGGGGTGTACATAGCTAGTGGTGCCCATGGTCCCGTTACGGGAATATTTGTAAAATTAAGGTATTTGACAAATATTTAAAATATTAAGTGAAATAGTTGAATCAAAAAAATAACAGGGGAAAAAACAAAAGAGAAAAGGACGAAAAGGTGTATGCAGAGATGAAAACTAATACAGTGGTATTGAAACATGACCCTTATTTGGTTGCTTGGGAAGAAAAGCAAAATAGAAATTGTTCCTGACAGAGTTAGATAATTATCAAAAGAAATATCAAAAGGGTCCAATTTTTTCCTACCACGAGGCGGAAAGACAGTTATTGATGAGAAATACTACCCTTCCCCAGTCTCGGAAGAATGATCTGGAATTTTGTTGATGGTTACATTAAAAATTCTTGACATTAAACGATAATACTTGGAATTCTTGAAAGAAATAATACAAATAATGACATATTGTTTTTATGTTTTTAGTTTCCAGTCTTATTTGTATAGACTGGAAACTGAAAACGCAATTGTTAAACATTAATCACAGTAAAACTTAAATTTTTTTGATACCCATTAAACTTTGACCCGAAAATTTATATTTCGGTAGGGATTTTTTTGTGGGAAGAAACTTTATACATTACAGGCAAATAACCTTTTAAGTGTTTAGAGCCGTCGATAACTAATACTTCTAATACTAATCAATAGTATAAAGAAGAGATAATAGCTATCTGTAAACAATTTCCAATCAACATAAAGAAAAATAAAATAAGAGGAGGGAGGAAAAATATTCGAACACCTTAGGATTATGGACGGGAAAATGTTCGGGCAATACAAGATCCGAAATTTAGGCCCACCAAAATTTTTAGGTTTTGATGTAGCCTTCAATTGTTTTAGATAATAAATCACAGGAAGTGGTCTCTGTATTCTACCTTTACGCATAATTTGGATTTTCCTATTCTACTTTTAAGTCCAAACAAGCTCGAGCGTGAGAGTGCTGGAGCAAAGTAAAAGTGTTATTATTGAGATATATACGTTCTGTCCCACAAACCACTCGTCCTTCGAATTGTTTTCCTGCCAACTGTGCGGGTTTCTCAATAAAAATAAATACAAGGAGTGTGAGTGAGTGTAAGTGTGTGTGTGTGTGTGTGTGTTTGTGTGTTACAGAAACAAAGTTCAAAAATTTTAATGACGATTAGACATTGTAACAGGACTATTAGTAAACTGTATTCTAAATTGAAGCAACTATTGTTAAAGATTATCAAAGTCTTTGAAGTCATTATGTCGATTGGATTATTTAAAATTTAATGTAACTGTAAGTCTTCACAATTCTAACGGGTTAAACGTGAACTGGAGTCTCAGTATGCGTGGGGTGTGAACGGAAACTTTCAGTGAACTCACGGTGATGATCATGAGAATTTATGGTTCCTTTACAGGTCCAGCAATATTAAGCTACTTTAGATTTCTTTAAATAACGAATCTTACTTGGAGGAAATAAGTAGTATATACCATGCAGAGGGAAATATATTTTATGTAAACAGTACCATACACAGCTGATGACTTCGTTCAATGGCCTGTCTGTGATCTGTCTATCTATCTATCTATCTATCTATCTATCTATCTATCTATCTATCTATCTATCTGTCTATCTATCTATCCATCTATCTATCTATCTATCTGTCTATTTATCTGTCTATCTGTCTATCTATCTATCTATCTATCTATCTATCTATCTATCTATCTATCTATCTTTCTATCTATCTATCTATCTATCTATNAACAAGTACCATACAAAGTTGATGACTTCGTTCAATGGCCTGACTGTGTTCTGTCTATCTATCTATCTATCTATCTATCTATCTATCTATCTATCTATCTATCTGTCTATCTATCTGTCTATCTATCTATCTATCTATCTATCTATCTATCTGTCTATCTATCTGTCTATCTATCTATCTATCTATCTATCTATCTATCTATCTATCTATCTATCTATCTATCTATCTATCTATCTATCTACCTATATTTCTCACTTTTCACCTGTCTAACCCCTTTGTCTTTCTATCCGTGTATCACGATACGCTTTTTCTTATCAGAATTTTCTTCGTCTCATCGGGTGTTTAGCCAAAATACTTGTTTTGTTAACTTACAGTCAAGCATTTTGATGTTTGAGGGTGGACTGTACCCTTTGCAGTGGGGAGCAGCAATTGCTTTTGCTAATGGCAAGCAGGTGGCAAAGCTATTGTCAGACCAGTCATGAGCAGTATTATGGAGCAATTTGGTTTTTCGCACTCAAACTGAGCATCCTTGTACTAGTTATCGCTATGTTGACCTCAGTGAAACTTTTTTCAGGTTGAAAGTAAAATTAGTCGGAGTTGCGGAAGAAAACTGTTACTTGTGAGCGCTGGTGGACGAGGAAAATCAAAAAAGAAAAACAGCCAAGATAACGTGGATTGCTGTTTCCTGATTACCGAGAAAAAAAGAAAGTGTAAATTAAGCCGAGTACGAATCCTGAGAAATTATGTGAAGCACACGATAGAAGAAATGAACTCATTACCACAAGATATGTTAATTTATGATTAATTATTAAAGTTATGCCATACTGATTATTCCAAAATTAAAGATCTGTAAAAATTGGTTGTATTGGCACTTCTTATTCATTATCAGAATGATATTATAGCAGCATAGTGAAACCATGTTGTGAATTATTATTTCATTTAAGGAATTCAACATATAGAGTTTAATTATCAACACAAAATATACCATAAGATAGTATTTATTGCTTGTATAAAAATTAATTATATGCAGAAGGTGGGAAAGTGAAGGTTATGCAAGAAGTAGTAAAAATCGATGTTCAAAATGTAAATAGAATATTATGACCAGGTGTATCCATTCTTGAATTGGGAGAAGTTAACCGGCTTAAGTTATACTGAAAAAGAAATTGTCTTTTTTTTACGGACCTTTGTTCTTGATGTTTCAGTCAAACTACTGTTTTCTCTGTAGTTTTGTATTCTATTTCTAGTTCCAGGTTATACGATATTTATTCCCCGACATGCTGGAAATTGTAAGTGATTTAAACTTAACGATCTTTGACGTAGCTTGAAAAGGAGTATGAGAATCACCGTGGTTGCATGGATATGTAATTTGTAGCTTCGTTTCGCTTGACCAGAGAAGGGTTAACAAAAATTTAGGAAATGTTTGACAATCGTTTTTTGGAAGAACTCTACGTCCAGCATAAGTTTCTTTGTCAAGTAGACACTGCACAATGAACCTGATTTACTTATAGTTAAATAATGGCATTCTATCACTCACCATCTTATCACTTAATTTTTGTTGTAGTTGTACTGATCGCTTCTCTCCCTTTTGGCTAAGATCAAGTGTAGAACTCTGGTCTCTCCGTATGGTCTCGCCCTCCAGGACCCTCAGTGAAAAGGACCTTTTCACTGAGGGTCCTGGAGGGCGATCCGTATGTCTTGCATTTTATGGTATCTTACGTGCTTTCTGCCCCCCTTTTTTCTTGATCTGTTGTTTGTCATCGGGCCTTTGAAAGACGGAATCTGCGAAGAACAAAAATGGGCGCACTGGTTACCAGTGGTACCATCAATGGAAAACTCAGTTTGTCTCACAGGACTAAGTTTGCATACTTTGAAACAAGGAAGCCATCAGTTGCCTTACCAGCTATGGTCAATATCATTAAGCAGAAAACGTTTGGATTAAACGACAAAGACCAATAAGCTTGGTTGATCTAAACCAATTTTGAAGGATGAATTCGAAATTATTTCAGAAATTTTACTTTAAAGTATTACGAGTTGTTTAAGATTGTCGTTTTTCTACTGCATGGCCAACAACAATGGTAGGAAACTGATTTTCATTCTCATATTCAATGAAACAACCTTTCAGTTACGCTATTGGCATTATTACAAATCACATGATTATTACTAACTTTACTGAAGAATGGAACTAGTTTATTCCTTCGTAGTCGAAATACTAGAATCTTTACCTTACGATAAAATAAGGTCCACTGTTGCAGTCTTGACACCGATGCTTCCTTTAGGGTATTCTGAAATTCGAACAAAGCAAAGCAGCATTCTTAGCTTTTTCCAAGGATTATTTGAATTAAAAAAACCTTCAATGCTAGTATGCATGACCAGTGAAGGGCACACGGTCATCATCATCGATCCCTTTTTCTGTATCCATAAGCCCTCAGTCAGATGGACAGATAATCGAAAACGTAACATTTACACTTCTTTATAGTAACATTTACATACTAACACTACGATTACGTCAAATATGGATTTTGAAAGTTAATGCAAATAAGTTTTGACTCTGCGTTTTTCTCTATCAGAAATACTGGACTTTAATACTAGAAGATAGAATAGGAGAAGCCAACAACTAGTAAAGTAAACTGGTAGATATTTAGAAAATAATTTGACCATGTTTGCTGCAGTGTCTTGATTTACAAAGGGTAAGCCCTGTATTTTTTAAAACTAATTCTTTTTTTCAGTGACATCCACTCTGGTGTTATTCTACAGAACTATTTTGGCAGAGATTTTTTTCCTCAACGGGTGTCTTTCTCGTATCTTTTATGCTTTCACTGCTCTTGTATCAGAAATTTTAATTTCCTGTTGAGTTGTCAATGAGTATTCTAGCAATTTATTGAATTTAATTGAAGAGATGCGAAGAAAGCAGATAAAAAATATCTAAAACATTTTATGAACATGTAATTATTTGTTGTGAAGTGTACTTATCGACGTTGAAGATGACTGCAGACGTCGGAGAAAAAATTTGATACTGGATACAATTTGCTGTATACCTGGACTTAATACTGGCCATTTTATTTACATTGAATACTTTTAAAACGTAACTTTCTGGTAAACATCATAGTTGTACGTATGTAGCATTATTTGTAAGTCGTTTTATATTACCATATCTTACCACGAAATGTTCTAGATACATCTAGAATATATTTTTGAAAATTATGACGCAAATATTTATTCCTTAGGCTTCTGTACGAAAATCACACTGTCAATCTCGCTACTAAAAAAATCATTCTTTCTAACTGATCTCCAGATATTTCTTTACCCAGGTGCAGGCAAATGTTCATATCTAATAGCGGAAAGAATGTGGTGAATTGAATAAAACCACCTTAAGAGTACGGTAGTTTTAAGCTGTATTTAATGAACACACAATGATCACAACTGCTGGAGCAACTGAGTACGTAAAGCAGAGGCTGTAAAGAGAATGGCTCGGTTGTCTTTGACGAGTGTTTTAGTTTAGCCCCAACTTCGTGTAACTATCCTTTTAAAGTGCTGTGATTTGTTAAGACTTTATTATTATACACACTTGTCGCGCCTCCATGTTGCGCACCAACATGGAGGCGCGATATATTCTTTTCCAAGTTTTCCTTTTTCTGGTGGATTTATTTAATTCGTGAATGCTGAGACCAGATTACTTCCTTCCATCCAACGAGTTGGTTGGTGGCCTCGGCTCCTTTTCCTGGGATCATTCCTTCCACACATATTTTTGACAGATCTTTTTGGAAGCGTTTGTATGCCATATAACTTTAAGACTAGTTTTGACTGTACATATCAAGGGCTTCAATCCTGTTGTTTCTTTCAGATCATTTACCTTTACTTTATCAAGGAATATCTAATTTGCCATAATCCTCATCATATTGTTTTGAAAGGTCTCAATTTTCATACATAACGATGAGGTCCAGTTGTCACAGTCAAGTCCACATAAAACAACTGGAAAAATGTAGGTATCATAAACTCTTTTCTTGATATGCATGGGCACTCTTCTTCATGATAGTAGTATCCTGTTCCTTTCAAACGCTGCCCAACCCAAGCCAATTTTGTTGGTAACAGCAGCAGTTCCATCATTTGTACATGACAACTTGTGTCCAAGGTAAAATAAATTTTAACCCTTTCAATACTTGAAGACTTTAGTGTTTGCTTATTTATCAGTTTGTTACAAGCTTGTAGTTTACAAATTACCAATACTTCGAGATGAGTTTCCAGTTTGTAGCTTGAGGCTAGTTATTGGCTGTATTATCCAGCCTTATACCTCGTCCTAGCTTGAAGTTTCAGAAGAATTATATGATATTGTAACAACTTATGTTATAGCGCATAATACAAATGAGGTTCGCGTTTAAAGTTTAATTAAACTTTAAGAATTGCACACCGCAACAGTGTCATTAATCACTGATCCATGTAAATGATATGAGTGTTATTCTTTGTTTGAAGTAGTCACCCACCTATATATGTAATATATTCTTTATTATAAATAATTTTAAAAAATCAACTTTTCCACCAGTCCAATGCTTTTTTTATGAATATTTCAATATTTCATGACTACTTAACTCCTGCTGTCACATTTTACTACTAATATATCAAAGTCTTTGGCAATGCAGGTTCTTTAAAATATTAAAGATAATAGTGAGATTTTTTTCTTCACTAATTAATTTAATTGTTTCTTTTTAAACTCTCAAAATGTTCATCTTTAATTATATTTTTCTCAATTTCTACTTCCCTCATTGTTTGTTTTTTTTGGGGGGTGAGGGTAAGGGTGGAGGGTGGAGTGAGATGATGATCATAGTTTTGTTGTTGGAGCTTCAGTCTAATGTACACATGGGTGAATTATGTTCGAACAAAAGGGATCGAAAGCAAAAGAAGGGCGTAACAGTATGGAAGTTTTAATTGCGAAGAAATGTAGCCAACAACTCGAAAAGTAGAGCCGATTGCCACTATCAGCCTAGATGCTATTTCGAATCCAGCTCAGATCAATTAAAAATTTGTCTTTTAGAATTGCCACCTTACAATTTGTTTGTATTTAATACCGTGTCTTTGTTCCAGGTGTTACATCAAATCTGCGTGATTCTCCCTCCTCTGACGGACAAGTGTCATAAAATATTAAAATGCTCTTTTTTCATTTGATCAAATGATTTAACATCACCCCTCATATTCTGGTAACAATGTTAGGGCATTATAATACTCATTGCCGGATTTTGTATTATTATGCATATGGTAGTTTTACCAATAGTTATTTTACCTCCAAAGCAAATGTGCTATTCCAAATCAAGCATATTTCATTAATAATCGTAAGTGATTCTATCATATTTGGGCCATGCTGTGGTGCTATTGTATTTTCTACATTACTTATTTTCTTCGTCATCACAGGGTGGAATTTGTGGGTATTATCTTCTCAAGTATTTCCGAGGTACTTTAGGTAGGCCTGGGTCTACCGTGTTTTGGTTGCTACTTCTACCTACATTTTTAAAAGTTGCTTGATATGTGGTGTTTCCATTCTGTGTTGTTCATTATTCTGTAAAAATAGCTTATGCATCTTTCACTCGCACAGCAAACAATTATGTTCACAGTAATGGTTGTATCCAGTGTTAAAGAACAAATTGGTTGTTTTTTTGTAGTTTTTTAAATATCAATTTGCTTACCCTCGTGGAATACTTTATGCTATGCCAAGCTTCACTGGATTTGCTTTGACTAATACCCTGAATGATGAAAAACACAGATTTGTATTTTTGTAGAATGTGGTTTCTAAGGATTTTTTGTTAGATTCTCATAAATTCCTATATGTTATGCATGTCAAAGTTTGGTCAGTTTATGGGACATTTTAAAAGGCATTTGAACTCACTCCCCCGAAGCAGTTATTGCAACTTTAGCTTTTAAAAAAAAGCAATGATTTGATATAGGTAAAAAGTAATTGTGGCATTTTTCAGGATTGAGTGGGAATAGCTAAGTATATGATGACGCAGTCATAGTAATTTCTTGTCATAAATACTTGACCTTTTCCATAATAATATTATAAGCAGTAAGGTATATCTGTTATCTCGTAATTTAATCCCTTCAACCTAACTAAATTTACAAGCTACTTGGCGTCATTATTGCAGTATCATTCTAAATTACCCACAACAAACGTAAAGTAACCAAACTTTTATTACATGAACATTATATCTCTTATCTCATCATAACTGGTTTCATTAAAAAAAATGGTCCTGGATAAAATTTGGGAAAATTGTCATTTCCAAAATAATTGATAACTTTCCTGTGCTGTGATCAGATCTCATAAAAACAGTCAGCGTTCAATTTAGGAATGAACAATACAAGAACTTATGACATCTCAAATTGTGATCACAACTTCAGAAGGAACATTATGTCAACGGTAGTTATCTCCTTCTCTACAAGTGTTTATGGCGTTGGTTAAGATGTTATTGCTTCGTCAGACCAGTTTGGTGGGCTTTAATTTACTTTATGCTCACGTATTTGACTGGACTGATTAGTAAAGAGTTATGCTTATTAATTGCGCTTTAGATGAGCCACGTTGTACCCGTATTATCTGATAGGTGTGCTAAACCAAAAATCATACAAACTGCAGTGACCAGTAAAGTATTCTTTGTTCTTTCATCACCATGCACTTAATCTTTCTACGCCTGACCCCTTCAACGTGACAATTATCCATACCACCTTTAGTCCAGGTAAATCAAAGCGTCTAGAGAAGTCCAGAAACAGGAATATACACGATGACACATACAGGTATAGAAAAGACAGGGAGAGCCTAAAACCGAGAAGTTGAAAGTATAATAAAGACTTTGTATTTGTATCCTTTCACTGAGAAGGAATGCAACATTGTTTAAATTTTGTGATGCATAGAATGAAAAAAATTNAAATGCAGTGACCAGTAAAGTATTCTTTGCACATTTACTTTCTTTCACACTTCAAATCCGTAGCATCTAAAGCTCAATACACCAATGCTTTTGGGCATTACTATTTTGTGAACTTCATCGATTTAATGTTGAACAACTATTATTGCCCATTGAATATTTAAGCATATCTTTGTAACATCTAATACAAAATTAGAAGAAATACTTATGTTATCGTAGTTTACATAAATTTATATTGAACTAGACACAATCCCGATCCCTTTAATGCGTAACAGTTAAATAGGTTTCTTTGTTCTTTCATCACCATGCACTTAATCTTTCTACGCCTGACCCCTTCAACGTGACAATTATCCATACCACCTTTAGTCCAGGTAAATCAAAGCGTCTAGAGAAGTCCAGAAACAGGAATATACACGATGACACATACAGGTATAGAAAAGACAGGGAGAGCCTAAAACCGAGAAGTTGAAAGTATAATAAAGACTTTGTATTTGTATCCTTTCACTGAGAAGGAATGCAACATTGTTTAAATTTTGTGATGCAAAGAATGAAAAAAATTAAATCCGATTGAGCATATTTGAATGTAATAGTAGTGGGGAAATCGAAACATCCTGACGCGGAAGGACAAAAAAGTAATCAAGAAGCTAGTGATATTAGTACTGCTTAAATTAGCTGATTTTTAGGATCACACAACAATTTTTTAAGATATCTAAGATACATGATTATTTTTTATTCCTGTTTCTTGTACTTTCTTGTTTTCTGAATTGGTTGTTATCTCTTTCTAGCTTTGTTAGTAATATCTAGGCTAGGTTTCTCAGTTAAAAGGAAGAGACTAAAAGATTAGGTGTTGGTAGGAGCTACTACATCTTTCTTTACACATGCTTCCCTCTCTTTTTTCTTCTTTCCCCATATTTTTTTGCGTCAAGGACGTTGTGACTACTGACTTTAACAGATCTCTGCCCTTCTTTCTCTTAGCTCATTAATAGTTTTGATGCCGAGATGCTTTACAAGTGTATTAATAATAATCTTACGATATAAACTTGACGCTAAGTAAGGTTAGAAGGCACACAGTCAAAAAACACCCAGAAATGTAAATCCATTCTTGACATTTTAATTAAATAATACTATTTACATTACTGTCGTTCACCTATCACCAACAAATATTGTTGTACTTAGGATTTCTCACAAGGAAATCAATATAGCGCTTATATCCTTTCACTAAAAACATTAAAATTATTATTCTTAAACGGGTTTTCCACAAAACTAATAATAATGGATATCTTGTCTAAGTTTTTTCATGGTTACTTAAACCAACAGGAAGGGATGTGTAAGAGAACAATTCCTATGACTAACGTAACAGTGCTTGCTTTTGCTGCATACAAATCTCTTTGTTACAAGCATGTGGCCATCTGGTAACAAAGATGGCTGTTATTAACCATTTCCTGAACGATTGCTTACGTTTCTTTAAAGTTTCTTCCAAAGGTTTTTGAAAAATGTTGGAGAGAAACACGCCAACAGAAACAATTATAATATCAGACACAGGATGTGCCCGAGATAAATCACCACATCAAAAAGCTAAAATGTGTCAAGTTTAACTTTAAAAAATTAATGGACAGCAATAGCAATCATGAGGGCGTCATTATATGACCAGAAAACAAACATTGCTAGCGATTATAGGTGGGCTTTGTTGTTAGGTTAATGTGGTGCAGTATGTATTTTGTATCAGACCTTTTACTCGATGTAAATGATTTATCAGTTATACGTTGGTTTAAAGTCCTGATATATTCACTTTCTGGTGTCAAAAGCATTAAATTGGAATTTTCATTACAAAATTATCATGAAGATTTTGTAAACGTGGCATTGGCTTTCGATGTAATAACTGTAATAAGCAAGGTGGCATTGATAAATTGTTATATGTCAGTACAAATCCTGTCATTGGATACACCTACCTTTCTCTCTAAATGCAGGGAAAATAAATTGTCTTTTAGACATATTTTTTTATGTTTATGATACTTTGATTTTAAGCTGCACATAAGAGTAGAAAAATTAGTGGTAACCAACACATAACCTGTTTGCTTTTTTCATCTTCATGTATTTGTACACCAAATAGTATTATGAATAATAATTTTGAATGTCTCGCTATTGGAGCGAATTCATTAAAAGATATTTTGTGTAAGGCTGACGCAATATATATTCAGTGTGTTTTCTTTTGAAAATTCGTATATCATTCTCAATAAACGATGGTGTGTAGAATGAAATTTATGTGTTGCAAATATAACAGTAAATGTTTGTATTAATGTGCTGAACAAAGTTGGCTTTTTAAACTTTTATATAATTTTTACAAATTAAAAATAGTTCAGATTGTTGGGATGTCCTTGAAAAGTATGACTTTGTTAATGATCCCTGATAAATAAAAAATTGATAGTAAACAGCTCAACTTTTTTCTATAGCAATTTGTTTTCCTGTCTATGTTACATTTCTATGGAAGGTTTTGACAGGAAGCAATTGCCTTGATGAGTAAAACGTTAAATTTTAGATACTGTAGTGTAATATATAATTAACGACATTTATATCTAAAATCTACATTTTTTATCAAAATTTATCATGAATTATTAATTTGTATCATTTTTACTGTTGCTACGATTATTATTATTATTTTTTTAAATATTATTATTATTATTATTATTATTATTATTATTATATTTTGCATCTTCGACCTTGCTAATATTAAACTATTAATTGAGTTTACTACTGGACCTTTCGTTATAAGGATCTTCCGTAGAAGTCTTCTAGTTGCAACCAAAAAGCTTTGTGAAATCCTTGAAGGTTTACTTTCACATCTAATTTTTCTAGAAATTATTAGTCTTAATTATTTATTGTGTTACAAGGTTATTTGAGATTCATCTACTTTACAATTCTATACTATTAGTTTTAACTACTATCCCATAATAACTATTATTATCATTTTTATTTGTTGTAATAAGTGATTAGATACAATACTTTTGGTATGGATAAATATTGGTTAAATTGAGAAATTTAGCCTAAATTAAATCATCAGAAACATGAGATTGTCAACGATATTATAAAGCTATAGTGTTTAAAAACATAATCGTATCGCTGAATTTTCTCTTTAAGACAAACATAATTAATTGCTTTTCAAAACAAAAGAATCCTGTTTAAGTATCAACTATGAACTTGTGTTTGGATCCTGTATGGTTACTAATTGATGATAAGTGAAATATGTTATAAGGGCTGTCTATTTGAGTATAGATTTTAATTAGAATTAAAAATCCTACTCAACAGGTATCGGAAGGTAATCCTTTCCATAGCTTTCCAAATATTAAGTGGGAAATTTCATTATGAAGAATCTAGTCTTTCCAATTTTATTAATTCAATATTCTATTTCAGAGGACCCGTGATACCCTAATTCTACATTAAACATGTAAGAATATTATTACAGATTCGGTTCAAAGTAATGCTCCAAGAACTCTTCTATTGCTCGAAATGCTTCATCTCGATAATGCACAGCATCCCATGTTTTCCGAGCTGATCCAGTTCCAGCTGGAAAAGAGTCACTCATAGAATAAACATCAATAACATCTATTCCAGCTTGACACATTGCTGATGTAGCGTAAGCGTTGTATAATAGCACTCTCTAAAAATAAAAAAATTTTGTTCTTGAATTATATTGTTGTCAGGATGAGAGAAAAAATTGTTCTTGTTATTTTTTTAACTAATAGCTACTTTCAACAAGAAAAAGCATAAAACAACTGCCGATAAATACAAAATTCCGAAATGTCAACATTGCAAGCTCTATCATTTCGTATTAAGTACCCCAATCGCAAAAGGATCCAAAAGCATTATTTACATCACATAAAATATAGGTTTCAACAAGAAAACGCATAGCTGATTTTTTTGCTCTGTACCAAGAGTAACATGTACGCAGGTAAAACAGAACATTTATGTCTGAAGCACTTTCGTGAAAATATATGCAAAATATTTTACCATAGCGACCCAGGTAGCCAACCACTTTACTAACATGGCAACAATCTCTACCTTAAATGCACCTTGATTCTCTCCAAATTCCCTCCCTTCTTTATTTTCATTAAAAAATGTATTACCTTCTACTTTGGATATGTCCAATATATATATAAATATATCCTATTTCTTGGTCATTGCGCGATTAAACACCTCTTACATTATGTTTCATGGGCCTGATCCTCTCATTTATGATTCCCTTTACTTTTCTTCATTGCTACAACGTTTTGAATTTTACTGGGGAGCTCCATTTTCCCAAATAACTGGGAAAAATCAGCTGTCTGTGTTATGATTCATTGCCCCGATCTTGTTTATACAGTATTAATTATGCCATAATTTTGCAGTCCACTTGACAAAGACCATGCTGGATGAAATGCTATATCCAATCATTGGTTGCAACAAGATCAAAAGATACCCTGTAAGATAATTCTTTTCTTAATGTTAACCAAGAGCTCAGCATGAATTTTTTGTCTCCAAATTTAAAAGTCGTCTTGCCTATTAACTTGAATGCGGCTAGTACCATTGATGAGCAGCTTTTTTTTATCAGTAAAACTTTTTCTTTTTATTTGCTGACTGCTCCGGAGGGCTACCTTTGCCGAATATTATCCTACCTGCTGTCAAAATAACTGAAGACATGCTCAGAAAAGGAAAGAAAGAGATTCAGAATTTAAGAATTTAAGTATTGTATGGAATATTGTCACAAAGCAATGCGTTTATATTCTTTTAGAAGTTTTGAATGGTAGGTAGTGAGTTGCATACCTCCAGCTGTATCTAAGCTGAGGAATGCGGCAGAAATAATGAAAACAGAAAATAACTACAGTTTATAGGTAGGAAAAGCACGAGAAATGACAATGTATGACGGATTGCATCAAAAAGTGATACATAATAATAGTGAAAAAGACTGAAAAACCTTCAACGTGTAAGCGCGAGCCTATGTTTTATTTATTTTATTTTATTACTGAACAAGTGTCTATAAAAATAACTGAACATTACTGAGCAAAGAAGAGTTTATAAAATAACATCTGAACTTCACTTAATACATGGATGGGTGCCCATTAGGTCTACATCCAACTCAGTTTTAGAATTGAACAACTTATTGTTCTATTACACAATGGAGCACGCGTACAGGGCGCGCATTATATAAATTGTCTACAACGAAAAGATAAATCGTTCAAGAACAAGAACAAGGAAAATACAAAGATGCAGAAGCGCGGCAATACTTGCTCGCGTTTAAAAAATGCGTCCAAAGTGGAAAGAATAAGCCAGGGTAGAATTTAAGGAAAGTGTTGTTGACAATGTCTTACATAAGCAAAGAGAACAGAAGTTTATGCGAAGATCTGAACTAAAGGTGAAAATAAAAATTATGATTCATGCAGCTCATGTCACTTAGTTCAAACTATGTCAAATATCGTGTAGACAAGACTTCAGAGTCATCAATAGGTAGAATTTGTGACATGAAAAATTGTATTTGCTATGCAGCGAATGACTTGTATAAATTTATCCAACAGAACCACAAACAAGGTACAATTTCATTACTTGAACTGGTCATAGGAAGACGTTTTGAAAGGAAAAAACAAACCGAATCGACAGATGGTATGAAAATCAACTAATGCGTTGGAAAGAAACTTTGCAATGGAACTTTGTCACGTAATCTAACAGAGTAGTAGATAATCTGATAAAACGAACGCTGATTAAGGCAAAAGACATCGTGCTATAATTGACATAATGGCAACGAATTACCGAGTCACAGCTTAATATGTTTGAAAGGAAAAACATATTAAGAAGTAACAAAGCCTGATGAGAGAATCGGGAGGATGAGGGAGATGGGGGAAGATGAAATTTTACAGATTTTATTGCCATTCCTTTCAGAGTCAACGTCAAAAAAAATAGGAACAGCTTGAGGTCATGCATTTTTTAAACATCGCCTTAGATTTTCTACTATTTTGTGTACATAGCAAGATGTTTACTTGCTCAAATAATATACGTACACTCAATTTAACCACATCACTCTTTGAACTGAAATTTACTTTCACAGAAAAGGAAAACAAGAAAATTAAACCTAAATGAATAAATAATTCTATAGAAATTTTAGCTGCTGGTGAAAATTATCATTCAAATGGATAAGTCAATCAGATCCAAAAATAGACACAAGCAGCTCTTGAAACCACTGTCTTGAAAATATAAAACCCTGGTCTGTCAACTGTGCTATCAATTCATACCAACTATTGACTTGAAAATAGTGCCAATATATTCCAGTCTAAACCTGAGTTTCGGCATTCCTTTCAGAGTCAAACGTCAAAAAAAAAAAAAAAAAATAGGGCCAGCTTGAGGTCATTTTTAAAATATTGACTTAGATTTTCTACTACTTTGTGTACATAGCAAGATGTTTACTTGCTCAAATAATATACGTACACTCAATTTAACCACATCACTCTTTAAACTGAAATTTACTTTCACAGGAAAGGAAAACAAGAAAATTAAACCTAAATGAATAAATAATTCTATAGAAATTTTAGCTGCTGGTGAAAATTATCATTCAAATGGATAAGTCAATCAGATCCAAAAATAGACACAAGCAGCTCTTGAAACCACTGTCTTGAAAATATAAAACCCTGGTCTGTCAACTGTGCTATCAATTCATACCAACTATTGACTTGAAAATAGTGCCAATATATTCCAGTCTAAACCTGAGTTTCGGCATTCCTTTCAGAGTCAAACGTCAAAAAAAAAAAAAAAAAATAGGGCCAGCTTGAGGTCATTTTTAAAATATTGCCTTAGATTTTCTACTACTTTGTGTACATAGCAAGATGTTTACTTGCTCAAATAATATACGTACACTCAATTTAACCACATCACTCTTTAAACTGAAATTTACTTTCACAGGAAAGGAAAACAAGAAAATTAAACCTAAATGAATAAATAATTCTATAGAAATTTTAGCTGCTGATGAAAATTCATCATTCAAATGGATAAGTCAATCAGATCAAAAAATAGACACAAGCAGTTTTTGAAACCACTGTCTTGAAAATATAAAACCCTGGTCTGTCAACTATGCTATCAATTCATGCCAACAATTCACTTGACAATAATGCCAATATATTCCAGTCTAAACCTAAAGTTTCAGTGCCACAAATGATATATTTTACTAGGAGAATAAATATGGTTACTTTTTGATTTGAAAACAACCTTATAACAAACAAGCATATAACGTTAACCGAGATGATAAACGTTCATCCTTTTTTTGTTACTTTATTAAGGGGGATAGAGGGAAATCAACAAACATTTCTTTTGCTTCACATAACGTCAATTTCTTACTAGCAAATAACCCTAACTTTGAGGAACTATTCAAAACAACACAATAACTTCAAGAAAGACAAGAGAGTGTAATTGAACGTTGTGACGTCATTTACAATAACAGATATTTCTTTCAAGATCTTAAGTCTTACGTTTTCTTAGATATAGATGGTCATTCGGTTTTTACAGTGTGTGGAGGTGGATTGAACTTGTAAAAGGAAGACGCAGATTATTCTTGGAGTGTGAAAAAAAATTAAAAGTCACTCATTAGCAAGATGCTACTATCAAGCTAAGAATATATCAAGATAATATGAGGCTGACATTTGTCAGTAAGTTAAGAATACAGAGGCTGAAACGAAAAAAAAACCACATTCTTTTAAAAAAAACCCTCAGGTGTATCTAGTTTAAAGTAGCGTTTATTATACACTTAATATCATTTACTCAGAGAATACTAAAAAAATGTTAAACGAATGATAAGAAATATAAAAATTCTCAAATTTTTTCTCTTTTGATGTCACTTACCGGTACTGTCAAGAAACGTAAACCCTTTGCATGCCTTGCGTTTGATTTAGGATGACCATAACGCTCTTTAAAAAGGGCTGTTGTTGTTTTCCATATGACTTTCCCATGGAATCCTTTAGGATCTTTCTTATGTTTATTTATTAAAGTAACTATACTGTCTATTAGAGATCTATACAGCTGAAAAGAAATACCTTCTACGTAATGAAGTCCATAATTCAAGATAATAGCACTGTGCTTAGTCATTCTTTTATCTCTTAAGGCTCCATCAGTTTCATACAAAACACGCTCAACACTAAAATCTTGTTCGTCCGTTTCAATCTTAGCCCTTGTAATGTTGTTGTTTTTCAGTTTGTAAATCCAATTGTAAGTGTGTTCACACTTTTTAAAGATCGAGTTACATAGCTTGCGTTTGACAATGGAGCGGTATAAAAAGTCACCCACAGAATCACCGTATATCCACAATAAATCTCGTGTGCCTTTTAGGTCCCATCTTTGCCACTTTTCTGTATAAAATAGGAAGGATAAAAACAATAATAAAGATGCTAGTCAAATATATCAAGGATTTTGGTTTCTGATTATTTGAAATGAACTACTTTGTCTTTGAACAAAGACGACGTGAACAAACAAAAGATCACTTCAAATTATATTGGTTTAATTGATATTATAAGGGTCTTCATTACGTCTGCAATAATATTTTAAATCTAAAAACATGCCTGATTGTACAGGAGTGTTGTGCCGGAAGATGATATTGGAAGTACACCTGCTCAGACATACAAGAAAAGTTGAGATCTCAATGATTATTGGTAGCTCACGAGGATAAAAATATTTAGGAACTCCTCTTGAAAATTAAAGCTTTGAAAGAAAATATGCAGGAAGTAGAGGTGTGAAATTGTAAAAATTTTTAGATAAAAGTACTCAATAATTTAAGAACATTGATGTTTAAAAACCCTAAAGATGTTGACCAACATTTCAAATCCCCTTATAATCGAATATTGTTGCTTGTTATTGACATAAGTGTTTTGGAATATTTTGGCATCAGAGTTCGACATCCGTAAACCCAAAACGTCTTTCTATCGGGAAAATAAAAAAAGGTGAACTACAAATATGTGTAACACAAATAATGATTTAAGCAACCAAAATTGCAGACGTCAATTATGTTTAATTGTCATCAATTTCAGGCCCAAATATTTTTTTCACCTTTTAACATATCAGATCCAAAATTTGTTCGCCTGTTCTAAATTTCAGGCTCCAAATATAAACATGATAACTCCGTCTTAAAACTCTTGATTTTCTTCTGAAATGAAGGAAAATTAATACTAATCAAACGATGGAAACAAAAGATAAACCTTTAAACCCTGAATGGTCTATGCAGGGAAAAAGAATGGTCAAATATTCCGATATTGCCTGATTTCCAGTGGACTGCAAGAAAAATATTAGGATCAATGTATTATTTACAGCGGATGACAAAAAAATCTCTTCTTATCGCTACAGATGCTTTAAATAAACTGATACCAACACTTTATGAACCAAACCAGGATGTCGGTGATAATGACAAGATTGCTTTGATTACTTTTAGAAAGACTATACAAGTAAACAAAAACATTGTCACTGACTTTCTGATTTTCGAAACTTGGTTGAATTTTTAATTAAAACATTCGAATGAATTTCTTACCCTATTTCTTGCAGGGTTTTAGCACAATACCCATTTTGTTGCAAACTGGTAAGAATTTTGACAAAATTAGGCCCAGAGTAAGTAATGTAAAGTTTTTTATTGCCAAATCTTCTGTATTACACTTACTTTATTAATTTACTTGTGTATTTCTAAATATTCATTTACCACAGATAGAAGTCAATACTATTAGTGCTTAATGATGTAACATAGGAGGCATTTTATTTTATTTACATAATATAAATGTGTTATAATTACATTATATTACTGTTCATACTTAATAGAATACTATTTATACTTGAGTTGACAGATTAACAATTTTCAGTTCTCTTTTTACCCCCTTTCTCAATGCATGGCCCGATTCCCTTTCCTCCACAATGTAAATGTATGTGGAATTTGACGAAAAAAGTCGCTCCTTATTGATTTCATAGCACGTGCACCTTGGCGCGAAAATAACAACAGTTATTCTGTATGGTTTGTGCTGTTGTAGTTGTCAGAAAAAGAGTCTTTGACGACGTTAAACCAGTCTTTTGCAGTCGTAACTGTTCACGAACTTTAACCATTTTCCTTTACAAAACCATGCAAGTGAACAAACATTATCATCGACTTCTCCAAGAGGTTTCACATTTTTGAATCCTTATTGACCTGTGAGTGAAACATTTGAATAAATTTGTTGTGCTTTTTCCTGAAGAGGCGGAAATTATGAAAAGTGTGGCGCAATTCTTCTCCCCCCTCCCCCTCCAAATTCAAATAGTGTATCTGTAAATCAGTAAAATATTATCAAAGTATTGAAAATGCGCGATGTTTAGGTCCCTTCATCAGGGGCGTTGTCAGCCACCAATAAGTGTGATTGAACCAATGAAGTGTATGAGAACAAACCTTCTAAAAACTTCCTCGATTCTGCCTTTCAGCCTCGAAAACACGGTAAACGCCCTTTTAATTAATTTGATCTGTTTGGACATTGTCCTAAAACCAACTAATTCAACCAGCATTTTTCATTCATATCTGTTTACAAAGAAAGAACAAATATTATTTGGAATTTAAAGCCTGTTCCCAAATTCCAAGAAAGGAATTGAGAATTTGAAAGTAGATATTAAATGCGACAGCGAGGTCAATTGCGACTCGCTACGGCGACTCGCGAGTCGCTACGCTCCTCACTTGTCACCTACGAGTCGCAATTGACCTCTCTGGCGCATTTAATATCTACTCAGTAAGCACAAGACCCCTCTAAAGCAGGCCCCTCTAAGGCAGGTTAGGAAGGCCGCGTTATGTCCGAATCATTTTAATATCAGATCTGTCTATTGCATGGATATTTTTTTAGTGTTTTTATATTAAAATATTTTACCCTTATATAAAATGCCTCGTACAACNAAACAAAAGATCACTTCAAATTATATTGGTTTAATTGATATTATAAGGGTCTTCATTACGTCTGCAATAATATTTTAAATCTAAAAACATGCCTGATTGTACAGGAGTGTTGTGCCGGAAGATGATATTGGAAGTACACCTGCTCAGACATACAAGAAAAGTTGAGATCTCAATGATTATTGGTAGCTCACGAGGATAAAAATATTTAGGAACTCCTCTTGAAAATTAAAGCTTTGAAAGAAAATATGCAGGAAGTAGAGGTGTGAAATTGTAAAAATTTTTAGATAAAAGTACTCAATAATTTAAGAACATTGATGTTTAAAAACCCTAAAGATGTTGACCAACATTTCAAATCCCCTTATAATCGAATATTGTTGCTTGTTATTGACATAAGTGTTTTGGAATATTTTGGCATCAGAGTTCGACATCCGTAAACCCAAAACGTCTTTCTATCGGGAAAATAAAAAAAGGTGAACTACAAATATGTGTAACACAAATAATGATTTAAGCAACCAAAATTGCAGACGTCAATTATGTTTAATTGTCATCAATTTCAGGCCCAAATATTTTTTTCACCTTTTAACATATCAGATCCAAAATTTGTTCGCCTGTTCTAAATTTCAGGCTCCAAATATAAACATGATAACTCCGTCTTAAAACTCTTGATTTTCTTCTGAAATGAAGGAAAATTAATACTAATCAAACGATGGAAACAAAAGATAAACCTTTAAACCCTGAATGGTCTATGCAGGGAAAAAGAATGGTCAAATATTCCGATATTGCCTGATTTCCAGTGGACTGCAAGAAAAATATTAGGATCAATGTATTATTTACAGCGGATGACAAAAAAATCTCTTCTTATCGCTACAGATGCTTTAAATAAACTGATACCAACACTTTATGAACCAAACCAGGATGTCGGTGATAATGACAAGATTGCTTTGATTACTTTTAGAAAGACTATACAAGTAAACAAAAACATTGTCACTGACTTTCTGATTTTCGAAACTTGGTTGAATTTTTAATTAAAACATTCGAATGAATTTCTTACCCTATTTCTTGCAGGGTTTTAGCACAATACCCATTTTGTTGCAAACTGGTAAGAATTTTGACAAAATTAGGCCCAGAGTAAGTAATGTAAAGTTTTTTATTGCCAAATCTTCTGTATTACACTTACTTTATTAATTTACTTGTGTATTTCTAAATATTCATTTACCACAGATAGAAGTCAATACTATTAGTGCTTAATGATGTAACATAGGAGGCATTTTATTTTATTTACATAATATAAATGTGTTATAATTACATTATATTACTGTTCATACTTAATAGAATACTATTTATACTTGAGTTGACAGATTAACAATTTTCAGTTCTCTTTTTACCCCCTTTCTCAATGCATGGCCCGATTCCCTTTCCTCCACAATGTAAATGTATGTGGAATTTGACGAAAAAAGTCGCTCCTTATCGATTTCATAGCACGTGCACCTTGGCGCGAAAATAACAACAGTTATTCTGTATGGTTTGTGCTGTTGTAGTTGTCAGAAAAAGAGTCTTTGACGACGTTAAACCAGTCTTTTGCAGTCGTAACTGTTCACGAACTTTAACCATTTTCCTTTACAAAACCATGCAAGTGAACAAACATTATCATCGACTTCTCCAAGAGGTTTCACATTTTTGAATCCTTATTGACCTGTGAGTGAAACATTTGAATAAATTTGTTGTGCTTTTTCCTGAAGAGGCGGAAATTATTAAAAGTGTGGCGCAATTCTTCTCCCCCCTCCCCCTCCAAATTCAAATAGTGTATCTGTAAATCAGTAAAATATGTCAATAAAGTATTGAAAATGCGCGATGTTTAGGTCCCTTCATCAGGGGCGTTGTCAGCCACCAATAAGTGTGATTGAACCAATGAAGTGTATGAGAACAAACCTTCTAAAAACTTCCTCGATTCTGCCTTTCAGCCTCGAAAACACGGTAAACGCCCTTTTAATTAATTTGATCTGTTTGGACATTGTCCTAAAACCAACTAATTCAACCAGCATTTTTCATTCATATCTGTTTACAAAGAAAGAACAAATATTATTTGGAATTTAAAGCCTGTTCCCAAATTCCAAGAAAGGAATTAAGAATTTGAAAGCAAAACCGGGTATCAAACATTTAAAACTAATGCACTCATATGACATAGAAAGTATGCAATAAAATATCTCTTTTATTTTAATGATACTACACATCGCATCCATTTCAAAAAAAAGTTTCCCAGTTTCCCTTGGAAAAGAGAAAAAGAGGTTTTCCAAACTGGAAAAGAGGTTGTCCAGTTTCCCTTCATACCCACAGAGTCCTAAGGAAATTTGGAGAAGCAAGACAATCGAACTTCGGAAAAATTGTAGTGGACATTCCACCCAGCGGTGACGGCACTGACTTTGGTATATAAATAATTTCTTGGTATATAAATAAACAATCTTGAAACTCCAAAATACACCGTCCTTCAGAGTTTCAGAGAAGATGAGCATAAATGTGTATTTCAGGTGCCTATTCTTGACAAGACACATCAATATTACTGTAAATTAAATTTTAATCCGTCTGTATTGTTCAGAATTAAAAAATCCCTTGCCTGAGACTTGGAGCTTTTTTTCAAGTTTCATTTTCATACAAATGTTTGATTTCTTTTATCAAGACAACTTTGTAATGGATTAAAGTTTATTGTGAGCATTATTTCTGGAGCGAGCAACTTTGTGTTTGGAAATAACTGTACTATGATTAAAGATAACATAATAACCATGATCAGGGTAAATATTGGTGGTTTCCCTATATTTTGCTGTACAGATATGTTTGTTGATTTTTAGGCCGGTGCAGATAGGTATAAAAACCTTTAGCTCATCTTACCTTCTATGTACGGCTGCCATTGTTGCTGTTTCCAGCGCCCAAATGAATTCATCAAGAAGTACTTTGGTTTCGGACAAGAATGAAGGAGTAAACCTTGCTCATGAACTTCTGTTGTATAAATAAATTTTTAAAAATTTAATTGTTTGAAATTTCAAAATATGAAGGAAGATAATCTTGATACTGGAGTCAAGTATTACTAAAAGAAGAAATACTGAATGAGAGCCAAGTCATCAAACAGTTGACGATTTGGTACATAATAAATATCTAATTTGGATATTTCTTTACCTCCAACGCAATTTATTTCAGGCTAAGTTGTTGTGACCTCAGTAAAATATCATCAAAATTTGCTGTCGTTGTAATATAATCAGATAAATGTTAATGATCCTACTTGGTAAATTAAACATCTGGCCTCCTTTGCAGTATTCATTTACGCAGGGAAAATGGACACTTATCAACCAGAGCCTAATCCTGTTTATAAGAAGATTTCTAAAGCAAAAGTCTTTAATAACGCTGCTTTAATTAGTTAAAAAAATCTTTCAAATCAATGCTGGTTTCAGTTTAATCCTGAAAAGGAAGGCTTACAATATTTTAAATACACTAGGGAATAGAGTAATAATTACCGGAAGAACTTTTAAATGTTTTATTATTAGAATTATAAAAAATAGATAAATAGTACCAGCTGGTACAGACTAAGTTTGATGCATCTTGTGTGTCTCGTTTCTCTCAAGGTCTTCAGACTTAAGCAGTCACTGTCCTTCTTTGTGGTAAGTCTTTTGATAAATATAGTTTCTTTTCTTGGGCAGTTAGAATGTGGAAATCTTTGGCTTCTGAATGTTTTCCTCTGTCTTATGACTTGCATGTTTTATGATCAACTAAGATCAATTCTTATCTCTTCCCCTACTTTATTTTCACAGTGTAATACACTTCGTGGCTTTATGCCTTGTATACGTCTTAAACATATAAAGAGTTTTAAATAAATGTAAAAAGAAAAAAAGTCTAGTAATAAATATCTGTAATTCAAGTATAAGCGTTTAACTCTGTTCTACAAACTCTTTAGAAACTTTCTTATGTACTGTAAAAATGAAAAAAAGGAAAAAGAAATGTTGAAGGTCAAAGTCTGTTAAGTATGTTGTATTCAGAATTGCTTATACCTTATGAATGATTTAATTTTAAATTATTTTTATTCAACTTCACTTATCTATTACCGAAATTAAAGAAAAATCTTTAACAATTTCCATAAGTGATATGTTCAGAATTGATTTCGTTCTAGCATTTTGCATACATTGCTTTTACAAATCTTTATATGGATAAACTTTAAATAACACTTATTTTCACTGGCTTTCGTTTTAAGGACTTAAATCTGGTCATCTAACTCAAGGTAAAATTAGTATATGAAATGATACGTGTGAGATAAAAACAAAAGCTGATACAGGAAATATTTTTGTCTTATATTATGTCTCGCAGGTGAAGGTAAAAAGCAAAATAAAAAATTTGACAGTCAATCTATTTGGATGGAAAGAAAAGCAAAAAATTTTATAACCGACATAAATCACCAAAACAAAATTTATGCTGCTCGGAGATTGGTTATAGCCAAACTCAATCACAATAGTTGTGAGTTTAAGAGGGGATCTCATCATAGTAAGAAAAATCTGTTTTTTCAGAAAGGAAAGCTAAATTTTCTAAAACAAAAATTTGCTACAGGAATAAAGTAAAATACAAAATATAAAGGCAACATCAGGGTTTTGTGAAGGATACATTTTTCATAGACAAATCTAGGATTTTCTAAAAACCGCTAAATTTTATAAATATTTTTTATCTAGGGAAGTTTGCACGATTACGTTTTCTGAATGCTTGAAACCGAGTTTCTTTTTAAAAAGTCTAACTGGTTTGCTGACAACTTTTTATTTTTAATAGTCTATGTTTTTTGTGGAAAATCTTCCCTAAAATACAAAGTTTGGGCACTAAAAGCTTAAGAAGTAGGGATTAAGTTTAATATCAGCTACGAGCAGCAAATTTGTACAGGGCTTTATTTGATGCCTGTAAATATTTTTTAGGTAAAGTAACATACAGGTAAATACTCATAGTGACAGCAAAGACGATAGAAACTATTTAATCTATTACATATTGTTGCGTATAATATTTGTGGTATAAGGGCATTTTTAGCAGAAGGTAAGGCAAGGGATATTATAGTAGCAAATGAAAGGAAAAAAAATCCATGAGGTACTGAGCTTAACCTGTTTTTTATTAAAGAGTTACAAAACCTAATATTAATACTTTGCTACTTTTATTTTACCTTTCAGTATGTTTCGCTCTCCATAGGTAATGGTAAAGACAGGTTTAGGCAACATAGGCTCAATAAGAAATGGAGTTTCCTTTCCAGGTAATGCATCTGGTGGTTGATACTTGCCTTGGGCGTTTCCTAAAAAATAATTAGGGAATGGTACTACTTCATGCTAAAGTAATGTTTTTTTTAATCAAATTTACTTCAATTTATAGTATTAACATGCCAGCAGACATAAGAATCAAAGGTGTGGCGTTGAGTGACACACAAAGGAGTGTAGACATCAGGGGGGATTGAAAGTTAATTATATTAGTGAAAATTTTACGAGAGATAAAATTGAAATAACATGCGCATGTAAAGAAGATGGACAAGAGAAACCCTCCAAAGAGATGATGGAGGACCAGGAAGAAGATCTAGAGGAAGATCAACAAAGAGACAACGTGAAAGAACACATAGACCACTTATATGTTCAATCTAAAGGTGGTCTAGAGTAGCAGACCTGGAAGAGGAGGACTCGGGTGGCCAAATTTTGCAATAGAGTGAAAAAAATGGCAATAAAGGAGGAAAAGAAGAAGAGTGTTAGCAGAGTAGGTACAAATGAAAATGGGAATTATCTTATTTAATATGAAAAAAATATAATAACTAATTCTCTGAATTTTATTTGAAGAATTATTGTTTGTTGTTGGTTGTAATGTTTTGATGCATGACTACTACCGACCAATCACATCCTGAAGACTACTAGTCCGCAGCAAGCACAGACCAATTGTTCCCCCAATTATACCTTCTTTGGAAATGAAGGATTGGATTTCCATCACAATGATAATCTTAGGTGTGTTGATATCCACAAAGGGGTTAATACTTATAAAGAATGGTAAATAAAAAGCGATTTAGAAATTGAATGTTTAAGCCTCGTCGTTATTTGCTAAAAGTTAAGATATCAAGTAGATAAGTTTTCTTTATGTAAATTAAAAAAGTGTTTTCAAAACATTTACTGCCACGGTCTTAAAGTAAAATGCTCTATGTCAACCATATATACTTGAAGCATCAAACCATCTGACTGTCCACAAAACTCTAGAGGAAGTCAGTATTAAACAATCCGATGGCATCAGTATTAAACAGATTGTTTTACACTTTGTGTCAACACTTATATTAGTAAATAAAGAATTCTTGAAAACTTGTTAACTTTGCAGAGAAAAGAAGATATACAATTAAATATCATTTTGGGATACTTTTTACACGTGCAAGAAAGTTGTTGTAAACATATCTTACTTATCTGTGCAAAAAGCAGATCTGCAAAGTGAACATCATTTCAGAGAATAACATAAACAACGTCTCTGTAAGATATATAGTAAGATCAATCTGATCAATTTGAAATTAGTGTTTAAATCCTTACCCGATCCTAGAGCCCTCAAATTATTTAGCTTTATGAAACTCTAAAAGGCATCCAAGTAAAATTTATTTGCCAACATTAAAAACAGGAATGTTAATGACGTAGATATTATAAAGTATAATATTAGAGTAGGACTATTACCATTCTGTAGAGACATTAAATTAAAATTATCATTTGGTAAAACTACAACATAAACCAGAAAAATATACACAAATTTTTAACCTTAATACCATAATTCTTTACTGAATATTATTATGTGCTATTATTTCAATACCTTTTGCAATCCAGTCTTTAGGTGGATCCTTTAATCCATCGCATAAAGTATAATCTAAAAATATTTCTGCTTTATAAACTCCTGGATCTACTATAAGAAAAATTACTTCATAGCTGCCATTTCTATGATCTATAGTAGTAACTGGGACTGAGGAGTTCCCTTTTACGTGCACTCTCCAAAAATCTCCACCTTGCTTTTTCAGAGTACCATCATAAGCTACTGAACGAATAAAGAACCTACTAAACTGTCCAACAGCTCGAATATCTCTGAAAGAGATAAAACTTCTAGCTGCTGTAGTAATATTAGGCTCCCCCCAGTATTTCTTCTCAGGGGACCATNTTTAATCCATCGCATAAAGTATAATCTAAAAATATTTCTGCTTTATAAACTCCTGGATCTACTATAAGAAAAATTACTTCATAGCTGCCATTTCTATGATCTATAGTAGTAACTGGGACTGAGGAGTTCCCTTTTACGTGCACTCTCCAAAAATCTCCACCTTGCTTTTTCAGAGTACCATCATAAGCTACTGAACGAATAAAGAACCTACTAAACTGTCCAACAGCTCGAATATCTCTGAAAGAGATAAAACTTCTAGCTGCTGTAGTAATATTAGGCTCCCCCCAGTATTTCTTCTCAGGGGACCATATTGTCTGATTTTGACATGGGGCAAGTATGGATGACCAATCAAATCGATAATTCTGTTGAAGACACCAAGCTCGGAGGAAAAAAGAATATTGTGGATCGCTCTGTGGATAATCACAGTAACTAACTGATTTAAATATTATCGTTGTAAATTGAGAGTTTTGAAAATCTGACGCTTTTAATAACTGCAATAATCCATAACATACCACTGTAAGAATACCAATTGAAAATGGCAAATGTCGTTTTCTATGAACCGGTTCTACTGAAACCAGCATTATTTGTCCCTTAGTGTAGCATTCCACTATTTTCTTGAACTATTTCTTGTAGACAATTTTTGTTGGTCTCATTTAGACAAAGTGGAAAGGTCTCCACTTATGTCACTGCATTCTCTTAGTTTTTGACATATTTGACATTTAATACTCTTGCCTTGGCCAAGCTTTGTTTATCTGTACAAAATAAATTATGAATTACGCTGAAGAATATCCAATTCTTGACCAAGTACGGATACGTAAAATACTTGAAGCTAACTGATACCAAAGAGTCGATGATCTTGAACATGCTTTGATGTCCTGCTAACTGAAGCTATGGAAGACATTTCCCCGTTGTATGAAAATCCATTTGATACTCTACTTGTTTGAGTGAGATGTCACCCCTGTTTGTCATTGAGTTCACAGATACTGATGTTATATCAAAGAAATAGAGCTTTTAAGATAAGGTATAAAATGATGATGTCAAGAAATTGTTAGTAGTTAATAGTGTATATTTCAGAAGTTTGTAACTGTAGTTTATTTTGATGAACAACGATAAGTTGTTTGATAGTATGGCAAAAAACCAATGGTTACATGTAGTAATCGTTCAAACAAGGTCAGAAAGTCGCCGTCTGTAGCTTCTTTATTCTCGGCTTTTCCGTTCTTCTGTTTACAGGTACCTGTGCTTAACCAATGGGTTTGAGTTGTGAACTCAGCAAAATGTCGTTGAAGAAACGGTTGCTTTCCTTGCTTGCCCTTCTGTACAATGGCTAACACATGAACTCTACAAGGGCACTATATTTTTATTTGACACCAGTCTGTTGCGATGTAACTCTATTGGAGAAAAGCTTATACTGCTTTACTGTTTACATTGGAAAGCCTAACGTTTCCATGCTTGACCAAGTCAATCTTTGATACACCTTAGGACAAGTTTGCTTGACTGCCTAAAAACCATTCAAGAACGTGTTTAAAAATGACTAAATTTACTTTAATATTTCCTTTGATGTGATAATTACCGTAGTTTGAAATAGTCACTCAGTGAGTACAAGAAAAGGACACTTATTTGTACAACCTCTATTTTTCTAACAGATATAGATTAAATAGTTTTGGACAATAGCCATTCAGCAAGAGGAATTAGCTCTATTGAAAACTTGACATTGTATATTTCGTGATCAATTAGCATGGTTAATTTTGAATCCCTATTAAGGAGTTTCCTTATGCCCAAAACAAAGAAAGAAGCAAGGCTAGAAATAGAATCGATGTAAAACTTTATCTTTAAAAAGAGCCCTTTAAAACTATTTTTAAAAAGATATAATTTTATTTAAAACCCTTCTTCTATTGACATAATTTTTTTCCATTATACTCCTGAAAAGGCTAAGTTATTGCGGATAACTGCTGAGTGGATATCACTCTGCATTATCATATGTATTTTTTAGGCTTTATTGTTTTTGTATTTAATAATAATAATAATAATAATAATAATAATAATAATTGTCCTGGGTATGACGATAAACTGCATCCGGTTGTGGAGTTTCGACGAGGGCGAATGAGGTTACCCTTTGCCACAACTACCTCCAGGTCACCCTTGGGCAAGGTCTAGCACCTGTTAGCCTACTTCGAGACCTTAAAGTACCGGGTTGACGACCGGCGGAATTAAGTCTGTTTATCTGCGTGACCTCGAAATTCCAGGTGGCACCTGGTTCGGAATAGTCAGCCACCTTGGCAGTAAGGTTAAAATGTAACCCCCTTTTTCTATGGAAACCATAAGAAACATATCATGCCGAATGGGCCGTCGCGCGGATAGCCAAGGGTCGTGTTCCTCAGTAGGAAACCAGGCTGGGGTGTTCGAAAAATCTGCTACTGGAATGAATCCCTCTAAAAATGAACTACAAGGTAATCAGAACCAGGGTCCCCCTAACTCTGAACCTGTAGTGATTCCAATACCATGAACTCAAAAGGCAAAAAGACATAAATGGTCCATAGAGGATTACAAAAACGTTTTACGAGCATTTTATACAGCCCAAAGGAGGCCTACAAGAAATTTAACGGAACAAAATCGATAGAACTGATAGAACGAAATCTCAAAATAAACGGCCAAAAGTAGGAAAAGTAGGAAAGTTAAGAAAAAATATCGGTTTTGCATACGAAGCATCTATAGCAGAAATAAAAGAAACGCTGAAACAAAAAATACAAGTTAAAGCACAACGATTGAGAATGTTTGATAAGAGAAATAAGTTCTATCGTCAAAATAAAATTTTCAAAACCGATGCCAAAAAGTTTCCTTGGGAAATTGGTAAAGGTCAAATTGAGATTAAGGATCCCCTAAAAAGTGAAGATATTGAAGAGTTCTGGAATAAGATTTGGGGTGAGGAAAAGCTCTTTAACAAAGATGCAAGCTGGATAGAAAGGGAGGAAGAACGAGTGAGTGAAGTTGAAGAACAGGATTGGGTGGCTATTACTAAGGATGAAGTCCAGGATGCATTAAGGAAATCTAAGAAGTGGACGTCCCCTGGCATCCACAAAATTCCGAATTTTTGGTTAAACTCACTAGTGCCTTCACACGTAAAATTAGCACAATCTTTCAATGACATCATGGAGAAACCTGAAGATGCACCGGAATGGCTAAATGAAGGCTTATCTTATCCTTTACCTAAATCTGATGACACTAAAAACCCTAAAAATTATTGCCCTATTACTTGCCTTACAAACACTTGCAAGCTATTAAGCTCAATTGTCACGGAAAGAATGTACAACTTTTTAGAAACAAATTCCATCCTACCACAAGAGCAAAAAGGATGTCGAAGGAACTCATACGGATGCAAGGACCAACTATCGATTAACCGAATGATACTCGAAAATTGTAGAAAAGGAAAAAGAAGCCTTAGTACTGCTTGGATTGACTACCGTAAAGCCTTTGATAGCGTTCCACAAGACTGGATCATTTATAAAATTTCTCCCTATATCTCTAACTTTCTCAGACACAGTATGAAAAAATGGAAAGCACGTCTTCTTCTTTCACACGACAATGGAGTAGCAGAGTCTAATTTTATTCGTATCAAGCGTGGAATGTTTCAAGGAGACTCTCTATCTCCACTTCTCTTTTGTATGTCACTGATTCCTCTTTCAAACGAGCTTAACAACACCGGCTCAGGGTATAAGATATTTGATAAAGTGATAAACCATCTGTTTTACATGGACGATTTGAAGCTGTACGCGAAAAATGATCAAGAACTTGAAGGGTTATTAACCACAGCGAAGGCGTTCAGTAATGATATATGCATGGACTTCGGCCTTGATAAATGTGCGAAAGCTACATTTGTTAAGGGCAGGCTTAGAGAGACCTCGTCCATTAATGTCGACGTAGATACTATTATTAAGGAACTAGATCAAGAAGACACCTATAAGTATTTAGGTGTTGAGGAAGGTGATGGTATTAGCCACGCAACTATGAAAGAGAAAATCCGCAAAGAGTATTATCGTCGCATAAGGCAAGTGTTGAAGACAGAATTAAACTCGAAAAACCGCATTGAAGCGATCAACACTCTCGCGATCCCTGTTGTACAATATAGTTTCAGTATAATCAATTGGGATCTGCCAGATCTCCAAAGAATGGACAGGAAGACTAGAAAATTACTAACATCCAATCGCATGCTCCACCCTAAAGCTGACGTTGATCGTCTCTACTTGCCTAGAAGCAATGAAGGACGGGTCTCATATAACTAAAACTGTCATTTAAAACTACTATTACTGGTATGAAACAGTATCCGAAGCCAAAACACTGATGTAGATTAAGTTGCTACCCATCAGTAGCTGAGGAGTTCGGGACTGAAGGCAGAGACGGAAGGCTTCATCGTTGCAGCACAAGATCAATCTCTCTTTACGCGAAGCTATCAAGCTAACGTCTTGAGGAACGGAGCCGATCCTAAGTGCAGATTTTGCGATCAGTTTGTTGAAACCATCGACCACGTAGTCTCGGGATGCCCGATATTGACACCGAGTGAATATGTGAAACGTCATGATAGGGTTGGACAGTATTTGCACTGGGGAATATGTCAGAATTATAACGTAGAAACACCTACCGATTGGTATGAACTTCACCCTCTGCCAGTGGTTAATGGTCCAAATGTTACCATCTTATGGGACTTTCCGATTAATACTGATAGAACCATTCAAGCTAACTGTACATAATAATAATTATAATAATAATGATATTATCCTGTGTAACATATCTGTCATATTTTTTAATTAAGAATATTTTATGTAAAAGTAAACAAATTATCTTCTTAGAATTTTAGTGCTTTTTGAAAGGATTTATACAATACAAAAATCTTACCACCTGTGTTACTTGCTGAAAAAGGGTAATTGGGACATATAGTATATCATATATTCTCACTATTAATATATATATATATATATATATATATATATATATATATATATATTATACGATTTTCTTCCAGCCATTTTATCGGTACTCAATTCAACTGCAAAAATTTTCTCTGTCATCTGCTTTAGATTCACTGGACAGGCAGATAAAGAGCAGGGCAAGTTACTCAAGCTGATTAACATTTTTATCTGATACAATTTTTAGAAAATCGTCTTAATTTTCCCCTTTTAAAAACCATTAATTTCTTACACAGAATATTCTTGGAAGTGAAATCTTAGTACCTCTTGATAAAGTATAGATTGATCTGTAAGAAAGGGATGCTGAAACTAAATTGAACAACGTTTTACTTAAGAAGTCAGTGCTGAAACTAAATTGAACAACATTTTACTTGAGAGGTCAGTGCTGAAGCTAAATTGAACAACGCTTTACTTAAGAGGTCAGTGCTGAAACTAAAGTGAACAACATTTTACTTGAGAGGTCAGTGCTGAAGCTAAATTGAACAATGTTTTACTTAAGAGGTCAGTGCTGAAGCTAAATTGAACAACGTTTTACTTAAGAGGTCAGTGCTGAAACT
>RDPX01000277.1:832223-847408 GCA_003991215.1 Morbakka virulenta
GGATAATCGGGACGATTTAGCCGGCGACGGAGGTTCCCGGATTAGAGAGCTTCCACTGTACTATTTATTGTGCCAGGTATCACAAATTTTTAAATCCTTGATAAGTTTCAAAAAGTAAAGTGCGAGAGACCGGAAAAATGTATAGAGCAAAAAGGTTCATGTGGTATAGTCTCTTTTAGATGCACAGTACAAACGTATACTGAGAATTCTGAGTATAGCTTTTGAATCAAATTATTGTGTTTCACCCAAAACTCTCAGGTTTAAAGGAGGTTTGGCACCATGAATAAGAAAAACTGTATTTGTGAAATAGATAATACTTTTCTGAGGTGGTAAGCTGTGCTGTTTAAGACAATTTTTTTATTTCTGTCAAATGAGTTCTTCCAGGCAGTTTATCAAAATGTTTGGTAGTATTTTTGTTGATAGATCCAAATGATCCTACAACTATTTGAACAATAGCGGGGCTTTTCATAATAATAATCATATTATAATGACTATGATTGTGATTATGATTATTATTAAATATTAATTTAAACATGAAATTACATCCGATTATGGAATTTATTGTTAAGTGAATAAGGTTACCCACAAAGTCACATTACATACATATATATATATATATATATATATATATGAAATTTTTAGGGCATGCAAAAGTTAAGGACCAGCTGGATCAACACATTGAAAAATTGAAAAGGTTATTATGAACTGTTACGTCAAAAGTAAACGGAAAGAGAGATTTCAGAAAAGCAATGCACATTTTCTGGAACGAAATAGGTATGTTCAGGTAGAACAACTTCTTGTTGTCATGATTAATTGGTAAATTTCTGATATCAAAGTGTAGATACTAAAAAGGAGAGACTGAATTGGAGGAACACTGAGCAAAATCAGAACAATATGAAATTGAGAAAAGCTTCAGTTCGTTTGAATGAAATATATGATGACTTGGATGGACTGAGTAAAGATGGTATGTAAAATACATTGGATTACAACTTTCAAGATGTTGATGAAAAGATGGAAGCAAACGGATTAGGTGCGAAAGAAATAAACAATACGTATAAAGGGAGAAGAGTTATTCTAAAAAGAAATGAAGGAGTCAATGGGACTTATGTTCATTGATAGGAAGAAACTGACAAAAAGGACTGAAAATTTAAAAAATCACCCACCAGAAAACATATAATCCCTATCAATGCAAAAAGATATTAAAGATCGTTGAGTGTATAGTTAAAAGACTGATAGGTGTGAAAAGAAAGAATACCAGAGGTAAGATGAGCTCTTCTTGGAAAAAATAGCCAACTAACCAAATATATCAATCAAGAACAAAGATTTGAAAGCTGAAGCATAGCAAGAACAACAGCAGATATATGGCTGAAAATACAGGCTACAAGGAAAATACAAAAGCTAACAAAGAAGTTGTAAGGTCATTGATGAAGAGCTGGGCCAAAGGGTCACCAAAAACAGCGAAAAAATCAAGATGCAAAAGAAAATAGAGCAAAATAAGAAAACCCAGACTCTTCGATCCAAAGAAGCTGTTTGGACGCTTAAAAGGTCAAGAAAGGGAAGAAAATCAGATACCAGAACAAAAGGTATGGTCCATTTTGAAACAGAAAATACATGTAGGAGTAAGATATCAAACACAATGAAGAAGCTGACCGGATTAAGAAATATGAAAAAAAAAGATAAAAAACCCCTCAAAAGGCTAATATTAGTGTAACGACAAAAATGTTAAAAAAACATACGAAATAGCTTTATTGTTGAACCTGGCCTGATCTGAATGGAGGACAAGGTACTAGAGTAATATCGAAAAGTTCTTACAGTCAAGATACTTAACAATGTTACATAAATGTCTTATCACAAGTGATGTTCCCTCCTGATCAACGAAACACAAAACTGCCCTCATTATTAAAGATAAGATCAAGAGAAGAGTAATTGTATTTCGATGTTCTACCGATGTTTCAAATAAACATTTGTTTGATAGTTGAATCGCTAAACAGAGTTAAAAGCCGATCTAGGGAGGATTGCTAAAAATCTACAGATTAATAGTGGCAAAGAATTTTTGTCTATTGGGTTCAGCACAGATGTTGAGTAAGACTGGATACCTAAGGGAATAAGAAACAATTATACCTATTGTGACATTAGGTGTAAGAACGTTAATATAATAATTACGACAATAATAGGGATTTTGAGAAACCATGATGTTCAAACCTGCAACGTTACTCATAGGACAAAATGAAATAACTAATGCCATTAATTTCAACACGTGTAAAAAGATTTAATATTGATCTCATCAAAAGTTACTTTACAAAAATCATCTATTTTTCCTGGTTTAAAAGAAAAGAAAACTGCAAACTTTATCGATATAAGGTTACATTCAAATGTTGTGTGCGTAAAAACAGAGCTGCAAAAGAAAACGTACCATATTCCCTTGGATTAAACAAACAAATAAAAAATTGAATTTTGTAACCAATACCTTTTTTCAGTTGATTTTTAGTTCTTGTAAATCATTAATAGATATGGATAGGCATTGACACAACCAATAGATACGAGTTCCCAAAAAAGTATTTCTTTACGAAAATCTGAGATACACTCTGATCGTCAGATACTATTGAGGGTACCTCTAGATTTGAACTAGCAAACTTTTTTCAGATGCAAGAAATTTCCTTTCATCTATAGAATAAATTAATTGGACTATCTGTATATACTTCTCTGAAAAACAACTTGAATGGTTAAAATCAAAATCACTCTGCCATATTTCATCCTATATATGTAATAAAAAAAGTTTTGTTGATAAATTTATTTAGGGTTATCTTGTGGTTCGTAAACGATGGTACAGTAAAGTTTCTACACTTCTAAAAACGCTGTGTTCATAATGTACTGCATCGTTTGGTTTCTCGTTCCACCCAGTTCCGTAAGGATACGAATCGGTGAGAGGAAAAACATCAAGAACAGAAATGCCACTTGCACACATTTTCGTTGTTGCATAAGCATTAAAAACCTTTATTCTCTAGAAAACAAAAGAAATCAAGATATCAGATTAAATAACTTAGGAAATAAACATAATTTTAATGCAACACGAACTACATAAAAAAATTTCGGTGAAAAAATTTTGACTACTAATTTTCTTCGGATTTAGCCTATTGCCCTCTTTTTCAAGATGTACCCTTACCTACCAATGCAAGCTTATTTCTAAGACAGGTAAAAAGTGCATGGAGTTAACGTATGCTATTGTAGAGTATTTAAATTGTATTCTAACAGATAAGTAACAGGCTATGACAAAAACTCGATTAAAACTCGATAGAAAAGTTAATCGTTCACACGTTCAAGATTGAGCCAATTTCTTTCAACTTAGCCATTCCACTCATGCACGGTTTATCACATGTTCTTTTTAACCCTCACGTGCAAACATAACACAACCTTTCAATGGCTCCTCAAATATATCAGTGATCTCTTCCGACTGTGCTGTTAGTATTCATTTAAAAGTGTTCTTCTGGAATTAAGGTTCCATGTTTTCAACTACTGTATACGAAAGAACATAGCCAGTTACCTACTTGTTGTAGAGCGCCGTTTTTGCTTTTTCAACGAGTGCCATGGAGAAGGCCTTTAAATATAATCTGTACATTTTTTGATTTTATGTTTTTGAAACCTTATTTAATTTTATTACAGTGTTAACATATATAATATATTATGTATTCCTGGGATGTACACACTACTGAAGCAGAAACACATGCACTGGCTTAAGCAAGTGGTACGCATAGACGATACCAGGATGTCCAAGTACCTCCACTACGGTCAGCAGACGCATAACAAATTGCTGAAAAACAGACCCCAGGTTCAACTTAAAAATGCCCGCCGAAGAGAACTACGGCTTTACCTAATATATGACATTTTGATCAACAAAATAAAGTATTATTTTATTTATCCAAGTCAGCGAATACGTTTTGTTTGTTAAGTGTTTTCATATTAAAAAAACGGTAGATTGCAATATTTGATTGCCGTTTGCTACCAGATTGTAGACGTAGTTGAGTTAATACGATTAAAATGTTCAAAAAACGATTTGTTGTACAATATTTAAACAGTTAAAATTACTTTTATTTTGGCAGAAAGCTTTTTCGGTGGAGAGAAAGTCTGTCACAAGTTGTGACTACGTGCCCAAAACAACTATCGACCAAACACAAATTATTTAAGTTGAATATGAGCTGCCTCTAATTCTCTTGACTAGAAGGCAGAATTTGTCCTGTCAATTATTCTGAACTGTTTAAACTAGAAACGTTCACTGCATTCATTGTTCAACAGCAGATGGTTTGCTTTATCCAAATCACAATAAACAATTCTATGTAGTTTTGCAATGACTTTTTGGCTCAACTCCGTTAACACTACATTTTTCTCTCTGGGAACAAGCTGTTTTAATCCATCGATCAATTTTAAGGACGTATTTTCTACGTACCTGGCATCAAACCGGCACTTAACTTTGTAGAGAACCATACTCTCTAGACGAAGGAAGAATTTTTCGCGAAGTGAAAATTATTTTGGATGAATTAGTACAATAGCATTCGGAAAGTGCCCTGGTAAATTGACTTTCGAATTTAGGGGAAACTACGCATGTCCAGTGTAGTTTTGGGTAGATGAGACACTTTTAGAAGCCATGTTTAACAGGGTTTTAAAGCTAGATAATTTATACCAAAGAACCTCGTCTAATACATGCCCAGAATATCAAATACTCGCCAGAATTTGACTAGTTGTATTAGTCTCTCCTGAAAAATTGTCAGGAAAGCAAGTAACGACAGCACGATAAACTAGAATTTTTATTATTTAAACTTTTTTGGACTAAATAAGTCTGCACTGCACATATTGTCCAGTAGGGTTTTACTTTTCGAAACACGCTAGTTTAAAAGAAGTTGGAGCTTTTTCTAGCAAAACAGCTAAAAATAAGAAACAAAATCCTGTACTTTTGCAGTAGGAAACCCTAAAAATGATTGAAGATTCCTGAACTTGATGCTGTATTTTTTATTTTTAATATAAGAAAGCTGTCATTGGCGAATCTATAATAAATAAGAACATCTACGATTTATATAGATTGGAATAAATGCTTCTCCTAATAGCCTAAAAAAACTTAGCCTTTTTGTGTTTTTTAATTCTTCCTTCTTGATCCGAGCCAATAAAAGAGCTTTCGACCAAAACGAACGTGATTATAATTGGTATATTCAGATAATAAAGATACTAGTGGAATAACAATTTTCATAAAGTTTGTATTTTTAATCAAGTTACATTGAAGAACGATTCTTGGTGTTTTTTATCTTTTGGAAATAGTAAGGTGACAGAATCGCGGTGTGCTTACCGTTATTAATCAATATCTACAATGACAACAACATGGTCAGAAGATCAAAAAAGAGGTAAATATTAAACTCCACAACAGTCAGGAACAGAAGTCGAAAAAACCCCTAAAGCAGAAGGCTCTCCTGCGTCTAAATTAAGGAATCTTATGGGGAAATTAATAAACTGTGTACGATCATGGACAACAGCGAAGTTGTAAGTAACTTCTCCAGGTCTGTCAGTCTTCTTAGAATGGGCCAGTATGTCCATGTGCGAGCATTGATGTCATGAACGGCACAGATATTTGCAATGTGATTCTTGTTCAAAGGTTTATTGATTGAGACTGATTTTGTCTCAATAACTGAGGAAGAGTCAGGAAGATATTTTGGCATTTTCTAAAATGCAATAAAAAGGAAAAAGATAGAGACAAGCTACGTTTGAGATGATATTAAACTAAAATGATAAATAAGGGTTTTTTTATATACCAAGGTGTCTTTACTGTTAATGGCATAAATGTTTTTATGATTATACTATACATATATATTATATATATTATATATATAAGATTTCAATTATATTACATTAAATACAATCTCTCTTATTTACTGTGTATTTAAAAAAAATGATCAATATATTCTATAATTGAATTTACCTGGTAAGTAAAGAATCTCTTCTCGTCTTTATGCTGCACTCTTAGCTTATCTTTTCGTATTGCTGTTGTTGTTCTCCATATAATTCCTCCTTGGAAGTCTCCTACTGCTCTTTCCTTATTAATCACCTCAATAATACCATCAATAACAGACTTATAGGCAGTAGAATTTGTGGACGTTACAAAGTGGAGCCCAAAATTTAAAATTAGCACAGATTCAGGCAGCTGAAGAGCTTTTTTGCTAATAATTTCTTTAAATTCTTCCACCACCTTTGACGAATTGAAGTCCAGATCATCGTTGAGTTCTTTAGCTGCTGTTGTATTGTAATCTGAAAGGGCGCAATGAAGGAAAAGACTAAATTAAGTATATAAATTAAAAATAATATTTCGTTATTGTTTTAAGCTTGAAAACTATTAATTACATCAGACAACATAATAGTCTCTTACCAACATGAAACAACTTCTAAATCTTTTCTATGGGTTCTGACAAGGATAAGCTTTAAGGACTGCAACCCCAAAACTTTATGCTGTTAACATTATTAAACATCAGCTTTAAATGATAAAAATTTCGAAATTGCTGCAACATTTCTGATGATGTAAAGGGAGAAAGCTAGAAATTTTTTTCAATAGGGAGCCAAAATGCTTCCATATTATGAAGGTACACTATCTGAGTTCCCTACCTTCAAGATTTTTTCGCCGCCCATGTTATGCCGTTGTATGCATCCATTAACATCATATTTATTAGAATGATATAAATTCATTCTTATACGGATGTAGCAAAGATGCCCAGTCACTTGTAGGTAGCTCAGATTTGTAGCACACTGGTAGATTTAAAGGTATTGAAATTTAGCTAGTAAAAGTTCCAGGAAGTAAAGATTCTCGCAACCTGGCAACTAGTGAAAACAGTATGTGCTTAAATACATGAGCTAAAAAAAGGCATGTGAAAATATTAAATTATTTCTTGTGTAAATATATTTTGTTGAATTAAATTGACTGGGATGCAAAGTGTAAGAAAGTATCCCTTGTACTAATCATGGGTCCTAAGCAGTAGTTGTAATTGAATTTTTCCACGAAGAAGAAAATCAACTAATCGACATTACACGGTGCTTTGTAAATTATTGAGGAGTCGAGAAAGCTGATTTTAGTACAGTTGGTAGATGCTTTCATCAAGGGCGCATTTTTGGGCCGCACAATCACTGGTGACGAGATGTGGGGTCATCACGGTCAGGTGGAGTCCGAAAAGCAGTCGGTGAATTTGCACTACTCACAGTTCTCAGTGAAGAAAATGTTTAAGATGCAGACATCAGCAAACAAAGTGATGTTCATTGTCTTCTGGAACAGAAAGAACGTCGTCTTTTTGGATTTCATAAACAAGGGGCAACTAAACTATGACTGTTAGATTTAAAGGTTGTTCAAACTGTAGACTTGGATTGGCCGCATACTACTAGAGAAGAGGGAAATATTCTTTTGCAACGTTAAAATGCTAGTCACACAACTTGGAAAACCGAAGAATTTGAGACAGATTTCAACTGGACGGTTGTGTCTTATTCATTTGAATACATGAACAGTTATGACAGGTGTAATAATTTTGAGCGGAGCTTACTTACCTCTGGTAAAAGTGCATTGAGAACAATGGTGATTACGTGGAAAAAAATTCTAATGTAAAATCTACCCACCTTTTAATACCACTAATCCCTTAGGCTGTCAAACATTTTAGTTAAAAAATAGGTGGAAATATTATTGGAATGACCCTTATGGGTGGGTAGAGGAAAATTAGCTGAAAAATTTAACTGCCACAACTAATTGATCTGAATACGGAAAAAGAAATATTTAAAAAGTTTTTCACTTTTTCGTTCTGAGAAAAGCATTGATTTCGTGCAGTCATCAATTTACTATTACACATTTCATTTGAGTAATGTGGGGTTCAACCCTGCTGAACATAAACAAACAGAACTAATTGCTACTAAAAGTGACATATATTTAGGATACCCTTAATTGTAAATTGGCTGCAGTAACTCAATTTGTAAGAGGCACAGAAATTTACTTTGGTAACTATGGTAAAAAAATCCCTTAGGACTTTAATTGCTCTTCACTTTATATGTAGTTGAGAATATACCAAGCTTAATTTTTAATAATATTTTATTGTTTTTCTTGGAAAAATTGTGCACATATTTTATGATCAGCAAAAATATACTTTTATTCTATAACCAGTTTTTGACTGGTAAAGATATTTACCTACAGAGCATCGGTTTATCATACAAATCCTAATACAAAACGTTTAAAAAACACACTAAATGATTGCATATGTGACTTCTTTTCATGATATCACAGACAGCATATAAAAATATAGTTACATTTAAATGACTACCGTGTATTCAGGATGAAAATATTTACTGAAGTGGATTACTTAAAAAGTGTGTCAAGCTGACTATTTAGAGTTCCAACATTTCAAAATATCGTTTTTTTGAAGTATTACTAAAAGTAGTAAAATATAAACTTTCGAGAGAATATATTTTGTTGCTTAAGATCATGAAAGAAAATCTTTTACATGCATTCAAAATTTGAAACTCGTTGCCAAATTAGCAAGTTTCAACACGTCAGTCTAAAAGGATAAAGACAATAAAAACTTTAAAAATACAAAATATTGTAAAATATAACAAAAAATATACGTGTTATTATTTTAAAATTTTCTTTGAGGAGCCTTGGCTTAATGGTTGGTGCAGCTGCACAGTAACCAGTAACAAGTTCCTGGTGCGATTCCCTAAGCAGGTGAAAAGAATTTGGAACTTCGCAAAAGAAAAAACCATCGGTTGGGTTCAAGAAGGGCATCCAGCCAAGAAATTCCTTAGTGTCAAAACAAAATCCTTCTGCAGGGCACTGTCTGAGCCTTAATTACTGGGGAAAAATGACGTTAAAACAAACAAACAAACAAAAACAACACTCGCGCACAAGAACTCTTTAAAATCTTTCAATATAGTTTTCTTACTGTTTATCCTATATATCCAATTGTAGGTATGCCAACATCCATGTTGGAAACCTTGACACAAATTTCCAGACTTTTTAACATTATTGAAGAATTGTTCCATTACTGAATCGCCATAAAACCATAAAATACCATTTCGTTTTCTCTCCCAGCGATACAGACTCGTGCTATAATCTAAGAGTAAAATTAAATTTATTTTGCTTTTTTAGTTGAAGAGGTAATTCAATAAAATAAAGTCAACCTCTCCTCTCTACTATAAACTGTATTTGTAACTATCTTTATTTTACAGCCTTGAAATGAACAGCTTCGCGGCTCTAATTAAATTAAACTAACCCCTTCTAACACCTTCTAACCTTTACTAATCCTTAATAAACTCTTACTAACACCTACCAATACTTCTAAGTCTATTAATCCCTACTTACCCCTTCTAACCCCTACTATCTCTTGTAGACGCATAAAATTCCTTCCTTCCTTACTTACTAACCCTTACAAACTCTTACTAACCCTTACTATCCCTCTTAAACCCTTCTGACACCTTCTTACTGCCCTGTGACTACAGGTGGCTAACGAACATACCAATCTTATTGCCTTGTTCTTNTTCGCGGCTCTAATTAAATTAAACTCTATTAAAAAATTAAATTAAATTAAAATAAATTAAACTAAATTAAACTTAAACTAAACCCCTTCTAACACCTTCTAACCTTTACTAACCCTTACAAACTCTTACTAACCCTTGCTATCCCTCTTAAACCCTTCTAATACCTTCTTACTGCCCTGTGACTACAGGTGGCTAACGAACATAACAATCTTATTGCCTTGTTCTTTAAAAAACTATGTTCAACTTGTCTACTATGAAAGGGTTTTGGCAATTTTTGCGACCGGAAGAGACCTGAACTCATCAAAAGTAATAAATTAGAGTAATTATAACATAGTTTCTTTGTGCAGCATAGGACACTCCTCACACATATTGGATATAGTTAAGTGTCCCTCATATGTAGACTTTCAGACAAGTTATTTCCTTACACCTTGCCTCTTTGTACTTCAAAAGTGAATACAGGCTAATATTTTGTAATGTTGGATATAACAAAGGAGGTCTCTTACTAAAGAATGGTTGGTATATTTTGTGAAATGTGGAAAAGAAAATATACAGTCTTGGAAACAGCAATTATCAAAACGAGAATGATGAAAATTTGTAAACCATAGGAAATATGAGTTTTGGTATTTGTAAATAAAAATAAACCAGAGGAAATTGACACTCACAGGAAGAATTAACGATAGTAAAAAAAGAAAGCTTGTGAGAAAAGGTAGTTTTGCAAAATAAATCTGAGGGCCTCACTATGTATTTCAATAAAATTCATAAAGATGGGTTAGCTCCTAAAAGAGAATTGTAAAAATTTCTTCACTTATGTGCTTTGTTTGGTTTTAAGAGTAACACGGTCAGAAGAAAAAAATTAAAAATATGTGAAAATAGAGAATTTACTTTAATATTTAAAAACTTTATGAAAGCTGCTCATCCCAATAAACAGTCTTTTACAGATTTTACTTTGGGAAGGAATGCGTATAACCTGTTTTGTTTTTTCTTTCTGTATGGAGTGGACTTGTGTTCTAGTAAAATGTTTAATTATATAAGCTAAATATCGGATATGTTCCTTGACTACGAGAAATGTTGCCTTACAGGTCATTCTGTGTATACCATCTCAATTAGTTACTTGTTATTCACATGTATTTATTTCATTTCCATGTTCAATCCCAATGGCAAAACAAATATTTCCCCAATTGTCTACTTATGCACATGTTTATTAAATACTCAGCCCCAGTTTTATGTACAGCTCTGAAACCGAAAACGTACGCTTCTTGAGAAGGTGACAAAATGTCACTCTTGCATTAGGGTAATTGGCATGAATTTCAGTAACTTCAGTCAGTAATCTCTACGTTAAGACATACATTTCATCAGTTGTTTTATAAAAACATTAATTGTAGATATGGGCAGTTAAGTGATTTTGATGAAGCTACCATGTTTAGTTTTGTGTTAGAAAAAATAGAATTTATTTATTTTTATAATTGTACACTCACTTCAGACTTTTGTTTACTTTTCATAACATGCACGAAAATAGTTGGAGCACAGGTCAGAAATACAGTAAATCGACTAAAAATATGGGCAGCATACTATGAAATTTACTCTTTGGCTGTAATTTCTACTGACAGATTATTATCAAACAAGAATTCATCATTTGAGTTATCTTGACCATTACCTTAATTAGAAATGAGCCATAATAGTGGAGAAGCAACTACTCACACAGGGTCATTTTAGAAGAAAAACGAGTCAAAGCGACTCAAGTCATTAATCAAAGATTTCCATGGTCTTTCAATATCTTTGGATCCTTGTGAAATAAAGAAGTAAAATATGTCAAAATAAAAACCAAGGGAGAATAATGAATTTGAAACCTCTGAGGTCAGTAACTCGGTGAAAGGAAACAAAGGGCCATGGTGTTTGTGTCGGAAAAGGAGGGAGAGAGAGAGAGAGAGAGAGAGAGAGAGAGAGAGAGAGAGCGAGAGCGAAAAAGAAGAAAGAGAAGTTCGTTTTGCGTTTTGGTAAATAGTCTCTTAAGTTTTTGCTGTTTTGCTGTTTTGCTGTTTGGCTTATTTTCAACAGTTATTTCCTTTGTGAATTCCGCTTGAATTCGGTACCTTCTTTACTAAGAGAACAATAATTTTCATTTACTCCAACAGATTTAACCCACAAAACACGATTTCCATCCATCTTTCTTATTAGCCATATTTTTGTTGGCATACATTCACTCACTCTTCGACACTAACAATCTCAAATCCTTTGAAAGTTGTCCATCAGAAATCAGTTATCTTAGATGCAGTAGTCAAAGGATACAGAAGTCAAAAGGTAGAGAAGTCAGCGGCATTATACGAGGATATACACCTAACAAAGACGAGAGTAGCATTTAAAAATGTTTCTCTTGTCTTGTCAAGTCAGACCACGTCTAAAATAAAATCAAACTGGATTGTCTTCTGTTGAATTCCATATTGATTTTTCCCAGATCAGATAGTCATTTCTTTGTTAGTTTCACATAATCTAATCAGGTTAAAACGGTTATTCTTGTATGGGTGAGTACATATAGGGGTCCTTCATGTCTACAGATAAAAAATAAAATTTTTAAAAGTATGAAAGAGGAGTGAAAAGCCAAAAGGAAAATTAGTGTAGCAAAACCGTCTTTTTTGGTAAGTGACACATTAAACTTGGCTTGCCGTATTTGTATGGCTCAAAAGTTTTATGTTTTCTAGAATTGGTACCAAATCAACAAGAACGTTAATATTAAAATAAGTGTCTATACTAAGAGCCCTTGCTATAAAGAATTTAAGATCAACAGAAAACAGGTCAAGCGATTTTCTGTTATCAAGAACATAAGAACACAATTTGAACTCTTCTTAACATGTTCAATCTTGGTAAAATAAACACCAATTAGCTAATTCTAAAAATCCCCAATTCTTTTTATTCATTAACCAAGAGTAGCAAAAATCCTGTTTTTTCTTTACGTACTTAAAAGGTTGCAGTGCGATGGCTCAATTACATTGACCCTTTTGTCAGTGAAGGCAAAATTTTCCAGTGACATTTACATATTTTGGGGGGTTTTGTTACACATTACTTTGTGTTAACTGTTACAAAATCTCTATATGATATTATTATTTATAATTACTTCTACATCTATAGATAACATATATACAGACGTAAGTGTACAGTTACCTTCCCCTACTCTGTATGGTTCCCACGTCTTATTGATCCAACGTCCATATCCATCCCACAGCAAATTGCAGGATTCTGAACATATGTTTCCAGGGCCAAACAGTATCCTTGCCATTTCTGAATCATCAAAACAGTTTTATATAATACAACTTTACATCAAACTGTACGTATTAAATGTCACTCTATTGATTTTATTCATTTCTTTATTTATATTTCTATCTTAAATACTGTCTAAAAATCTGTCAGGTATTGGCAGTATTGTACACTAAATGTTTTTTTTAAGTCGTCATTGATATTGATATAATATATTTGAATAGAGGCATGCATTAAAGTAGGGAAGTTGTTTTCACTTACTTTTTCAAAAAAGAAATTCTGACCTGAAAATAAAAATGACTTTTTGTTTCATGCCAAAGTATTTCTATATCACGAATTCTCCATAATTTTCATTTTGTTTTTTCAACAGTTTCTGTTTGTTGAAGAAGTTATCAGGTTTTTCATAAGCATTAAAAACAATAAAAATAAAGCAATATACTCCTTGGAAACATTCAAATGATATTGCAATTTCCGGTTATATTTCCTTTACTCTTTTCATAGTCTGTAGTCGACAATATATTGTGTGTTTTTCGTACTTTGGTTAAAAGTTATTTAAAATTTAAAAAGAGTCTTTAAAACTTTTTACCTCGTTTGTAATACCGTTCAAGTGTTTAGCCTTAAACTGATACCAGGGTTTCAGAATATTATAAATAGGTACTCTTTAGTATCCCAGAGCTTAAAAGAGGCATGTAATTTCTTTTCTGGTTTTTTTCTCCTCGACACTAATAACTAAATCAGCTTCACTTTTAAAAATTAGTAACCAGGATGGCTATCAGGGCCACGTGGTCTGCCACCTAGGCTATCAGCAATCGGTCTTAACCAGATCATTTTTGAAAACATGAGTGCCGCTCAATTGGAAGAATTCAGTCCTATGTGCGTGTTTGGAATCATAGGTCAAACGATAAAGACCTATGAAAACAATGGTTTACTCTAGTAAAAGAAATGGTTGCAAAGTGCTCTGCTTAAGAATGAGCATGGAAAGACAGGAAGTAGAGCATATGGCTGTGGTTAACAATAGGCAATGGTTCTAATCCAGGTTGGTGCACGCATATTCTCTACATGCCTTTAATTCCAAATCCCCTCTATCTATATTATGTTATTTTCCTAATTTTTAATATACTTTGCCTTGGTTAATTACATCTTTTCCTGTAAGTGTTTTTCTTATTGCTAAAACTATTTTTGACTTCTTGAAAAACACATTTTTTTGATATTACAAATATGAGAAAATCAGAAAAAATTGCTTTTTTATTGCTTCAAATTCTGAAATGCTATTATGAACGCTAATCACATCTCAATAAGTAAGCCAATTAATCGATGCAACAGTTATTCACTTTTTCAGATGAATTTCAAACATTAAGACCCCTTCGTGGTACTGTACATATTAATCCAAGCAAGGCTGTGCAAATCTTTTATTTGCCACTTTCTTCTCGGTATTTCATAGTTTAGTTATGAGTTGTTAGTTAAAAAGAAGGACGTTTCCCATCTTAGCCCAAATTTTGTTATGTCACTAAGGAGGAAAAAAATCTGTTTAGAAGTTTGCATTGAGGATAGCAACGGTATAGATTGTCGATGCTCTTGTGAACTATTGCTATTTTTAGTTAGCCGAGATATAAAATTTTGAAAAAAAAATTTTTTAGTTCAAGAGGACACAAAAAAATAAATTCGCTAAAAAGAGGAAATTATTTTAAGAAAAGGTTTTTTGTGATAATTCAATAATTATCACTAGATCCTAAAGCAAAAGACATTTAAAATGATTTATACTTAAACCAAATTATATCTCAGCTAATCTAGGCGTAACTGATGGCAGTTTGAACTTTGATTAAGTTTGAAATGATCAAATATATATAAGTAATATATAAGTAAATATAATAAATAATAAGTAAATATATATAAGTAAATCGCGATCTTGTCACTCAGACCTGCGTTTTCTCCCTGTCTTTTGACATATCTGTACATTCAAATATCCTTTTGTCTGCACTTCTACCTACCTTCCTACCTACCTATTGACCTACCCCTTCCGTATAATGTCACTGACCTTCGTCAAGGAAGATTAATAAAAAACAACATTTTAATGATGGATGAGCTGCTTAACAGTTCGGGAAATTAGGTCAACAACTTATGACTTTGTTTCCCAATCTATGTGAAGAGAAGCATAAGTTTCTTTTGGTTTGAATTGTGCCCTTTTGAACTAATTTTGTATGCCTAAAATAGCAAAAAATAAATTTTGACCAACAATGATCGAGAAATAAATAGATAGATGGATAGATAGATAGATAGATAGATAGATAGATAGATAGATAGATAGATAGATAGATAGATGGATGGATGGATGGATGGATGGATGGATAGATAGACACATAGATGGATGGATAGATAGATAGATAGATGGATAGATAGAT
>RDPX01000277.1:847967-868934 GCA_003991215.1 Morbakka virulenta
ACATAGATGGATGGATGGATAGATAGATAGATGGATAGATAGATTGATAGATGGATGCATAGATAGATAGATAGATGGATAGATAGATAGATAGATGGATGCATACATAGATAGATGGATAGATAGATAGATAGATGGATGGATGGATGGATGGATAATACTGTGGTTGATCACATTAATGCTTACTCGGAGTAATTTGTTCCAGGTCCGGCACTGGCAGTCTGCTAAAACAAAGGATATCTAGGTCGCTAGTGTCTTTCGCTGGTAACTATTTTAACCAAATTTGCTTGTCTCGCAGAGGGTGGCATATTTGGTTGGGCGAATTTACTAGGTACACTTACTTAAAAATCTTACTTAAAAGTTTACCATACATCAACATCAATGGTCTTAATTGATGGTTTAAATATGTTCGCAGCCTTTTTTTTCTTTTGTGAACAGTTTCCTTCTGAAAATTCTTAATAGAACAGCTTCTTGGGAAAACCAACATAAGACTTTCTTGCAAGCTATTCAGTTTATCCAATTTTGGATTTTCGAAATAGAGTTGCCAGTTTGGATAGAAATTCTGTTTCGAGGTTGTCTTCCTGCCAGGTGTTTTTTATTAGCTCAATGAGATAGTTCACTAAAATGAGTATTTACTATGAAAGTCTCACAGACATACAAAAAGTAAATGCAGGACTATTGGTTCGCATACCATTGATTTTATGGAAATCATAATGCCTATCCTTTCCCACATTGATTCTCAATCCTGTCAGAAACTGATACTGGTCTTGAAAATACGAGAGCTAATTTTTTTCATCAGTGCTAATAGACCTAAGAGGGTCCTGTGGAAGTAATAAAATTAAACAGTTAGATATATGTTCATGCTTTGCTGCATCCAACCCTCTGAAATTTTCAGTTATCTGCAACGATTAGATCGAGCTCTAAGGTCTCTTGTCTGTTGCTGATAGCCAGAAGTTTGGAGGCTTGAATTTGTTCACATTATTTTGGAAATCGATTTGAATGTGGTTCTTAACGTTGTACCAAAAGACTTCTGATATTTTGGGTGTTCACGTAATGTTGAACAAGTTGGATGGTAGCACATAGCTTATAGGTCTTATGTCGACTTAGAGACTCATGCCATTATTGCTGTTGGAGTAAAAATGAAGTCAGTCGTATGTATATATATGCAATTTGCTGCCTTTTTGAGAAGAGGAACATGGTGAGCTATCAATTTGTCCGTAAACGATCAATCAGTCCATCTTTTCACCTTTCCATACACCTATGAATTGACCTATTTCCATTGATCGATCGATCAATCAATCAATCATTCAATCGATCAGTCTGTCCATCTATCTTTCTGTATATTTCTTTAATATATGGTTAAAATATAGCTTATGTTTAACCATCCGTCTATCTTTGTATTTACTGTTTTTCTAAATCTATCAATTTTTCTTGCTTTTTGTCCTTCCCTAACACTCTTCATTGTCTCCTCCTTCTTCCTACTGCTTTCACTGCCCTCAGGTATTAAAGACTTCATTGGTAAGCCTTAAGTTAGTTTTAGTTTAAAGTTTGATTTCATCGAAAGGATTATTACCTCTTACGTATTGAAGGGAAACCTGCCTTGGTACCTCAAATGTGAAGCCCCATGAAGGACCACCAAGAAATTGGCCAATATATGGCTTAAAATTTCCCAAAGTGCCGTCCTGTTGTCCTCGGCCTTGTACGTTACCTAAACAATTGAAATTAACAAATCAGTTACAAGTCTCATGTAATTGAATCCAGTTTTTACTTTATCTATTAGCAAATAAAAAAAGCCATTTTCTGATGCAAGCTGCTTTATCTTAAATTGTCAAGCTACAGAAATAACAAATATGTAACAACTGCTAGCCTTGCTACTCTAATAGCCATATTAAGGTGCGAAAATGTTTTTATATTCATGTTTGGGCAAAGACTCTTTGAATAATATTCTTAAATATAATTTAGTTTCTGCTTAGGTGCATTTTGAATGTTATGCGAAGAAGATACAAAGTTTAGCGTAAATACTATTGTATTGGCACAGGCAATAGATTTTAACTTTAATCTGGCAATGTAATTTTTAATAATTAAGCTTTCAATCAAGTGAAGGAAGAGAACAGAAAACACCTGACTTTGAGACCATATTATCAAAGAGCTGGCGAATAGAAGGAAGAGAAGGAGAGAGTAAAGAGCCAAAGGTATCAAGTTGGTTCACGAAATTTATCAAGTGGCTTATAAAATGTAGGTAAAAGTGGAATGGGCGTAGTGAAACTTTTAAGAGTAAAATAGCCGCAATAAAATGGTGTTCACTCAGCTTTACAAGATTTAAAAGATGTGTTGAATGGTGATTTATAGTGGAAAAAATTTGAGCAAGTAATCAAGTAACACAAGGTTTCAGAAAAAAAACAACTTCCGTTGTCATTACTTTATATCCTTGGGGGATTTCTAAAATGTCAACCTTAACTCAAACATAGTGTTTTGAAAGCAATTATTACGAGGAGTGGTAGCAAATTCTTGCACAGTTATTTTTTCTTTAGTATGAATTTTAGGGTTATAGGGTCCATAAGTGATTTTGTTTTTTATTTCACTTGTATCTGTACAAAGCTAATGCATTTATTGTCAAATTGTAAGCAGTTATTTGAAAATTTAAATAATATTTTAAATCAATTTTATTCATAGCGAATGATTTTATTTTTTATCGTGAATACTTGTTTATAAAGCTTTAAAGGTTATATCGTCAACGGTAAAAATCTCGTCATTTCAATCATATCCCACGTATTATTATCATTTTCCCCCAGCCTTCTCGGCTTCATATTTTTAATTTGGTATCAAGGTCGTTACCAGAATATTAGGTATCACTTACTTTTTTGTATGACCCCTTCTACCAGAAAAAACATGTTTTGAACTTTAAAACTGTGAACCGCAACCTGGTTTTTCCAACTACGTTTTAAAGTTCTTGCTTAGAAATTCTTGTGTTCTAATTATCATCGGCTTGTCATTTCCATTTCACAATTTCATGATGCCAATTCATCTTTTATCTTTTTTTTTACCCCTTTATGTCGACCAGGTAAGCATTATCAATGAACAAAGAGATAACAATCTCTCTTGATCCGATTGTATTTTACAACAACATATCCAGGGTCTTCTATTTCTTTGTCTATTTGATATTTCTTGTCTGTAAGTTTTCCACTCTTATTCTTTTGCAGATCCTCAAGCTTTGGATCATACCATTTTAGGAAGTTGTGTTAAAATTTTTGAGTAATTTACAGTCTGTGAATAGTATTACCTTCTAGTGTTTCCAATTACTAGTCACTTTCAGTAATTTTCTGACATTCCATTTACGTGTACACAAAAAAGTGATTTCAATGTCCTTTTTATGTAAACAAAAACAATAAAACTTAAAACAAAGATAAAAAAGTATTAGCCAATTGCCATATGTTAACAGTAGGAAGGGAGTGAAGTTTTTAACACAAATAATGCTAATTGGAAAAGGTAACGTCCAAATCGTGCCATATTGAGTAAGGTACTTCAAGTTCTTTTCTAAAATCAACTACATCGTATCACAGAAAATAATAAATAAACAAATAAAAAGAGAAAGTTAAGTTAATAAAAAAGTTTGTACATGCAGAGGTTCAGGCAATCTAAAAAGTAAGAAAAGAGAGCTTAAGGATTATATTATGTTATCCTTTATTGTAGTAAGTAGGCAAACAAACAAAGATAAAAAATACAATATGTTATATAACAGCTGTAATAGTGTATTGGTTTTAAAACTAAAGATGTTTTCTAAGCTTCATTTCTAAAGTGTATGAAATATTAGGAAGTATCATATCACCCTCCTTATGTTGTTTTCTCTTAAGTTATAAGCTGACATAATTTAATATTATCATTTTATTATAATGAGTTTAATGAGTCACATCACCAAAATAATACTCAGAGTTTTAATGTTAAGATTAAGGAATAAACTTAAAAACGTAATTGACCCTAAACAATTTCGCAAAGGCAAAGGAACCAGAAACGCAATTTTTATCATGCGTATGTTATCAGAGCGTTCTGTTGAGATGCAAAAAGATCTTTATGTTGCGTATCTCGATTACGAAAAAGCTTTCGACAGAGTGAAGAACACGGAACTTTTCAAAGAACTTTCGAAACTTGGAATAGATGGAAAAGACTTAAGAGTAATAAGGAACCTTTACAAGGAATAGTTAACAACCATCAGAATTGGCAAACAGGAAAGTAATTGGATTTCTTTCAAAGGAGGCGTACGCCAGAGGTGCGTACTATCTCCTTATTTATTCTCAATAGACGGATAAGCAATCATAAACAAAATCATATCAGAATTAGGTTTTAGAGTAAATGGTACACCACTATTCAATATTAGATATGCAGACGATACAGTCATTTTTGCTGAAGATGAAAACCCGCTGAAACAATTACTTACAAAATTAAAGCATGAAAGCGAGAAGATGGGCTTGAACATCAATAGGAAGAAAACTAAAGTTCAGATTATTAGCAAAAAGAAAACTATACTCGTATGTAACATAGAACTAGATGACCAGCAACTAGAACAAGTTTGCTTGTCTTGGTAGCATGATAGCCTCTGACTGTAAATGCAAAAAGGAGATAAGTTGAAGGATTGCTACAGCAAAAAATGCTTTTTGAAAAACATAGGAAGATCCTTGCTAACAAACAATTGAAGTTTGTTAGCAAGGATCATGATCAACATGAAAAAACGATTCCTAAAATACTTCATTTGGTCAACGTTACTCTATGGGCGCGATAGTTAGACATTGAGTAAGGCAATGCAAAACAGGTTTGAAGCAATGGAAATGTTGTGTTTTAGATGAATGTTAACGATATCTTGGGTGAAAAGAATGAGGAATGTTGATGTTTTGATGTAATGAAGAAAGATCATTAATATGGATAATGAGGCAAAGGCAGTTAAAGTTTATTGATCATGTCATCAGAGAAGAAAGTATTGAAAAGTTGATTGTAGAAGGAAAAATAGATGGAAAGAGAGTTAAAGGCAAACAAAGAATAACTTTTATGAACGGTTTAACATTATCGGTTGCTGGCAATTTAACATCGAATGAACTTCTTCATGTTGCAACTGAGAGAAAAAAGTTTAAGCTCATAGTCGTCAACGTCAGGATTTGATAGGGCATTATCATCATAAGAAGAATTATAATATTATGCTATTATATTAATATATTATTGTATTACGGTTTTTTTGTCTGAAGTAAGTTTTCATGACCTTTGCCGATTAGGACTGAATTGACCTCAATGACTTTAAGCTAACCCAATACCTGCTGAAAGCCAGCTTTGTACTTAAAGGGATTGTTGAAAGCTGCTAGACTATCTGCATTGCTTAAAATTAAACTAGGTAGTCGAAGGAAAAGTTACTTTTCTCGTCAAAAGTCTATAAGCACAAAGAGTTTAAAGTCATTACCAGTCTTACCATTGTTACTTCCAATCAGAAACTTTTCTATCACACCTATTGTATAACAATCTTTATCATTACAATTACAAAGAAAAAATAGTAATGTTTATATATTTTTAGTCTTTATTTGTACACTAATATACAGAACGTATAAAGAGAGAAAGAGACGACGACTGAGAGGCATCAAGATGCGAATGATCCGATGTATTTTCTGACTGCCATTGAATGAACACAGAGCGAAGGAGAACATAAGGAGTTTGATCAATGAACGACCAATGATTAAAAGAGGCTGATAAATAAGGCCAAGCTGACTTGGAGAAGTAATTAAAAGAGAAAGGATAACTATGAAGTGCTCGTAAAGAAGAAGAAAAACAGAGATAGGAATAAGTATAGATGGAGTGATGTGGCAAAGAGCGATATGGATGTTTTCAGAGTCGGAGCAACAGAAAACCAATCTGAAGAAGGGCAAAAAAAGGAAAAGATATTCAATGTATAAGAAAAGGTACTTTTAGTAATACCAATATAAGGTTATATTTCATATTATGGAAGGTATTATGAAACCAGATTTTGGTGCCAGGAAATGTAAATTTTTCCTTCTAATTACAGGATATTCGTTAAAACTATAACTGGGTCAATAAATCATCTTTATGCTAAATTCAGTTTCCTCTTTTTAAATAAATATTTTTAACTAGTCCGATTTTGGTATTTTTTTAACTGTCTTTGGACATTCCCCTTGATTTTCTTGTCTTACTTTCTGTCTTCTCTTCACTGTACAGTTTAATTTTATCTGACGATTTTACAAGAACGTATCAATGATATTTCATAACGATATATTATCACAAAAACATATTTCAGAAGTTAGAATGGGAATTTCAATTACCTAATATAAACCAATTGGGGGTTGGTTCTTTTATTCCATCGCAATTGGAGTGCTCCAGAAAAAATCGAGCTTTGTAGTATCCATGCTCTATCGGAAGAAAAACAGCCTCATAAGTGCCATTGTTATGGTCGAATATGGAAACCACTGGCGAGGAAGGCCCTTTTAACTGTCCCCTCCATGAATCCCCTCCTCTTTGTTGTAATTTATTATTTCTTTGTCGAGATTTTATCCATATTGTACTAAACTCACCTAAAGCGTTGAAAAAGGAGCTAAATTAAAAAAAGCACCATAAAATATAAGATCGTATTGACAAAAAGGGAACCTTTTCCTATACCTCTGATCGGCAGAAGCAGAAAATGAAAATTAATATCTCACATCGCAAGACTGGAAAAATCTGGACATATTTTTGTCTTTTGCAAAGTAAACGTTGAAACATTCAAGATCAAATAGTACAGTAAAACATTAAGCTCACTTTTGTCAAAGTGAGGTCATAAAGGGACCTTAAAAGAAATGATCCTTTGTAATAAACAATTTTGAAAATATTTATAGCACATGTAATTAGCTTACCTGAAATTTTGTTCAACAAGCATAACAATTTGTTTTTCAATAATTATTCATATTTTATGAATACATTAATAAAAGCAAAGTGGCGATCATAGTTTTAATGTCATGCAGATAAAGTATCTGATTGTTAGGTGTTACAGTTCATTGTTCTTGGTACTGTGATCTTTGTAATTAGCAGAAGCAAAATTGACGAATTTAGTTAAGCTATATACAAAAGTAATTTCCTATGTAGATAATTCTCCTCTTTTAGTGTTTGTGTTATAAAAAAAGGAAAACCAGCTTAGTGCAGTGGTAGTTCAAAATATGCTGGTTGAAATGAAAGTTGGTTAAGCTGAAAGAATACTCGAGCAAATATTTTAATATATCCATCGTCTAAAAATGAAACACTGATTTCTAGTAAATTTTAAATCCTTTTTGAATGTAGAAATTCCATATTCTCTTAAAAGCCTTTTTCAAAATTGAAGTTTGCAAGTAATATAATTATTTGTTAGTTGTTTGTAGTTGGCAGTTGACTACTGACAGACAGTAGATCATACCGATATTTCTCCGCTGGTACAATGTTAGAAAAGATCAGACCAATCCAGTTGTGTATTAGAAAAGACTTGGTCCGAAACTGTTTAACTTTGTGTTGCACAAGCGACTTACAATACTCTGCGCGTGTGCGGTGTGTGTGTGTGTGTGTGTGACAGTGTGAGTGTGTGAAAGTTTTAAAGATGCTCTGTTATCTCAAAAGTCATTGTTGTGCAAACAATTAAGTATATGTTCCTGGTTAGGTAGCCTGTAATTTGATGTATGAAGGCAACTGGTGAAAGTTTCATGAATTTTGCCATGAAACAAAAATAGACGATTCACACAATAGATAAATGTTTTCAATTAGCTCAAATGACATTGATACAGCCTTTATTATTAAATTTNTGTGTGTGTGTGTGTGTGTGTGTGATTGACGGTGTGAGTGTGTGAAAGTTTTAAAGATGCTCTGTTATCTCAAAAGCCATTGTTGTGCAAACAATTAAGTATATGTTCCTGGTTAGGTAGCCTGTAATTTGATGTATGAAGGCAACTGGTGAAAGTTTCATAAATTTTGCCATGAAACAAAAATAGACGATTCACACAGTAGATAAATGTTTTCAATTAGCTCAAATGACATTGATACAGCCTTTATTATTAAATTTTCTTTTCGCTGCAACAATACACACACATACACTCACACACATATATATGTATATATATAATTGGGCTAGAGGTAAAGAAACTAAGACTATACCATACAGTAGATTTTACCACAGCGCTATTTAGAGGGAGCTGCGCTCCCTCTCACCAGGCGCACAAATGTTTATTGTGCAACGGGACTTGCATTGTTGCTGGTTTACATACTGAATAATAACACGTTACTTAGCATGTACTCACGAGAGTGCCTGCATGCTCTTGTTAATAATTCATTCCTTTTGTCAAGTCCACTCAAGTTGGGCTTGCAGATGATAAGAGTACTTTTCTTGCAGACACAGTTTGCAACGCTTTTTGGCATTTTAATAGGTTACAGCACGGAGATCGAAAATTGCACTCAGATAATCCTCTCTAGGGAGGCCGATTTTACGTCTAATATTTTATGGGAGTTGGCAGAGGATTTGCAGCCAATTACATATTCCAAGGAATAAAGACATCAAACTACAAGCAAGCCAATCTTCATTCTATGACGATAACACTGCATGCGCTGAAAAACAATCTTCCCACCTATTTGACTTCACTTTGGGCTCATTTGACGGTGCTGAGACTTGAGAACTTGTAGGGTCTTACCTCCTGTACCAGAGGCACAAGGCAGATCAACAACGTTCAATGTACCCAAGGGAGAGAGAGTGCTAACATGTGTTGGTGAGTTAAGAAGGGTGTTGAAGAACCACGAAGTGTGAAAGCTTAACGCCAGATTGATTCAGTGAGAGGTACAACCACGATAGAAAGTCTTGGCGAATAAAGCTCTGGGTCATAAAACTACCTGAGGAGATGTTAAATGCTGCATCTAGGAAAAGGCTGTTCAGAAACTTTACAGTTTCTTATGTTAATTATTATGTAATAAATCACTATGAAAAAAATGACATGGCGAACGTATCAATTAATATTTCACTAGCGAAAAATGACAGCAATTTTTAATTTTTTTACCAACCTTAATATTTTCATTGGTGTAAAGGCGATATTATTTTGGTAGAACTTGGCTTAGCCTTTGTTCAGTTTTATTCCTTGGAATTTATTCAAGTGTCGTGACCTAAAATTTCCTTGGCTGTTTACAGAATTGTTTTAGAAATGAGTGTCAGAACAAATGGAATTAGACTTGACACTTGTTTAACATGGTGGTGAAAGTTTATAACTCAAAGACTTTCAATATGGAAATTTAAATCATTGGGCTTAGAGCAGCAAAGTGTTCCTGTTCATTGTTTTTATTTCCAAAGGTCGTGAGTTCAAATATCTCCAGCTTTATGCCAAGTTACTGACGAAATGCTGAACTTTCAATATATAACTTAAGTTCGTGTGTCTGCTGAATATCTTTCTCTACTTTTATCTATAACTAATGTCCTGAGTTATTTTTTCGCGTTTCTTAATAAATATTTAAACGCAGAAAAATGCTACAATATATTGCCAAAATGTAAAGGGTTGTTGACCTAGTAATACAAAAACCTGGAAATCTTGAAAATTTTTGTTGAATTTTTAAAACAATTTATGTCTGTATATATTTATATACATGAATAGGTTTTTGCAAAATACACCATACACTGAATATTCTTTTTCTTAGTCCTGCACAATTTTTGTCTTCTGTAATTGGCTTACAGTAGTGATTTATTAGGGTTTATTGTTTCGTACGCAGGTTGCACCACTCCTTACTTTAATCTTAAGGTGGAAAGCAAGAAGACTTAAAGTTAAAAACGTAGTAATCTTGTTCTGAATTGTAGTAATGAGAAGACGAAGAAATCCAGGGGAAGATCACAATTCTTGTCACAACTACATGTTGGAATAAACCAATCTGAGTCAATCATGAGTGAAAACCATAATTTTCCTATGATAACCTTTCTTGCTTCCAAGTTGTGACTATGATAACACAGCTAAAACAACATATACTATTGGGAGGCAATAGATATGATACATTCTAGGTTAATTTTTCTGTTAAAACGTAGGAAAAATCTGCGTGTGGGCTCACCAAACCTTAAAACCTCCTGCATTCATTTGACAAAGCCAAATCAACTTTTGGCAATTGGATCTAATAAACATAACCTCATTTGAAACTATTTAGGTGCATTTCTACTTTTAAGAATTTTACCTTCAATCAAGGGTCCATAAGCAACACTAATTCATTTTTTTCTGCGATTGTTATTATCATTAACGCCTTCTTATGTTTGTTTAATTGTCCACAAATAAAAGAGAAAACAATTTTTTCACAATATTCGATGAGCCTTTTAAACCGTCTCCTTTGAACTAGAAATTTGCTAACCATAAATATCTACTTTACCAATGAAAATCACCTCACCTCACCTATCCCTTGACCGCTGCGATCGTAGGGGCTCGTCGCGCGACACAGTATGCACCAGGGCTCACCACTTCTTCCGGTCCTTTGCCAGCAGCCGTAGCTTATGTATATTTTTCCCGGTCCATCTTGTTATGTCATCCTTCCACATCGCTCTGGGTCTTCCTCTCGGTCTTATGCCTTCTATTATTCCTTGAAATATGGTGTTCGGCAAGCTATTGCTCCTTGCTTATGCCCAAACCATAGTAATTTGCGCTTTTTTACCATTTCTGTGAAGTGTTCGATTTGGCCTACGTGACACTTGACTTCCTCCATTACCGACTCGTTTGTCCTATGCGCTGTATATTGGATTCGGAATAGGCGTCTGTAATATCGCAGTTCATGGCTTCTTATTTTCTTCTCTATTTGTGGTGTCAAGGTCCAACTTTCGCACCCATATAGAAAACAAGAAAGAACCATGCTTCTCATGAATCGTATCTTTGTCTTCAGGCTGATTGCTTTACTTTTCCATATTGTCTTGTGTTGCGTTAGAGAATTGATAGAACGGGCGATCCTTACTTCCAGCTCTTTACTGGACTTTCCGTCTGATGTCATCGTACAGCCCAGGTACTTGAAAGCATTCACAACTTCTAATTTTTCTGAATTCAACTTCACTATCGGTTCATTCTTGTTGTCTTTGTCAAATACCGTTATTTTGCTCTTTTTGACGCTTATTAACATTCCTACCTCTTTTGCAGCTCTATCAACACGGTCTGAGAGTATTTGCAACTCTTCTGCGGTACCTGCCAGTAATGCGATATCGTCCGCGAAGCGCAGATTATCTACGTGCTTTCCTCCGACTTTTATAGTGCCTTCGAAATCTTCCAGTGCTGCTGTCATTATTTGTTCTAGGTGGACAGTGAATAGACTGGGTGACAGTAGGCAGCCTTGTCTTACGCCGACAGTTGGTCTGAAAGGCAAGCTGTGTTGACCTTCGATTGCAATGACACTTTCAGCTTGAGAATATAACTCAGCAACTAGGTGTACTATGTCTTGGGGGATGCCGTTCTTTGACATTGTGTTCCACAGTGCTTCGTGCCAAACTCTATCGAAAGCTTTCTTAAAGTCGATAAAATTGACAAAAACTGCAAGGCCATGTTCGATATGTTTTTCTATGAGCACTCAAAGATTGAATATCTGCTCTACAGTACTGCGTCCTGGGCGAAACCAGCCTGCTCATCGCTAAGGATAGACTCAATTCTTGGCTGCAGTCTGCTAAGTAGTACTTTCAGTAGGACTTTGCTTGGGTGACTAATCAAGCTGATCGTGCGACAATTGGATCATTCTTTCGCGTTTCCCTTTTTGTGGAGTGAGATCATGATGCTTTGCACCCATTGTTTCGGCCATTGCTTTGTTCTTAGGATCCGGTTGCAGATCTTTGTGAGTAAAGGAGTTATTTCACACATTCCTGCTTGCAATAATTCACTAGGTATATTATCAATCCCTGGGGATTTGTTGGGCCGCAGTGCTCTTATAGCTGCTTCAACTTCTGATTCCAGGATCTCCGGTTCAACTTCTTCATTTGACTGACTGATTCCCAGTGCATCCTCGCTTACACCTAAGTCAGTGGTGTACAAGTCTTCGCAATATTCTCTCCATCTTTCACAGACTTCTTCCTGCTTTGTCAACAATTTCCTCTCTTTGTTGTTAATGACACTTGCTTTTTGGCCGGATTTTTTCGTCAGTTTCTTTATGGTGTCATATGCTTGTTTTGTGTTGTTTCTTTTAATGCAGTTCTCGATTTCCTCGCATTGCCTGTTGATCCATGCATCTTTGGCCTCTCTCAAAAGTTTTCGCACCTGCGTACTGCTCTGTTTGAATTCTTCTTCTGCTGTTCTGCTGCGATGTCGTTTACTTTTTAGTTTTCTTCGTATATCGCAACTTCTCAGTGCTTCCTCTGTCACCCAAGGTTGTCGGACTGGCTTTCGTCTGCCTAACGTTTCCTCTGCAGTTTTGAAGACTGTCTCGGTGAATTTGTCAGTTAGCTCTTGTGGGGCTTCATCTAATAGCAGAAGGGGAGCAAATTTTCCTCCCAGCTGGGCCTGAAATGACTTTAACACTTCGGGATCTTTCAGCCGACCCAAGTCGAATTTTATTCTCACTTCTGGTTGGCTTTGCATCTTCTTCAATTTTAGCTTCATGGTCATCAGAACCAAGTCGTGGTCACTGTGGATACAAGCACCAGGATATGTACGGGTTTTAGCTAGGTTGACTGATGATTGATAGGACTTTCTGATTAAAGAGAAGTCGATCTGGTTGTGGTATAGATTGCCTGGAGAGTGCCATGTGGTCATTCGTGATGGCTTGTGCGGGTATAGTGTGTTGGCAATCACCAGGTTGTTTTCTTTGGCAAACTGTAATAGTCTGATTCCTCTGCTGTTAGTTTCACCTAGCGCATGTTTACCAACAGTTCCTTTCCACTCGTCGTAGCTCCCCCCAACTTTTGCATTCCAATCTCCCTGTACTATCAGTATGTCTTTCCTTGGCACCACACTGATGGCTTCTTCTATTTCTTGATAGAATTCTTCGATTTCATCTTCGCTGTGGTCGCTTGTGGGGGCGTAGACTTGGATGATGGTCAAATTGCGAGGCTTGGCACTGATTTGAAGTATTATACATCTGCTTGAAATAGGTTTGCATTCAAGGACTGAAGACTTGATAGCTTTGTTCACTAATATTCCTACTCCTTTCTGATGGTAGTGATCTTCTCCACTATACCAAAGTTTATGACCCTCTTCTGTTGTGTGTTCACCAATCCCATTCCACCTCGTTTCTGAGAGTCCTAAAATGTGCCATCTGTAGTTTTCCAGCTCATACGTTAGTTCTTTTAATTTTCTTGTCACATAGAGTGATCTTACGTTCCAGTGCCCGATTACGATCGTCTGTTTTGCAATGTTAGGTTGCTCTCCAGTAGCATACTTAACACCCCTGCCCTGGGGAGCAGTAGCAGAGGGGGCGGTCGTTGGTGACCCGGGACACGGCCGATCCGGTATGTGGTTAGAGTTGGTTGTTGCTGTCATCACGCTACAAGTTTCGAAGAGCGTTATTCCCAGTGGTGCTCATCTCCTCTCCGGGAATGGCTGGCCACTGCTTACTTAGGTGCATAAGCGTGCCCTATCGAGCTATTGCCCCAGATGTCCCAGGCATCCTGCTGTCACGCTAGTGTTTACTAAAACTCCAGTCTCTGTGCACTTGGAGGCTGCACTACCTCAATTGCCAGAGCGGCAACCCCCCAATGACAATAATTGTTCGTAAACTATGAGTTGTATAAAGCACGTCACAGTGTTACATAACAACAAGTATGTGATATTTTATGTCACAAAACGATTGACCAACATATGAAGCGAGAAGCCGATACTAAGCTAAAAATGGAGTAGTGGAACATTCTTTGGGATGCGCCCATTCAATCGGCTCTGTGCTGCTGAAATATCAAAATGTCAAATAATATCTGCTAATTATTAAAACTAACGGAAGAATCACTCATTATGTAGAAAATGTATCGGTAGTGTATCCTAGGTCTTCAAAAACAAAAGCAGATATTTAATAAAAATAAGAAAATAAATAACAATAAATTCTGTTTTCAGTCAATAGATTATTCTGTTCATACACACTGTAACCCCTCACAGAGAGGAGGCATTTTTTGAATCCAGATTCATTTTATTTCCTTAAACAAAGAAAGGAGGAAAATGTGAATTTGTGTGTATGGATAAAAATATAAATGATAAGTACAAGTATATTAAATAGAAATACTTATATACGTACAATACATACATTTATACTTACACATTCACTTTATTAAAGGGTTTCACAACTGCTTATCTAGGTTTTTTTTGCACAAAACGCCAAACTCTAGTCGACTCAGGATTAATTATTTGTTAGATACAGGCTTCTAAGAATCACTTTTGGTCAATTTTTCTTTCCAGGGATATTTTCCTTTAAGTACCATATTTTGTATAGTTTTTGTACTTCTTGCTAATAGATTTTGGGTAAATTTTATAATGATAACAATTTTATTCATGAGAAAGAAGAGAAGCAATATCTTATAAAAGGTGGGTATTATTTTAAGACGAAATATATATTGTGTAGTTGTACATTTTTTGTTTTATGATAAGCGTAATACTTTTATGTATAATCATTCAATTTGGGTACCGTGCCAGAATTCTGGCGTAGGCGGCATCTATAGCATCCTTCTCTTTGCGGTTTTTCAAACACTACGTACAGTGGGTCTCCAACCAGTTGCACTTTCTAACCATGCCCAGTATGTAGTTTGTTGTCTTCTCCTCGATCTTTTTCTTTCTACATGGCCAGTCAGTACAACTTCTTCGCCTTTCCTTCCTAATCACATGGGCTACAAACCGAATCTGCCTGTTCACGAGAATATAATATTGTATAATATTGTTGGGATTTAGAGGGAAGGTTGTCGTGAGCGATGTCACGAATGTCCCGTATAGGGTAATGGACACTGACGAAATAAGAAAATTCGCGAACATTCACGTGAACAATTTGATGAGGTAATGAACAAGATGAACAATCAAAGAATTTTACCTTTTTATCACAAAAAGCGCTTACTATTCCCAATTTTCTCATAGCTATTGTTTATATTATGTGACTAAGGCTTTGAGAATTATTTAGAGGTAAAACTTTTAGAGAGTTTTATGAGGTTTTTGGAGATTAATGAGATATATATGAAATATTTTAAAAGAATAATTATATAACAGATTTATTTTATATGTTATATAATTATATAACAGGTAATTTGAGGAAAAGCCAAATGAGTTTTCGTCCATCACAAAAAAGTGGTCTTATCATACAAGGTATGGCCAAACCACCACTCGAGAAACATATGGGGCTCATCGAGGATTTTATGTGCGGCAAGCAGATAATCTTGACTGAGAAAGGGAAACTTTTTCTTAGGTTTTAACGTCATTTTCCCCAGTAACTGAGGCTAAGACGGTGCCCTTCATAGGGTCTGTATGATATAGCCAGAAAGCCAAGGCTATATTCAAGTGTATTTTCGTCAGCCAATAAATTAAGTCCGTCAACCTAATTTTCTGCTGGCCTTAACTTAATCGAAGCCTTTTTATTAACCAATAACAATTACAGTTTTCATTTCCGCTTCCATCAAAATAACACATGAACAACAACATTGACTCCATTGTGCACGAGTGTTTGTCACATTCTTACTAGTCAAGTTTACTCCGAAACTTAAACTAGGCAGTGGATACCTCCTTGTTGATAGTTGCCCTGGTCAAAAAACCCTTTTTGCCAAGAATTTTGTTTATCCTTTTTGCTCACCTTTCACTACTCTTGTCATTGTGGGTACCAGGATTTTGCCTTCCACCAAAATCTACCAGTCCTTTCTATCTGGATTTTTAAAGTATAGTTAAGGATGGTGTTATTACGTTGGTATTTAGGGAATAACCTCCTTTTGTCATTAAAGTTTATTTGGCAAGCCCTTCTGATGTCTTGATTAACTTTTGCAAGACAAATACCATTTTTATATCATTTTGTCATTTCATTAAAAAATAGGTGTTATCTTTTTCATTGTTACTTATGTCTTTACTTCTATAGTGTTCTTCAGAGCATCCTCGTTTCAAATGGGTTTATTTTGTATGCTAAGAAATTTGTGATTGATCAAGTTTTTTTCTGCAGACCAACACTGATTTTATAGGTATTATTTTATCGTAACATCTTTAACTCAGCTGCCATCATTTCATTGCATAACAAACCAGTTAATCCCTCCTGCACTTTTTCCAAGCTTTGAAAAACCGCAAAAATTTGGCGGGGGGCAAAACACTAAATACACAACTTACTAAACCTATTTGTTTCTATTATAGTCAGATCTGGATAGATCCATTTGTTTACATACAACCAAAACACTCCAAATTCGAAAATGTTATGAGTACAATTCTTGAAAGAGTGAATTTTATAAGCACAAATGGTAATGCATATTGACAATCCAGAAATTTTATTGAAGATTTGGATCTCGAAGGTACACCCAGAGAAAAGTCTTTTTTCTGTATTGTTTGTTGGCAAGCAATGTGCTAAGTACGTTCTTTAACTTACTTGAACCGATCATTGTGATGCTGTCTGGAAGGAAAAAGCAGTACCTTCAGCTAAAAACGAGGAATTGATGTATCATCTCACGGTTCTAATTGACATTATGGATCATCTCAGAATTCTCAACTTGGAACTTAAGAGTAAGAACAGATTGTATCTTTTCTCTCCCAAACACTGCTTAGTTTTCAAAACAAAGTTAGACTTTTTTAGAGAGACATTTCATCACGAAAGTTTACGTACTTCCCAAACCTTAATATGAGAGTGAGTTCTGTCAGATATTTTGTAATTGAAGATAGTAAACTTCAGGAATACAGAGGAAAATTACAGGAACTTCTTAATGATTTCACTGCTAGATTTAAGTACTAATAGAAGTTAAAGCCATGGTTTTCGTTTCTGGTAAACCCATTCATATGTGACGCTGTTAATGAAGGGTGATCAATTCCAAAGTCATTTGTTACAGACGCCTCTGCGGTTGAGATGGTGGTATTGGACATGCATGAGGACTTTAATCGAAACAGATTCAAAAATCGTAATCGACCTTGGGATTTAGGAGACAAGTTCAAATAGCTAAATATTCAAAACTTAAAAATGCAGTAATAAGATTGATATCTGCATTCGGGGCCACCTATTGCTGTGAGTCATTTTATTCAGTAATAACATTAATCAAATGAAATTCCTGTGCGATACTCACAAATGAATACCTAATAGACAATCCGAACAGCTGTAACAACGTACAAGCCTAATTTTGAACTGCTAACAGCAAGAATTGAGACAGAGTATTGAGGTGGCAACAATCTTCAACATTGTGAAAGTCCAACTGCCCTGCACGTTAAAAGTGAAAGCCAATCTAGTTGCAAGGTTTTCAAGATGAACAAAGGATAAGACAGACAAAAGCTCCTAAAAGTTACAATCGGCTTTTAACAGACCAATTTGCCCTGGGTTTTTATCCGGTATTACAGCTGACCCAATGGTTGCTACATTAAAAAATTTATGTAATGGAAACTCTTTGCTCAAGGCACCATCAAGAACATTCTTAATGTCGGTAGCGGGAGTTATTTCTTTTAATGCAGCTTAATCCAATATTTCGTCCTTAACAGGCACACCAGGGAAAACAAAATGAGCGTATGTCGCTGGTTGTGGGTCATCTTAAACCTTCATTAATCACTCCAAAGCTGGAATGCAAGTGATCTCTTTATACCATTTTTCATTTGGCTTTTAACATTTCACTTATTTGTGTGGTTCATCTCTCTGTTGTGTGGTGGGAAAATACAGCCTGAAAAATAAGCAGATGCAATATTAAACTACTAGGATCTAAAACAGCAACAAAGATAGCCCAGGCTTTCTGGCTATATCATACAGACAAATTCTATTCACACTGCCTGGCGTTTTTCTTTTTTTTAATTTTGTGCTGTTTGAATTTTCATTCAATAAGCACTTTTTTGAACAAAACGTGTGTTAAAGTAGTAATATTATTACAGAAAAAAAAGCAACACGAGAAGAAGCAATTTAGTTTGCTTTCAGGAAGAGAGAATCATCAATCTAGTAGTAAAAAAGTAATAATGCACCGAAGAAGCATCCAATGTTTCACAAAAGCTAAAAATACAGTGAGGTCAGAAGTTAACAATATCTGGACCCTTATGATCGTACTTTAAATGAAAAATATAAATTAAATTTAAGAATATTTGTCCTGAGGACATGTACTGTGGCAAGTACTTGAAAACGTCAGTTATGAATTAACACAGGGAAATTAAATAACTTTTTTTTAAAAAAAGGCACTTGTGTTAGTGTTTATTCATTTGCGACCAAAATTTTGTATAATGTAAATAAATATCAGAGGATGATTATTGTTATAGATTTTTAAATATAGTTTGTCAATTTTGAAAACAGTTGGGTATGAAACCGCCACAAATGTTTCACTTTCACGATCATAACTGTTTTCACTTTTATTAATACTACTAATTTATTGTTTAACGAACACAAAAGCTGCTTCAATAATCATATCCACTTTTATCGTTGCATCCGTATTTAAATCTCTGTTTATACTTTGTTAATACTGCTACCATTACAAGAAAACGAAATTCGGAGTCTCTTACTTACCGGCTGGACGAACATCCCATGCATGGACTTCACTAAGGTAAGCAAATGTTGCTTCCTCTGACCCGTTTTCTTTATGATTCCACTGCATATCATGTAAGCAGCTATTAGTAAATACTTTCCAGTTAGTGCGTGAAGTTCTTATTTTACACCATGTTGACAAAAATTGTTTAATACGAATATCAACATTAATTGACTCTGATAACCAGGGTGGTGGACTTTCTGTATTTGTTAACCAGTAAATACCAAAAACAAATATTCCAACAAATGTATAAAGCAGCAGCTGCCATATTGAACGATGGACATTGCGTACAAAAGAAACAATCATCTTGCATCAGTTCCTACCGTTAGCAGTTATGAAAGATTATAATAAACTGTGTAACTAAATATCATCCTCTCTCTTGTAGATTTGTAAAATTTTGCTAAATATCCACGCCTTACCATTGGTTTTATTTTATTCTATAAACCTTTCCTATTTTGTTAGTTCTCCAAGGTATAGATAAAAGCCATTAAACTCCCAATGTTTTACATATAACTAAAATCTCAACGACAACAATGTTGCCGGAACATATTGAGCTAAATATAGTTAGAGCTTAACGCTGAGCAATAATTTTTTGTCTATTAAGGCATTACAATAAACTCGCACGTGGGCATGAAATGTTTATGATCAATCATTGTCTAAATCTTCTTATTTTTAAAAGGAATAAAAAAGGCACATGTAACTGTTGATCCTTTATGCGATCAAGATAAAGGTGCTGGTACCTGTCTTTGTGTACCTGACAACTTTTTAAGTGAAGATAATAGAGACTTTGTTTTGAAAAATAAATATAACAAGCTCGTACTTCTAGCAGTAAAAAGATAGATTCTAGATAGCTTAACAAAATAAGTAAAAAAAAGCTGCATTTTAAAATGCTGCTTTCAAAGAGGAGCACAATGCAACTCAATTAAAAAGAGCTTTTCTACATATGATAATTCGATTTTATTAAACGGGTTTACCATGAGCTTGATATTCCCATATATACGTATGTATATATATTTGGTATTATTGAATATTTATACTCCTCTGGTATTTTTCTTTAAAAGTCAGTATGATTGTTTTCTCTTTTCCCCTACTTATTTATCCTGTGTTACATCTGTCTCGCATCTCTCTCCACTCTACTTCATCCCGCAAAGTCAATGGCGTTCAGAATATTAGCTGCCATATCTTTAAGATATTGGTTGGTTATATTACCTTTCCACCTTCAGCATATGCTATAACAGTATTACCTCCTAAACTAATTACATGCATATAAAGTCAAGAGAAAAAAAATCACCGTTGAGCTGTTCTCGAATGACTTCCCCATTTTGTTGTTCTCTGTTTCAGAAAAAGTACACTAAATTTTCCCGCCGAACGATAGACCTCGTTGTCATATAGAGACAGATTGTAATAGATTGTCGCAAGAGTTCGCAGCCTCGTTTTGAGAATTTTCCGCAAAACATATTAATTTGTTTAAAATTGTTAAGAAAGTAATTTGAAGTCAAAGTTATCAATTGATTAGTAATTATTTTTTATGTTATCCCTTCTGTTGTGTAGTTATTCTGGAGCTGAAAAGGTGACTGCTTTCGATCTCAAGTTCCTTAAGAAACTTTGGCCATTTTCACAAGTTCTTAGACTACGACTGTGATGCTATTTGAAAACGGTATGTTGATTTACTCATAGTACAAAGTAACGTTTGGTGGACCAAAGACGACAACAAGAACAGGATAACTTTTTCAGTTGAGTAATCAGTAACACAGGTCAACAAAAAAAAGATATTGTCGTAGGGTCGGAAATGTTTCAACTGTTTTAAGTAATTTGGGGATGCTGAATCTGAATATCATATCCATGTTTTACCATTACCTTTAGCTTTTCTTCCACAGGCTACCTCTATTTTGAAAAAAATTTGTTTCTAGAGCAGACGAAATTGAGTATCATACGGGCAACAAAATAATAGGTAAAAATTTTACAAAAGAGATAAGAGGTCATTATTGATACTGAATGTCCAAAATGTTTTTATAATGTGGTAAAAAGTTTGCGTTTTCGGGATTTTCTTCAATGTTTTAAATCAGTCGCGTCACGTTTCAAATTCTAGCAATAATCTGCCATCAATTTTATGTCCCATCTTCCTTGGTATCTCTCCTCCATTATCTTTAAATCTTGGAGGAATCGCTCGACTTGTTCATTACTAACATCACCGAGGTTTTTTGGAAATCGATCCAGGTGGCTGTGAAGGAAATGTACTTTGATGCTAATGTTGATACCAAGAATCCTGAGCTTTTCAAGCATGTTGTCTACAATTTCTTTGCAGTTGTCAGCTCTATAGTTTCCAAGGAAGTTCTTAACAACCTCTATAAATGATAACCATGCAGCTA
>RDPX01000277.1:870533-919318 GCA_003991215.1 Morbakka virulenta
TAGTTTTATATGCAGAGGAGGAAACACTATTTTATCACATGGTACCAATTGCTCAATAATAACATACTTTTCCCCAACATTAAGTCGATCTCTTACTGGCCAGTATTTTTTAGTTCAGTGATTTGCTTTATCTCTACTGTCCCAATAACAAAGAAAGCATTGGTGCTTTGTGTAACCACTTTGTTGCCCAAGCAAGAAGTTCACCATCTTTAATTCTACACATACCACCTATTGGTGGTCGTTATATTTGATATGCTGTAATACAACTTTTATTGCATCATATTTTTCTTTAAGGGTTGTAGAATGACCAATCGGTATTGATCTATGGGCGTTGGTGGTGTGCGAGGGAACACAATTCAGGCTTCTTTTCAAACTGTCAATAAATAACATCCAATCAGAAGGAAAGTATTCCGCAACGCCTGGTTTCATCAGTAGACCACGAATACCTTTACAGAAAACAAGGTTGGGTTGATCGTCAAAAAACGGCACAAACTCTTTATCGCGTGTTCTATAAAAAGTGATTTTAGTATCGTGCTGTAAAAGATTTCGATCTTTTAGCCGTGATGCGAATACTTCAGAAGATTCCTTGGATAAACTAAGGTCCCTTATCAAGTCAGTCAGACTGTGCTGATCAAATAGTACCAGTGTGGAAGAGTATGCAAATTCTCGTCATCATCATCATCAACATCAATACGTTCTTGGTAATCATGTTGCTCCATGTCTGAATGTTCATCAGTTGAAAGATCAGGCAACTTATTAGACTAAGGAACAGGAATACCATCACTATGAGCTACTGGTCGAATTGCTGACGGAAAACCCTTTTAACTCAAAGATTTTCACTTCTTTTTATTTACCTCTGTCACATTTATTGAACAGAAGTAACAGTAGTCAATATGATTTTTTGGGCTCCCTCCAAACCATTGGTATCCCAACTCCCATTGAACGTCTGCTTCTACTTGTCCATTGTCTCAAACGTTCTACACATGTCTTGTAAACAACATGAGGAGCATATGGTTTGTCTTGATCTGCTAGATTTTATTCCAAAATATGCGTAATACGCTTTTCCAACAAGTCTGTTATAGACTTCCTGTTGTCTACAGTTTTGTATTCACTACAAATGTAAAACAAAAGCCGCCAGAATAATTTTTGCAGGGTCATGAAGCCATCATTTATTTATACAACTGAAAAATAAAACAAATCATCTGAATCACCCTTTAAATCCATCATCAAAACATAGACACCATGAATGAATTCATCTGATCGAAATCAACTCTCTACCAACAAAAATGTGAAGGGAGAAAATTGATCTTTGCAAGTTATTATTTAATAATTAAATAATGATTGAATATTGTTCATGTTCCCTTGACAACATGTAGATATCACAAGACAACTGATATGTGCAAACGAGCATACCGCTGCCAAGTGCAAGTTAACACTTAATGACCATGCCAAGGACATAAAAGCCACAAATTAACTCTAATAAAAATACCAGACAAAAGACTTCTTTGATCTGGCTGTGATCTTCTGTGTTATAAAACACTGAATATCGTGAAGCCAAGTGCACATGGTATCCAAATCTACTGAAACGTTAAACATGCTTGCAGAATAAAGGCAAGTTACAGAAATTTTCACATTTGAGGTATATCGCATATTAGAAAAACTAGAGCTCAGCAAAGAAAATAAATATGCTTTCGTAATCAACACCCCGAATTACCTAAACACAGTCTTTACCTTGCCGACCTGAAACANTAACCACTTTGTTGCCCAAGCAAGAAGTTCACCATCTTTAATTCTACACATACCACCTATTGGTGGTCGTTATATTTGATATGCTGTAATACAACTTTTATTGCATCATATTTTTCTTTAAGGGTTGTAGAATGACCAATCGGTATTGATCTATGGGCGTTGGTGGTGTGCAAGGGAACACATTTCAGGCTTCTTTTCAAACTGTCAATAAATAACATCCAATCAGAAGGAAAGTATTCCGCAACGCCTGGTTTCATCAGTAGACCACGAATATCTTTACAGAAAACAAGGTTGGGTTGAAAAATTGTGTTGACCAGTGTAATCTATTTTGCATTTGCAACCATATGTATGTATATATATATATAATTTATTTACACTAATTATACAAGACAAATACTTTCGTTTCAGTGAAACTGTTGCTGAAAGCACAGAAAGGAGAACTGGATTCTAGAGTGATAATTCAAACAATAGTACGTCTTTGTCTCAATACCCCCTACTTTGCGTTGGTATTGTCTTATTTTGATCTGGATTTGGACGATTTTCCAATGAATGAATTCGTCCAGGGAAGTCGAATAACTTCTTAAAATTTTGTAGAACATTATTAATATGGCAATGACTTCTTTTACTTGGCTTTCCTTGCAACGTTTGTAGTTTTTGCCAGGAAATGCGGCAGACCTAAATCCTCGTCGATAACATGATACTTCCGGGCGTTCCTCGTCAAGTCCGGCATAACATCCAATGCTTTAGATAGAGAACTTTAATTCTGTGTCTAATTATTGATTTCTTTTAATGAAAATGAATGCATGGTATTGACAAATAATTGCTCTTTGTACAAAAGGAAACCTTGTGGAGAGTTGTGTTTGCGATAGCTCCGAGATATCGGATTTAATGGCAAAAGGGCCTATTTGAAAATGAAAACGGAATAATATCCATTATTGAGGTAAGAATATCATGTCAGAACGCTAAATGTAATAATTTTATCTTTAGAGAACCAGGCAAGGATTGGATTACGGCAAATTAAGACTGAGCAATAACCTGTTTTTGAAAATAACTTACACCTAATAAGAAAGGGCAATAAAAAGCTGGCAGATTCCTTTTGTAATTTTTTCTTTATGAAATTTAAAAAATCTAAAATGCAAGTAGTATACATTTCACTACAAAGGCAATCACTTTAACATTACCTTACCACCTCATACAAACACAATAAACGACATACACAGCCACAAAGACATCTACGTACAAAACCCCCTCAACGTTCAGCCACCTCCACATAATCACATCCACAAAAAAGCACATCCACAGATGCAAACACCGGGAAGCATATGCACAAATCATTCACAAATTCTAAGTTCTTTTTAGGTTTTGGAATTTTTTCAAAATTTCTTTTACTTTTTTTCATTTTGGTGAAAAAATTTAAATGTTAAATTAGAAAATTGGGACTTAGTAATTAGATCTGGATGGTTTGTGTGTGTGAAGAGGGGTATGGGAGTGAAATGGAAATTGTTTTAAATTGACAGGGATGGTTTTCCATATTATCAAAAACTCATTGCTGTCATTTATCTCAGTTGTCATTTTTAATCTTAGTCACTGGTTCCCCAAAGACACAATGTCTAAATACAAACTAAGCCACAGTTCTCAGAACCAGTTCTTAGAAGAGAGTAGCGTTACGGAGTCCAAGCCACAGGACAACCTGCTTTGTATTATACCCGATGCTGTTTATTTCTCGTAATTATCACTTACAATGATAAGTGGTATGGGAAAACAAACCTTTCCACAACATTAAATATGACAAGAAACAATAGCTTTTTACTAGTGAATGCCTGTCTATAGTTGCAGAAACTAAGCTGAGTGTTTAAAATAGCATCTGTAGGCTAGTACTTTCTTAAACTTGAAATGAAAATATTATAAACTGTTTTACATGTAACTGTTGCTGCTTTCAGGTGATATTCACCCCCATTCTAGCCCTGAATATTTTCCATGACATTTATTGCTGTAACAACGTACGAAAAGGATTATCCTGCAACTTATGTGGCCTTTGGGTGTTCAAAAAATGTGATAATATTTTAGATAGAGATTATGAGTAATACTATAAGGTTAATAGAAATTAAAAAGATATATAGTTGTTTATCAGGAAAGTGAAATTTAAGTAAAAACCACTTGTTTCAATTGCCTTTTACATACATATTGAAATAAATAATTTGCAGCCTGCTAGTAAATAAATGAAAGCATTACAGCCTTCATTTTTTTGAAATTCTTAATAAAAGAGTATGTAAAAAGTATGTCTTATTAGACAAAAATGATATTTGAATTAATTTGAATCATGCCATCTGAAAGCACAACCATAATATTTTCATTCCTATGATATCCAGCTTGGGCACAATTAATTTTTATTTAACTGAAATTTTATTTAATCTGTAAGTATACGACCAAAGCTATCTCAGATACGGGGAAGTAATATACCCCTCACTTAAGGATACTAACTTAATTTGTAGGAGCTAATTTTTGACAGCTGAGAGTAATATAAATCTGTTTGTTTCCTGTCAAAGGACTCGTAATGTCATCACCTCAGGTGTTGCTGTGCCTGAAATCTTTAACCTAATCTCTTATGTTACTGTTCATGCTACCCAAGATACTGTGATTCTTTATAATAAGAGATTATTGTTGGTTAACGCTCTGGTTGCAATATGCAAAATCTGAAATAAGCCACCTTTCTTGACGTTTAGTTAAATTAAAAGTAGTTTAATTGATATATCTAAACACCATAACACTGGACACAAGAACTTGACTTTAAATCTATTTGCTACTTCTCAAATTTCAAAATATACTTGAAATTTCCCATACTTCCATCGTATTTGTTAAAATGGATATAAAAAGCAAATTAATTGAAATCATGTCATGATAAAACATGGTGTGATGACACCAATCACAATTATGACGAGAAAGTTTTGTAATTGTCAGTAAGACTACATGGCCAATCCTGCTGAAAATAAGTTGTTAGTCCTTGAAGGAGAACATCTTGGCTCTTAATTATTCTGACGTTTATAAGCTTGGTATCTGCGTGGTTGTGTTGAAAAAAACACGTTGAACCAAACCCTTTCACAGAAGAGGCACGATATGAGTCTCCGTTAGCTGTAGTGGTGCTATGGGCTCCGGAGAGGGCATCTGTGATGTTCGTAATAAAGAGATGCCTGTAATAAGGGCTTACAAAATACGACCTAAAGAAGATTGTAGTCTGACAAAGCCCTAACCTGTGCTACAAAGGGATACATATTATAACATTCACACTCTTTCTCTATTTGAGCATGATTTTCTCAGTACTAATCAGAGCCATTGATGCATAGCCAATGGGTTGTTCCTCCTGCGTAAGGCAAGCTGCAAGTCCTAACTGGGATGAATCAACGTGCAAACATTGATCTGTAATAACAAAAGGGTTAATATAGTGGCTTCCTCAAGTCCAGACAGAAGAGTATTGTACTCTGAATGCCAGATCTACAAGATTTCTTTCATAAATAAATCACTTAGTTGTTGGGTGGGTGTAGACATGTTCGTACAAGCTAGGTAGTTTACCGTGTCTNATATTATAACATTCACACTCTTTCTCTATTTGAGCATGATTTTCTCAGTACTAATCAGAGCCATTGATGCATAGCCAATGGGTTGTTCCTCCTGCGTAAGGCAAGCTGCAAGTCCTAACTGGGATGAATCAACGTGAAAACATTGATCTGTAATAACAAAAGGGTTAATATAGTGGCTTCCTCAAGTCCAGACAGAAGAGTATTGTACTCTGAATGCCAGATCTACAAGATTTCTTTCATAAATAAATCACTTAGTTGTTGGGTGGGTGTAGACATGTTCGTACAAGCTAGGTAGTTTACCGTGTCTAAGAATCGTTGCAATTTTTACGATTGGAATGTGTGGGTATATAAAAAATAGTTTTAACTTTGTTAGGGTCAGGCTTAAATCCATCATTACTTACAGACTCACCCATGTACTTTACCTAAGGAATCCTGGAATTGGATCTTCTTATTATTAAATTTATGAGTTGTCTAACGAGCACATTGTAAGATTATTCATGGAATAGCATCCCAAGCAATAATAATATCACTGTGAATAGAAACGGACCTACCATTTCCTGAGAAGGAGTAAACGCCTTCTGCAAAAAAAGTGTTAATTGTACAGAGGAACAAAGATTAATAGGCTAAACCTTTCTGTTAATAACAGAAGATGGTTGGTTGTACACATTTCATTTAATGGTCATATTAAGATCACAATGATCTAAAAAAATATAGAGTGATACTTGACAAACTATCCATGTATAGGCTAGATTCAAGGCCTAAGCGAGCATGTGAATTAGATGAGATGACTTAATAAGTAACAAAAAAATGCCTGCAATTATAGGCCAACCTGGCTCTACATTTTTCGACTATTGATAGGGTTGTTCGTCAATACGCACGAAGGGTGATACCTATTATGCTGATAAAATCGGCTCATTTTTATTTAGGTCTTTAAACTGAGTTTCAGAAAGGATGCTGCATTCGGCTCCCGTGTTCAGCTGGAAGACGACGACTACGAGCTGACTGTCAATTTTGCCTTTGACCTCATTGGGACAAATACGGTGTATCTGGTCAATGGTGAGTCCTGACGTGGAAGATAGATTTTAACTAAGATCATGGAGATAAATTTTCACTGACCTGACTAAAGTCTTGTTCCGACAATACTTTGCAAAGTGGTTTCTGTTTTGGCTGGCATGATACGTTACAACAAATGCCGGACACCTACGAGGAGCATCATGTCTGCCAAAAAGTTTTGACTTTTTGTTGTTTCATGTGGCACACAAATTTCTGCCACTGCACCTCCTTGACAATGTCAGTTTACAACACTTTAGCTTTTTATGACAACTGCTCCGCTAAATGGAAAATGTATGCAGCCATGTCCAGCGTGAGATCAGGCATTTTAAATAGTAGTGAATAAGTGGTTAAATCAACAGCTTACTATGCAAGATGTTCGCAGTTCGAGTCTCCACCACATTCCTGGTAGTACTGCACCCAATTTGTTTCTCCTTTTTGAGTGGCATACTACTGATGTGTACATCTTTTCAGAAGGGATAATATTGAAAAAGCGTAAAAACAATAAATTTTAAAGAAAATACGGAGAAAAAAATCCAATCAGAAAAGTAACCCTCAAAATTGTAATAGCTTACAATCTTGTGCAGGGTGAACGTAGGAAAAAGTTTGGTATTTCATGTTTGCAAAGAGAATAAGAAAATTGCTTCTAAGAGGTACAACCTAGTTTATCATAAACTAAAAGAAAATTTATTCACTAGTACATTATTTTCTTTCAATTTTCACGTTTTCTTTTTTTTTGTCCTTGTATTATAACAATCTTTTACTTTCATGTTCTACTTATAACCTGCTTCACAATTCATATGTATGGCTTTCCTGAAAGAAATTACACAATCAAGTACGCAGTTGATCTGCTTAAAGAAATGGTCATTGCTTATCAAAAAAACCCCGAAACGTTCTTCCAATATTATCACATTAATATTTTAACATCAAGATTTTAATATCTTATTAAGAATATTGGCAACACATACCCTGCTCCTGACAATCAAACGCTCAGATTTATATAAAAAAGTAACATTGCCAAAAGGCAAAAAGAAACGAATATTTTAATCTACTGCTACTTATGTAATGGTCCTATCCTTGATAAAATACTGCTTAATAAAACGATTTCTTTCTAACGTGTTCATACTGATGACTTCATTCGATCTGCGATCATGTTGAAATGGTTTAAAATAATCTTTAAAGCAATTCAGTCATCTATCACTGTCAAGGAAAAATTTTGATGCCTATTGTCAAATTTTCATATTGTGATATATTTCATATTGACGATAAAAAGTAGTGATAAATTTTTTACTTTTGTGTTACTAGTTGTTTTTAAATTCTACAAATAATGGCGTTTTTGTAACCTACAGAATACAGTTAAGCATAAGAGAATATAAGATATTTTATACAAAAAACATTTTGACGTCAAATTTCTACACCTTTTAATGGGTTCTTTGTGATGTAATCTTAGCAGAATCCGCATGACTTTGTACAGTATTGTTTGGTAAATTCTTTCATGGAGGTGCATTTTTTAAAGTTTCCCTGGAAACGATGACATTTTTTCATTTTATCAACACAGGTTGAAGGTGTCTGGCTCATCACAGTAGGTCGTTTATAAATATCCCTAGGAATTAAATTTCTCAATGTTTTTGGATGTTTAAAACGAACTTGGCACTTTGCAGGATCCTCTCGTCTAGTAAACAAAGATAGAAAGTAAAATTAAACATTCAAGAGAAAAATGACACTAAAACATTTATTTACTTCTACATGTTTCCCTGTTAATTTCAATGGAATACTTTTGACATTAATACAAAGGCTTGAAAACTAATTAGAAATATTGTTAATAGAAAAAGATCAAACTTATGCGCACACAACTCACACAAGCACTATGTAAAATTAGGCAGTTTCATTGATACAAGTATTCTTTCTTCCTGAACCTAGATGAAAATGTTATTGCACTAAAAAGTTCGATATCTTAAAAATTGATTAGTATTTCTGTGTCTTTTCCAATTAATATATATATATATATATATATATATATATATACAAAAAATTATCCTCCGTAAAAAGAATTTCAATGCTGCCAGGATAAACAGTTAGAGCAATGAATTGTTTCGTTTTATCATAGGAATTTTAGTTTACATACAAAAGCAGCATGTATCAGGAAAAAACCTACAATGCAGAAGCTATATTAGAGCAGAAAATTATGTTGCTTAAAATCTTTTTGTTCTAAATTTGCCATTTATCTCGAAATACCATGTGCAGCTGCGTCATTAACAGTCCTGAAGAGGTAATTTTTCTATGTATGTGTGTACTATTGGTAGGGACAATGGACATTTGCTTACCATATTGCATTATTTGATGATTTCAAATAAGTTAATGGTATCAACTTCCTGAAAAGGTTCGGATTCCTCATATTTTGCATTTCTTTCTCATTTTCACACGTGTCCACTTTTCATTTCGTGAGAAATTTAAGCGATACATTCAATAGTTATAGTTTCCAGGCGCCAAGAGGTCCTCAGGATACAAACCTCAACTTTAATGAAGAAAAATGCTCCAATACAGCTATTAAGAACATATAACACTGTAGGTTATTTATTTTTTCACAAATTAGTTTAACACTAATTGTTGCCATATAACTTTTTTGTTATTATTTAACTCTCTTTCTGCCAAAACAAAATAGTTACTTGTTGATCATCATAGTTCAAGCCCAAGTTGATGTTACCCTGTACTAAGGTTTTCCAGAGGGGAAAAAATGCTACCACAATATACAAATTGATAACGATTGATCGATACCATAGCTGGTGGACTAATGTCTGTACGCCAGGTAAGTCCAATAAAGTCCAAGTGTGTAACCTATTTTCAAAATACTAGAAGTAGAATACAAAACAACAGTTTTTTTAATAAATGAGATAACATTCGTGGATAACTTTTTATCTCGCGTAGTGTTACATGTTTCAAAACTTTCGTCACATTTTCAAATTTAAACGCCTGTATGAATAATATCCTATGCTAACAGCAAAGTACAGTAATTAATTATATTTTTAATCTATTTGAAAAATAAATTATTACCTTACTGGATCCACAAGTTGGTATACTCTGCCGATAGGCATTTGAGGATCAGGATAACTAGTGCTAAGGATGTAGATTTCACCTTCAAAAAAACAGGTTAAATACTTAAACCACATTTTGAAATAAAAAAACATGGAAAGTAAACTGTTGTATTAAATAGCAAACGAAGACATTCTAAGAAATGCTCTATTTGAGAGAGGGATTTTCCTAAAAAGCTGATTCCTGTAAGAGATTTGAAAGAGGGCTTATTCTCAACGAGAGCCTATTATAAAAGAGGCCTTGCTCTAAAAAAGAGTTTACTCTTTAAAATTGTTTAACAATTGGAATACAAGTTAATTTCTACCAGCTATTATGTACAGTTCCCTTTAAATATAAAAGCACGATGAAAAATATATTTGGACCCTCTTAGAATAGGCAACCAATAGGCTTCTTTGTGATACGGTGAAAATTTAAAACTGAGTGGCACATTTTAGCATAGTCATTTCCTCTCTCTTTCCCTCTCTTTCACACACACACACACACACACACACACAAAGACATATCTATCTATCTATCTATCTATCTATCTATCTATCTATCTATCCATCCATCTATCTATCTATCTATCTATCTATCTATCTACCTACCTATCCATCTATCCATCTATCTATCTATCTATCTATCTATCTATCTATCTATCTATCTATCCATCTATCATCAAAAACTATCCTTGGGTTAAGCAACAGTTTTTTGTTTTAGTAAAGTTTTTTAACAAACTTTATACATTCTTCCGGGAAACATAAAACCAGAGCCTGTTATAAGACGATAGTGACTCATAGTACAAGTTGTTAAATGAAACAAATACTCGGTGTATATTTATACATATATATATTGTGATTGAAGCATTATATAAAAACATTTTAATGAGCCCAACCTTTTTCGTCCTCTCCAAAAGAGAGAATTGTTGATGCAATAATATTATGCATTCCATTGTTACAATAAGTACTGTTGCCAAGTATTACTTCCTTCACCTTCCATTCACCACTAGAAGTGTCTTCTTTGGCACTGAATATCCTCCTGGATTCATAAAAGTGTTAAAAAAGAAAGTTGAATAAACATTTGCATATGCAATCAGTGTAGATAATTAACACACTGAAAGAACAAATGAAGACTACTCCATATTACTCTTGCATTTTATTGGAGATGGCTTGTGAGAAAAAAACTTAAAACGTTTATTAATACATCGCAATAATACGTAGCTTATAACTGAACAGAGAAAATAAACTCTAAAACGACAGATTAACACAGTATAGTCACCGTCATTATGGGTTACCAATGTCAGTTCCTCAGTATATAAATAAAATAGAGATTTCTGAATTATATTATTTACACTGCATTTTCCTTGCAAAAGAATGTTATGGAACAGTAGCATTGTAAAATCCATACTCATATATCAGTGACAAACGTGCTTTAGTTTTTGTACCTGTCAAAATTATTAGTATCGAAAAAGCCAGCAAGATTACTTATTCAAGAATGATTAGTCTTGCTTAGATTAACTTAAAGAAAAATTAGTCTTGCAATTTTAACAGTCAGACGCAAGGAGTTCTTAAGATACATTTCAGCTATTCAGTCAATCATTTTGACGGAATCTACGTTGAAAGAGAATATTTCAAATAAAAGAAATCTTTCTCACAATAGTTAATAACAAAATATAGATTCATTAGTACATAAAGACGTAAAGCACAATATTTCATGCAAGAAAAAATATTAAAAGTACAGAATGTATTTTACTGGAATCGGAAAAGAAGAGTTAAATAAAAAGCTAGGAAAAAACCACTAAGAGAATAAAAAGCAAAAGCTACATGCACTGAAGGTCAACACTCGCACTTTACATATTTATATAAATATATCACAATTTCAGATTTCTTTATTATTTCATCAATTTGTCTCTCTTTTCAATCCAGTCTTTTATTCCCCAGACAACTTTTTGAGTAAACTGACGATGATGATGCAATATGTCCTGCTGGTGTAGGAAACTAATTCCTCCTAGGTCTTTGAGAAGAGAGGTTCACGGTCTTCAAGCAGTCAGTATGTTAAGACAGCAAGAGAGAGAGAGAGAGAGAGAGAGAGAGAGAGAGAGAGAGAGAGAGAGAGAGAGAGAGAGAGATAAAGAACAGTTTGTTTTGCGTTTTTGTAAAAAGTCTCGTACGTTTTTGCTGTTTGGCTTATTTTCAACAGTTCTTTCTTTTGTGTGAGAGAGAAGTTAGCACAGACAAGCAGTCTGGGAGTTGTCTCAAAACAAAGTTATTTTGAGATTTCATGACCAGATATAACTGCGGAAATTAGACCCTGCTACAAAAGAGAAATTCTTTTTTTTGTGGGTTGAACAGTTAGGATGTTGGATTGTATTTAGCAAGAGGAACTCATACTTAGCTTATTTCCCCTTTTGTCGGGGTCAATGGAGAAAAATCGTCAAGGTTCTCCAACAGTTCTGCAATAACAATAATTGCAACTTTGCTTCTTTACTTCATGAAAAACAGGAGGGCATTGAAGCCTGTGTCCTTTCTTGCTTGGGTTCCCCTGTTTATTTTAAAGCTGTTTATGTTAAACCGCAAAGGAGGGTTAAAAAAAATTTGATCGCTGTGACATGCTGATCAAAGAAAACAATTAATAGTCATTTAAATACTCTTCTTACTTTCTACTGGTACCTATTTTATTGTCAGCCATACAAAATTCAATATTCTCTCAATATCTTCTTAGTTTCTCATTGAATTTACTTTCCAACATTGTTGTATTTTAACAAATTTGTATGTACAAATGCAAACACAAACCACACAACACACACACATTTTCTGTTCGTGCTGAAAAGATTCACGTACTTTGGAACTCATCTTCTAGAGAATCTTTGAAATTCATCACAAGGGTGGTTCAGAAACATCATTTTTTTTATCAACATAAACATATTAAAAACAGACTGAATACTCCACATTACGTAATACCTTGCTAAGTATTGGTGCTACTTAACCATTAATAGATCCCTTCCTGTTAAAGGTTTCTGCTATTGTGAATACATGTAACAAAATGAAAGAGAGAGAAACTACAACTCATGTTTGAAGAGTTTCTTACCAATTTTTGTGTTGGAAATTTCAGAACTTAATTGCAATTTAAAGAGCTATGCAATGGCCATTAATATACTTTACACTTTTATTGTTTAAAATAACAAAGAGTCGTTTAAAGAAAGCTTTTTAATGTTGTTCTCTACCTAACTTACCCTGTAACTGTATCGGCATAAAAGTAGAGGCCATGCAAATTAGGGTAATGACATCCTCGATATATGTGTCCACCAACGATAGACTTTCCAACACTATGATTATATGATATGATTGGTAAAACTTCGTTGTCTTAAATTGAAATAAGAGAGAATGATAAATTCTTTTAATGATAAAATCTATCTTGACGTTCACTAATATATTTTAAAGGATAAGAGATAAATGATGATAAATATTATTGGGGTAAAAGGGTGTTTCTGTCGTGGGCTATACATTACGTAGCCTTCAACGTGGATATTTTCTGTTTTCTTTATTCTGTTGGGTATGAGACAGCTTGAATTTAGAGGGTTTTTATTACTCTACTTCTCAATGGTCAAAACAATCTGATGAAGAGAAATTATGTTTGGTTATTTCTATCTCTGTCCCTCTTAATATTTGTCTATCCATCTATCTATTTATTTATTCATTAATATCTATCTATCTATCTATCTATCTATCTATCTATCTATCCATCCATCATTTTATCTAAATATGTTTTCTATTATACCAATATCTTAAAAGAACCAAAGGCAATGTGTCACAATCATCAGATAAATGCTCTGTACCTGGAAAAAATAAACCTTTAATTCTTCAAATAAAGATCTTATGAGTAGATTTATTTTTCAGAGCTTTCGATCTTCAAATTTGAATATTTGATGGAATGTCAAATTTTACTTTTCAAAGAAAGTAACAGATCTTCAGCAGCTCAGAAAACTAGAGGGCAGCCTGGGGAACGATTAAGGATTTTAAATGAAAATTNCCATCTATCTATCTATCTATCTATCTATCTATCTATCTATCTATCTATCTATCTATCTATCTATCTATCTATCTATCTATCCATCCATCATTTTATCTAAATATGTTTTCTATTATACCAATATCTTAAAAGAACCAAAGGCAATGTGTCACAATCATCAGATAAATGCTCTGTACCTGGAAAAAATAAACCTTTAATTCTTCAAATAAAGATCTTATGAGTAGATTTATTTTTCAGAGCTTTCGATCTTCAAATTTGAATATTTGATGGAATGTCAAATTTTACTTTTCAAAGAAAGTAACAGATCTTCAGCAGCTCAGAAAACTAGAGGGCAGCCTGGGGAACGATTAAGGATTTTAAATGAAAATTTTGCGAAAAATTAATTAGAATAAGTCAACTAAAAATGAAGTGTGGTACCAAATTATCATTTGGTTCCAGGCTACTAAAAGTGATACTGACCATATTGTGTTTTTTTCACGCCTGCCACACCATGTGATATTTTTTATGATAAAAATGTGTAAGTATAAAATATCAATTGCATTTTTCATAAGAAGATCGTGGTAAAATATAAGTACACAATAAACCTCCTAAATGATGAAACAAAATTGGTGTCATAACACCAGTTTCTTATTCTGGCTGTTCTACTTGCATTTTTTGACAGATATAACCCTTATTCGAGGAAATAAAAGGATTGACATTGCACAGACATACGTCTGATATGAAAGAATTAAAAATATTGTCTCACCGAGATACTTTGAATTGCAGATCTTGTAATCATAGCACGAAAAGCCTTCTTTGGCTCTCCATCCATAATTACCCCCTTTTTTGATTATGTCAATTTCCTCATGCGCATTTTGGCCAACATCACCACAAAAAATACGACCCTTGTTTTTGTCACTCTTTTTTTTCCCGCGGTCTTTGCCACATCGCCATATATTTCGTATTCCATATGCATATATTTCAGGGCGTACATCTGGCTTTCTGACAAACGGATTATCGTAAGGAATTGTGTAGGGCTGACCGTCGTAAACGTCTACATCAATTCGAAGAACTTTTCCTAAAAGTGTAGACCTTTAAGTAGAAATAAGATACCACTTTCAAATATTAGTCAATATAAGTAAACACATTACTAATTTCCTGTTTATTTTTTAATTTTTAAATTTGGAGAAAAGAATAACGCGAAACTTTTCAACAGCTGGAAAAGTATGCACAAGTTAAAAAATTAAAAAAAAAATGGTTACCAGACAACCTCTTTTTACAAACTATAACTATTTAAGGAAAATTCCCAGGCAAAAATAAAGTAAGTGATTTCATACTCAACAGATAATGATGTACTCTGACCTCATCTTGTGGTTTGAAGAGTAGCCTCAAAAAACTAGAATGGATTTTAAAACGTATTGGTAAGCCAAAAGTTATTTTAAGAGTAATAGTTTAAAAATTACATGCCTACATTGTTAAATGCAGTCCTAGTACCCTGGAATATTTCGTTTGAGACTAAACGTCTGAATGTAATTTTTAGTTTACCAAAAAATTTCCTTGTTCCATTTAAACGTTAAGCCTCCAATGGCATATTTCAGCGCACAAATACCGTATTTAGGAATATAGGTATGTATTTTTGAACTATCACTCATTGAGTTGCTTCCTTTACCAATTATTACAGATGTTTTTTTGGGTTCAGTGGGAGAGATTTTATGCAAGGTTTATCTTTCATGCGACTTCAGATCGTTGTGATATTCGACTTTAAAGAATATTGTCAGCCTGTTTGTTTGGCGCTTTATGTTTTCACGTAGATTGCGACGATAGCCCTTTCGAAGTCGCTGGTTACGACCTACTTACTCAACATGGCTCCCTTTCAACATTTTATAGCCTTGCTTTAAATTTTCTTTCCATGCATTTCTCTTATTAGTTAGTTTTTTCTGCTCCTGAATACCGTACAGTAATATTTTAGGGTTCTTTTTATACAGTTCTTGTACATCTTCCTTGACTAGTGATTGAGACATATTCTACTGTTTAACTGACCGTAAAAGTACTCTTTAGGGAGCTCATCACCATTAACCTGTACAATACAGCCTACAAAGCACATTTGACTGGTCATGATAGATAATTTGATGCTTGTGCAGCATGCAATTACAAAGACATCCGTGTCAGATACTCTGTTTTGCCTCTTGATGCGAAGTATGCATCAAAGGGACCTTCAAATGCAAGTACTCGAGCAATTTGAATGATGACAGTGTACTCTCCATGTTTCAGACGACAATGAAAAAAAGAGTTAATAGTCATGTCTTACCAGCTCTTGTCTTGCTGTTGACTCTTGACATGCTAATGACCTTTTTACAGTTTTTGAAGGCTACAGAGCTTTTCCTTAGTACCTTGATATATTTTGGTATCTAACTGGCTATCTCTAGACAACACTCTATCGCGAATATATACTAAAGATATCAATTACACCCAATTTAATATCCTCTATATAGACACTAAACCACACACTTTTCATAGGGTAAAAAGTATGTAGTTAGGTATATGTTATCAACACAACAATGCCATGTTGTGTTGATAATATCAAGCAATTGGTAAATGTATTTACTATTCCACGAAATGCTTAGATATCAGAAATTGATATCTAGTAACTCTGACTTATACGAAGGTCAGAATAATGTAATGCAGAATGTTATCTCTCTCAATATACATATGCATATATATATATATACTCAATCTGTAGACATTACTGTTTCGCCCTTTGTGGGCTCATTAGTGCAGCACAGAGCCTCTGAGAAATAACTCTCTGGCCATGTTGCCGGAGCAAACACAGGTTATAGAGTTATTGTGGGATCCTATATATAAAAGTATATATATATATACATATATATATATATATATATATATTTATATATATCTGTGGTAATGTAGACAAACAAGAGATTACAGAGTTTACCGTAACGTGATGACGAGCTTTTAGTAGTTTTTTAACATAAACGTGGGTCATCTGTTCAAAGGCTTTCCAGCTAATATTTAAAACAACTTATATCAAGGACCTGGTGTCTAACAATGGTTCATGTCTCCAGGTATATCTCGAAACAAAAAGTTATATAACTAAATCAAGCTGAAAGAACAGATCTATAAAGAGATAAATCATTTTCTATTAATTTGAGGTTTTCAGAACCGACAAATAAAAAAATTCATAACTTAAAATACTCTTCAATAAAGAGATCTGAAATTGAAGAAGTAGGTAAAGGGATGAATTTTTCTTGAATGTATTCAATACAATAGCAGACTAGCTTGTGATTCTACCCTTCACGTTTTCTTTTTATCAGTTCTTTTGATATTACCGTTTTAGCAATCTTTTACTTAAAAAGGTCTATCTCACTCCAATTATATTTGACTCTTCTCTCATCTGTTCTTTTTCATTCATTGATCTATGGACGTACTAATTCTGTTGTTTTAAAACATTTGTACTTCAGTACAATTTATTTCAGATATTTTAAAAGTTATTCCCTTTCTAATCTATGAAATTTATTTGATCTACCATTTTAATTGTATTCTCAGTTAATGCTTGTAATGGCTTTTTTAATTGAAATTGAAGGAACTGTTTATATCTCCACTTCCTTTAAACAAATATCTTATAAGCTTCTTTGGTGTCTGGCCTTAAAAACCTGAACTAGTTTACCACCAATTAAGTTTTATAAAATATTTGAACTGGATTTACATCGCTTATTTGTAAACTTAATCAAAGTAATGAAAGAAGAGAAATAATGAAAACCGTTAATTGCATTTAGTTGCACAACAATGTACCAAGAATAAATTCAAAACATTAGAATTTTCAATAAAATATTAAACAAAAAGTAATTATATAGCTAGAATGCAAGCAAATTTAGCCTGTTAATGGAATTTTGAACTTTGTTATCAAGCCAAAACATGGAATAAATATATCGTGTAACTTTTTCTTTAGAGTTTTAATTGTGAGAATCAGTTCTCACTGCCATAGTTGGTTTTTTTTTACTATCGTTACTTAAATTCATATGAAACTATTTTGGTGGTGTAATACAAATTATCTTACATATTCAAGGAATTTCCATATTTTCCATGGTCATCGCCAGCTCCTCCTCCATCTCCTACAAAAATGTATAAGTAACCATCGTCGCCAAATAGAAGCATTCCACCTTCATGGTTTGCTTCTGGTTGTTGAACTTCAAGGATTACTCTTTCACTTGTAATATCTGCAACATATGGGTTTTTTGATACTAAAACTTCACTGACCCGAATATGATGCTCAACGTTCCATATCCACCATCTTTCTTTAAGGTTATCTGTAATAATTAGAAACCAAATTTATATTATTGTAGAAACGAATCTAGGTATTACTGAAATGTGATTAACTATGTTGAAAGAACTAACCCCAATCCACCATAATGAATAGTATAATACAGATTAGGTAAAGATTATTAATTTTATAGCGCTAGCAATTTTTACTTAAATCAGGAGGCAGAGAAAAAATTAGTGAGAGGCTGAGTGTAAGAGGATGTTATTTTGATGTAATGAATTGGTCAAAAGTTTAGAGTGGTAGTAACCAAGGAATAAGAGTTTATCTTATACTTTAAAACAGTAAAAATATTTGATGGAAGAAAGCATTTAGAAACCAAAGTGTGAAAAACAAATTCACAGACAGATGTTTACAACGGTACCAATAACTAATTTGGGTTGAAGGCGTTCAGAGAAACGAGACACTCAAGATGCATCAAACTGAGGTAGTACCAGCACGAAACGCTCATTGCAACATTTCCTATGGTAACACCTACAGAAAGGACTAAAACAAATCGCATTTCATCAAAGAGATAATGGTTGAAAAGAAGCAGTAAGCCTATCGACCACTTATCTGAACTCGATCTAGAACACCAGATTGAGATGAAGGAGCTCTGTTTATATGTAACAACAATACTCCATGCAAGAACGGATGGTATATTTCAAAAAATGTACAACGGTCTTAGGCGTAAGGTACTCTCTAGTGACGCCTACGGCCATGGCTGAATCTTGCTATAGAAAGGGGTGACATCTCTTGCCTCCGGAGTCAAGGGGAAGTAGGTGGAACCGGGTAACCGCAGTCCACTAAGGGAAAGTAAGGCATCCCCTCCCGAATTTCTTAGTCTTAGGGTGATACCTTTCGCAAGTATCAGAAACCCCTTAGCTTCCCCTGTCAGGGGTACGATGAAGATGTCGGAAGTGGGGCGTCGGATATTTTTTCAGGGCGGAAGAACTCTCTAGTCAGAGTCAACAGCTACAAGTGACGCAGCAGCTAGGGGGATGATCTGTCACGATGCGGACAACGGCTAGGTGTCATATACCTTTGCAACATGGTACTGTGCGACAAAACGCATTGGCAAACCACTGCCATATCTTGCCAAAAACATCATGATGACAAACCCAAAACCAAGAAAAGCAGATAACGGCGTGAAGGATCAATACCTCGCCTGGTGTGGTTATCTTGAAGCCGCAGGGGGGACCAGACCGTCATCAAGCGACTGAGGCAAACCCAATTAAGAAAAGTATCAGAATTGGAACATGGAATGTAAGAACACTGCATCAAATTGGAAAACTTGAGAATATGAAACAAGAAATGACACTGATTTGAATCAACATCCATGCGAAACCAGATGGAAGAATAGCTAAGATTTTAGAAGTGGCGACCATACACTGATATACTCAGGAGAAGATACTCATAGGAGAGGAGTGGGCCTATTATTACACAAAGAAAGTGCGAAATGTGTCCAAGGGTATTGGCAACTATTAGAGAGTGTTTTGTTAGAGAAACTGGAAGGAAAACCGTTCAACATGTCAATAATTGTTGCATATGCACCAACATCAGACCGTGAGAAAGAGGAACTTGACGAGTTTTATGAGCGATTGGACAAAGCTCGATCGCAGTGCAAACCACAAGAAGTAATACTGATAATGCAGGATTTAAATGCAAAACTGGGACAAGTCGGAGGAAGGAAAAATCAAAGGAAAACATGGTCTTGGTGAACAAAACGACAGAGGAGAGAGATTTGTTCAATGGTGCACATTGAATGAACAAATTATCACTAACACATAGTTCGAAGAGCACCTGAGAAGACTATGGACTTGGAGAAGCCCAGGAGAGGAAACGAAGAATCAAATAGATTACATGACTATCAATAAGCGTTTCAGAAATGTAGTCCAACATTGCAAGACACATCCTAGAGCAGACTGTGGAAGTGACCATCTACCAGTCGTCTGCAAACTGAAATTGAAGCTGAAACAACTAAAGAAAAAGAAGACAGACAAAGAAGAAAAATTGATAGAACATCCAGAAAAAGGAAAAGAATTTAATGTAGAAGTCAAGAATCGTTTTGAAAACGTTTTGATGAAGATGAACTCAATTCCTGCTGAAAAAACTTCAAAAAATCGGTAGTCTCAGCAGCAAAGAAGATCTTACTGGAGAAGAAAAAACAAACTAAAAAGAAATAGATGACATCAAAGATGTTAGAACTAATGGAAAAAAGACAACAAACAAAAGACAGAAGAAGCACAGCATATAGAATACTCGACCAACAAATCAGAATAAAATGTAGAAAAGGGATTCTCCCATTCTGCATTGACTGGGTCAATGCAGAATGAGAAGAGATAGAACAACACAAACAAAGAGATCCCGCAAAGATATATGAAAAAATCTCCAGCTTCCTCTGGATGTATACTATCTAAAGATGGCAATATCATCATGCATTCCTCAAGAGGGAAGAAATTATTACCAGAGTTCACAATAGAACAATTGTCTATAAATATTGCAAGAACTAAGGATTTAGTTATCCCGTAAACGGCATTAGTTGCATTTTGTCACATTGAAAGAAACCAACTAATCCCTACCCCATTCCCTTGTAGCCCGAATATCAGACTCGAAACCTTCAGCAACTTTGACTTGTTCCTGCTAAGTTCCCTTGTGGCCAATGTCTGGGTACAATTTTAACGTTATCAGCATGAATATTGATGGGCTGGAGCAAGTTTTCAGGAAGATATTGATAGTAAAAAGGCAGAGAATTGGACCAAGAATCGAACCTTAAGAAATGACAACATTAATGAGATACTCATCAGATGTAACTTTCTTTGTTGTGACACATATTATACGATCTGAAAAAATTGACTGAATGATGCAAAAGAGTTTTTCACAAATAACATATCCAAAAACTTATGTAGTAAGCCCGCTTGTCACACTTTTTTAATGTGAAAGATAAAGAAAGATAAAGAAAGATAAATGTAACCGTAGACACGTGCTATTATGACTGTCCATGTTTACTTCCGAGACATCTGGAACCGCTTGATGTATTTCAGTTTCTTAGTTTCTTTACTAGTAATTTTAGTACAACAATACGTACTAATGAGGCCAATTTAGGAATCGTATGATGCTGTCTGTAGCCCTCTCATTGGCTCAGGATATCAGGCCATCACGAGTTCATCTCGCACCCTGATTAACAGCAGAGATTATAAATACGATCGCCTCATTAGTATTCCTCAGTCGAAGTACTTAGCTTCCATGATCAACACATCTTTGTTGCTACCGCGTTTTTTTGTACACACAATATATTTTAAAGTAAACCAGACGTCTTTCGTATTCCTTGTCCGTGGAATTAAAAATAACCTCCGGTCACAATTGGCGCGGTCGACGGGATTCTACAAAAAAAGGAAAGAGCGGTAGCATTTACAGACAAGATGTCGTCAGAGGACCAGATCGAAGAGCTAAGAAGGCAGATGGAGAACATGGCCAGTGCCCTTGCCCAATTCCAGACGGCCAGACCAGAAAGACCGTACGTTGTCGACCCCAGAGAAAGGAAAATTAAGACGTTTACCTAACGAAAAGCTGAGGAGAACGTTACCCTGGAAGAATTTTTAGAAGATGTAGGACGAGCAATCCGTACAAGACATATTCCACCGGACGACCAAGCCGATTTTGTTCTCTCATACCAGGCCGGGCCAGCAAGGGAAGAAATCAAATTGCGATCACCAGAGACCAAGCAAACTTTCGCACAAATTGCGGACGTTCTGGAAAGCATGTTTGAAGAGCGACGTTCAAGTTCGCAACTTTTACGAGCTTTCTACAGCCGGAGACAGAAAAACGGAGAGTGTCTTCGAGATTTCTCGCACTCTTTGGGTATCATGGTCCAGGACGTCAAACGAAAGAGCCCCTCTGCTGTCCAAGATGCAGACGAGATCTTAAGAGATCATTTTGCAGACGGTGTCCGCGATAACCAACTCAAGAAGGAGTTGAAACGACTCGTTCGCCAAGAAAGAAAATTGACCTTCATGGACATACGGGAAGAAGCCATGAGATGGTCAGAAGAAGACGAAAAGCCTTCAGCCAAGCCAAGAACCTGGGAGGTGAGCTCCATTTCGACCAGAGAGCCCGTAAAACCAGATACAAGATGGCGTCACTCATAGCACGCAGCAGCAAGCAACACTGGACCATTTGGTAAACATGCTTAGAGACGGGCATGTACAGCCATCACGATTTCAGCGAGGAAATCGATGAAAAAGGGACTATTCGAAGCTGACCTGCTTCAAATGCCAGGAACAAGGTCACATCGCCAAAAGCTGCCCAACAGTGTCAGAAAGACGAAACCCAGCAAGAGAAAAGGCGTCAAACTCCGACCCACTGCCACTGTGAGCCCGGTGACAAGTGGGACTATGAGTGGCTCTTTTTCAAACCAAACGTTCAAAGAAAGAACCATTGGAAGCTGTCCTATTGCAGAGGTTACAATTGGAGGTTATCCTACCAGCTGCCTTCTCGACACAGGCTCGGACGTCTCCACCATATCTGAGGAGTTTTATCGGCGAACGTTCGGAGACTCAACACAGCTCAAAGATGTCACCAATTGGCTGACTCTCACAGCAGCAAAAGTATCCCTTACCTTGGGTACGTGGAGATGGACGTTGATGCTGTAGGGATCACCCTTCCCAGACGAGGATACCTGGTCGTGAGCAAGACAGCCAAGCCAAGCCAATCTGTACACGTCCTCTTGAGAATGAATGTCATACGGCCGCTAGCAGACGCAGTCACGTCAAGAGATCAAGAAGTCCAGTCTGAAGGTTGGCAGACTGTTATCGCGACATCGAAGAAGATAAGTAGCTCACGAGGCATAGCTAAGATCGCAGGACGGAAACCTATCCTGGTGCCAGCACAGACGAGGATGATAATACCTGCATGTGGATGGAGTGGTAGCACAACAGATGGAACAAGCATCCTCGACGAGCCTTGCAGTGTGCAACAAAGAAATTCTATTATTATGCCAGCTACCATTAGCACAATAAGAAAGGGTATATTCCATGTCCCTATTTTCAACCTGGGGGAGCATGACGTTTTGCTGCAGCCCAGAACAAGACTTGGCATCCTTTACGAGGCATCAGTGGAACTAGGTTGTCCAGAGATCGAATTTAAAAGCATTGGACGGAACCACGATGTTGTTTGCCGGCGCATACAGCATGAAGAAAAATGCAGCTCAGATGGGGCATGCCCGGTTGATCTCTCCCACCTTCCATATTCGGACAGAAAGAAGAAAAGACTGAAAGACTTCCTCTCGCAGTATGCTGATGTCTTCGCCACAGATGATGTAGATCTTGGCTACACAGAAGTAGTCAAACATCGTATTCACCTCGATGACGACAAGCCAGTTGCCCAACCGTATAGTCGCATCCATCCAAACCAGTATGAAGAGGTAAAGTCATACATTGGAAAGCTTTTGCATAATAACATCATCGAAGAAAGTAGCAGTCCCTATGCCTCTCCAATCGTTGTCATTCATGAGAGGGATGGTGGTATTCGACTCTGCATTGACTACAGGAACCTGAACTTGAAGACAAAGAAAGACGCTTACCCTCTCCCGAGGATAGATGAGTCAATGGATGCCCATCATGGCGCAAAATGGTTCTCGGTAATGGACCTGGCCAATGGATTTAATCAAGTAGCTATGGACGAACGGGACAAGGAAAAAACGGCCTTCACCACGCCATTTGGTCTTTTCCAGTACAAGAAAATGCCGATGGGCCTTTGCAATTCACCAGCTACTTTCATGAGGCTGATGCAGTATATCTTCAAAGAACAGATGTTCCAGATCTTGCTGGTCTACCTGGATGACATAATAGTGTATTCAAAGACGTTTGAAGAGCATCTAGAGCGACTGCAGATAGTATTCAAGCACCTCCGACAGGCAGGTCTAAAGCTCAAGCCAAGCAAGTGTACTTTCTTGAAAGAAACGGTCAGATACCTGGGACATCAGATTTCTGCCAGGGGAATCGAAAAGGATCCACAGAATATTGCAGCAGTTGCCAACTGGAGGGATCCCACCACTTTAAGAGATCTTCGCTCCTTCCTCGGATTTGCCAGTTACTATCGTCGTTTCATAAAGGACTTTGCAAAGATAGCTGCTCCGTTACATGAATTGGTTAACTCCTGCCTTCACACACAAAAGACAAAACAGAAAGCAATACCACTGTACAAGTTATGGACTCCCACCCATAAAGCCTCCTTTCAAGAACTAAAGCTGAAGCTGACCACAGCTCCTGTTTTGGGTTATGCTGATTATTCCAAGCCCTTCATACTAGAGACAGATGCATCACATGAAGGTTTGGGTGCCGTTTTATCGCAAGAGCAAGATGGGAAGAAACGAGTAATTGCCTATGCCAGCCGAAGGCTTCGATCTGCAGAGAAAAATATGGACAATTACAGCTCTATGAAGCTAGAGCTACTGGCGTTAAAGTGGGCTATTGCAGATAAATTCCGTGGCTACCTCATGGGATCAAAGTTTACAGTATACACCGACAACAATCCACTAACGTACCTTCAGAGATCAGCAAGGCTTGGGGCAGTGGAGCAACGATGGAGCTCACAACTACCACAGTTTGACTTCCAGATGCAGTACAATCCAGGCAAAAGCAATGTAAATGCAGATATTCTTTCCAGATCGGAGAACTGTATGGAGAATTATGCAGAGCACCAGAGACGATTGAACGACGCTTACCACAAAGCAGGGGAGTTGACAAGACTTCAAGCTGAAAAGAGAAAACATCGTGCCCGACGATTTGAAGTACCCATTGCTGTTGGTCAACACGTTTTCCTTTGAAAGCATTGTCAGGGTCGAAACAAGATTCAAGACACATGGGACTCCAAGCCTTATTTAATCTTGGAAAAGGAAGGATCAGTCCTTACCGCTACTCTTGATGATGGGCATACCCAAAAGCAGGTTAACCAGAGAGATGCAAGACCATGTCCGACCCCCGTACCCACAGATGGAGAAGAAGATATTGCAGATGACGAGAGTGAGCAAAGACGACTCGTATCAGACTCTGAGAACGACTCGGAATTCGAGGTCATACCGACTCGAATCCTTGAAGATCATCTGGAAGAGACCCTATCGGATGAAGTTTTCCCAGAAGAGACCCCCTTCCTTACGAGACGCACCAAACGAACAACCGCCGGAAAACATTCGAATCCGCATCACCTGCCGAGATCTCTTTCATTACGAACTATAAAATCATCTTTGTGTATAGACTTTATCGTGTATGCTATCATTTTAGGATATTTATTGTTTTCGATAATTTTATAGATCATATCTTACGGTGCTAGCTAAGTTTAGGATATAGCCAAGGATGTCTATTGTTTAGCAGGGGAGTATGTAACCGTAGACACGTGCTAGTATAGCTGCTGAAAGAAAGATAAAGAAAGATAAAGAAAGATAAAAAAAGATAAAGAAAGATAAAGAAAGATAAAGATGTACTGGGCTTTCTTCACAAAACTTTTCCACAAACCTATTGATCCGTTCCTTGGTTAGTCAAAATATCACTGGTGAAGCGAGATTCTTTATAACCGGACTAAACATTAGCAAAATGATCTCGGTTCTGCAAGAGTGCCTACTTACGTAGGTTGTCCATTTGTAACCATTGGCAAACAGATATAAAACTCCATCCCAGCACTTTTGGGTACCCTGCTACTTAATTTTCGAAATTCATTACTTTTATATTTGTTAGGACTCCGATAATTAGATTGTTATCTTTTCCTTACTACAAACAGGAAAAAATCGTATGGTTTTATTATTTAAATTCTTTCATACATTTGAGTTTCAAAATGTATCATTGCAACCATTGGTGTCACTTTATAAGCAATATCAAAGTGCATTTTTGGCATATTTTAGTGTAGCACGCGACTTTTATTCCGGATGATAAGGTCACATGAACCTAAGTCAACTTAACTAATCAATATTAGAATAGACACATATTAATGATATTATAAACTCGTCTCATTCTACCGAAAGGAATTAGGGTAGAATAATAGTTGGCTTTGAATCAAGTATATTGAATATTACTGAATATACTGAATATATGGCTACCAGTAGGAGTGGGCCTCTTTGATTTAGGAGTCCCTGATAACTAATTGGTGAATCCTATGCGACTGAACCTTATTAGAATTAGACTTTTAAAATATCTTTGAAAGAGCTTTTATGGTGCTTTCACATTCTCTTATTATTCATGGATATTTCACAAAATGAAACAGAACGGCATAAGGAAATAGTATAATTGATATTTTGTTAATAATTATCCTTACAATTAACAAATCAATAGTAATCCAAGAAGTAAAACATTACGTCCCGTCACAAGGTTAAAGCAATAATAAATTGCCATTAGTTTTGTTAAAGTTTTGGTTAAAAAAAACAGTTATCAATGAAGCTACACTAAAAAAGATAGACTTGCTTCCATAAAGATGCAGAAAGTTCGGGGAAATATGTGATATTTTTGTAGTTTATTTAATATTAAATCTGATTATATCATGGAAATGGGTTCTTACATGTTTACATGTTTCATTTGACTCTCATTGTTTAACCCCAAGAAATGCCTTGAAGAAGTCCCTTTTATTATTTATGTATCATTATTGCTTTATTATCATCATTATATTATTATTATTATTATTATTATTATTATTATTATTATTTTATATCATCATCATTATTACTATTATTATAATTATAATAATTATTATTACTTTATTATTATATCATCATCATTACTATNACTTGCTTCCATAAAGATGCAGAAAGTTCGGGGAAATATGTGATATTTTTGTAGTTTATTTAATATTAAATCTGATTATATCATGGAAATGGGTTCTTACATGTTTACATGTTTCATTTGACTCTCATTGTTTAACCCCAAGAAATGCCTTGAAGAAGTCCCTTTTATTATTTATGTATCATTATTGCTTTATTATCATCATTATATTATTATTATTATTATTATTATTATTATTATTATTATTTTATATCATCATCATTATTACTATTATTATAATTATAATAATTATTATTACTTTATTATTATATCATCATCATTACTATTATTATTATTATTATTATTATTATGATTATTATTATTACTACAATAATTATTTATGTATTTATATATTTTTTATTCCGGTTAAAAGGTCAGAAGGTATTACTTGACACGGATAGTCAGTAAAACGTAAGACACAATTTTCATAAATGTTACAGATAATCATAGGATAAAAACCCTACCTGTATCTGTCTTCTCTTGCTTGTTGGGACATGAATAGTACACGAAAAAACGGCCATTGTATCTAAAATTAGGATGGAAGGCCAATCCCAAAAGGCCACGCTCATCCCAGCTGCTGCCTGAATTAAGAACACGATTTGTGATGTTTAGGAATGGAGTCTGTAATCTTCTTCCATCTGCTAAAAGGACATAAATAAGCCCACGTTGTTCGCCAATAAATAGTCGTTGCGTCCCATCATTAGCATGTACAGCAAACAAGGGGTTGTTCAAGTTTTGCACAACATCTTGCAGACAAAGAGTGATTATGTCTTTTGAATTGGACAAAATGCTATTCTTTTTGAAATTTCTACTATTAATGTCAGGCAAACAGTAGTCAGTGTCTGATGGTGTTGCCCACGAGCAAAACATTTCTTTTGAAGAGTGAATTGTAAAGTTTAAAAATCTGCTACTCCGTACTCTAGTTTTGATAACTTCCCGACAAGAATCAAAGAGTTTTAGGCAATAGTCTTTACATAAGCCAGGGAAAACCTCGTTTCTTTTTTTCAAGCCAAATTGTTCAAACACAAATGGATTCTCCGCATCATATATATGAGCAGCGTAAGGATGACATTCAGCACATATTATTCTTTGGAGGAAATCATCACATAGTAAGGCGGTGCTCTCATTCATTACCTGCCGAGAGTATAAATAATCCATTCTTAAATCTCTATCTCTCTGACTTCCACAACAACCATATTTACTATGATCCTTACAGAAGTTCAATTTCCCCGAAGCTGCAAACGGTGGTTTGAAATCTAAACACTGTGGATGGGAATTAACATTCACAAATTGATTTGAAATCCAAACCAGGATAAACAAGGCAACCGAATACTGATGCATAGCTGTTATAATGGATTCTTATCAAATTTACTTTATGGTAACAAAATACACAATATGGTGAAGTTCTCGTAGTCAGTCGACTTGCTTGTATGTTATGAAGCATGACATCCTACTTTTAACATAGTAGCAGTGTAACATTTCTCCTTGTTTATGTAAGTTGATTTTTTATATTACAAATTGAAAAGCTGGATGCATTCAGCGACATTTCTAATATCCTGCCAACACAACGTAGAACACTCGGGGCAAAGCAAGTCATTCAATAAGTCAACAATCAACGGTGGTCAGCTTTTTGTTGTACGGATGGATGATTTTATAACTATGTTAGAAGTTTGACAAAGGAAAGAAAGAAAGGGGAATCATTTTTGCTGGTTTAACTACTTGTAAGGGAAGACTGGCTTTAGCACTGTTATGGTATTTTTAAAAGTGGAAATATAACAGACCAAAAAGTTGGAGGAATTCCTTAAACTTGATCCACCAAAAATGTCCTTCGTACTCCCGTGTGAAACATTGTTATTTGGAGGGTGTAACAACGGGTTAAATTAACAGGAAATGACAGACGACTCAAGGGGAATTAAGATACACAATATCATCAAGAAAGAAACAATGATACGTTCAACGGAATCAAACTGATTTGCACAAGTTTTGGAAAGAAAACAGAGGTAGCAGATATTAAGGATACAATTTTAAATGTTTCAGAAACACAGCAGAGCATTGTAAGCACTGATGAGAGAGAAACGATTGGGGTACGAGAAAAAGCCCAGTACGTTAGAGTAAAAAGGTTGAAAATATTCGAGAAAACCCGGATGATGATGGTATAGCAAAGAGAATGATGGTTATAAGGATGAAACGAGGCAAGAGGGGATAAGAACCCCCATAATGGTGGGTTGACAACATATGAGACGACATGAAAACCAAAGAGTGAGCACGAGGAGACTGAGGCCCATGGAATATACAAATGTTTGTGTTCCTCCATTAAGTGCGTAAGCAAAACTTTCAAGAGATTTTGGTGCTTACTCAAACTGCAAATTTAATTTGTGCATACACCGGCAAGACCTTACTCTTCCCCTTTTTAACGTCCACACGTAACGAATGACGTCTAGAAATACTACTAGTGGGGGAGGAAATTTACTTTGTGAGAAAAAAATAAGGGCATTAAAGATACCAAGAAAAAAACCCAAAATGATATCAAAACAAAACAAGCACAATGTCCTGTCATCAATTTATTTCAAATATACATTGACATTTTTGCCTTCATGTCTTAGACGAATTGTTGGGCAAAATCTTCCCATGATGTTTACACCAACCTTCTCTAACTATTATCTCATTTTTTTAAAAAATTGTTATATTGAGTCCTGTGAAGAAAATCATCCTTGTGCGACTTCTTAAGCAAAGCAAAGAAAACCTTAGGTATGTTAAAAATTATTTTTCAAGCCAACATGCTTGACTTGTCTGTTAACAAAATAACAACTTCAAAAGTACTCCAAGAAAGTTGTCTATTAACCACAGTAGAGGGATCTTTTGTAATCGTTTTTATTAATGAAGAAAAAAAGGCTTAATTCTCATTTTTGATTCCCAAAATGAAATGGAAAGAATAAATATGATTAGTTCAGGTTGGTGTTGGGAGAAAATCCGTTCTAGTGAAAATCCTACATGGCCTCTTTTTAAGAGGACCATCAAGCAATTTCTATTTGCTTGAGTAATGTCTGCTTTGTTTTGTAGACATAACTGGCCATTGTATTGTCAGCACTGATTTCAAAAGAGCGATTGGAGCGAGTTTCTGTTGTTCTCACAATGAAGACAAAGAGAATAAGTGGTAGCTATAGTGGTACGACCCAGTGTTTGATGAAGGAGCGCTTCCGCATAACAGCCAAGTTGCTGTAGGGAGCGCGGGGTGAATGCTCTAGCGAAAATCCTACATGGCCTCTTTTTAAGAGGACCATCAAGCAATTTCTATTTGCTTGAGTAATGTCTGCTTTGTTTTGTAGACATAACTGGCCATTGTATTGTCAGCACTGATCTCAAAAGAGCGATTGGAGAGAGTTTCTGTTGTTCTCACAATGAAGACAAAGAGAATAAGTGGTAGCTATAGTGGTACGACCCAGTGTTTGATGAAGGAGCGCTTCCGCATAACAGCCAAGTTGCTGTAGGGAGCACGGGGTGAATGCTCCCCCCAAAAGGCTGACATAAATTTGCCCCTTTCCCTGCAGGGTTATTGATTAAGAGGTTAAAACTCGGTTTTTAAAAGATATATCTAAGTTATTGAATTGGACCCAAATTATTGAACTGGAAAGGCAGAACCTGGTATCTAGAAAAGGAGTTTTAGAACTTACTACTCTATCAATCATCAATCAAGTAGGATACAGCAGCTTACTTATCTCCTTTTTCTTATCATTACCAGCCAGCTCGATATCTTACTGTTCCTTTATACTTGTATTTTTTCTGTCGCTTGTGTCTACCTGTAGCAAACAAAGCCACACTAACACTTGCCACGTACGTAATATCCTTCGATGTATAGACATTACTAGTTCTCTTTTAATCGTATAAACATTTGGGTAGAACATCAGCAGAATTAGTTTACAGTTTAAATTTACGAGAGACATGCGTGTTATTTATTTCCTTCGGATTTTGAAATACTTATTATTATTCAGTTATAATCAGCTGGTGTGTTTTCTTCATCCGCATAATCATAATGGTATAGTCAATTTTTAGAAATGAGTCTACTGAAATAATTTTGGAAAAGCGATACCCAACCAAGAAAAACAAAATTTATCATCAAAAGAAACCAGTACCGAACCTTTTACCTACCGAGAAGAAAAAGCGTATTGATTCTGAAAGTAGCAGTCATTTGAATCGAAAAGACCTTCCAAAGGATTAAACAGGTCGCGAAATCCTTAGTGAGTACCAAAACACTGCTTTTGGGAAACCATAGTGCTCTTTCTGCTCTAAATGGTTTTGAAATAGCGAATGGCTAGGATATATCAAAGAGGCGGATATATGTCTATGTTTTCCACACAAAGTCTTTAGCAACAATATAGGATAATTTTCCACTACTAGTTTTCAAAACTGGAAGTTTGCTTTGGAAGCTGGAGCAAAATCTGAAGGATTAACACTTCATGTGCTCTTAAAATGCGGATGTAATGAAGCTTTATGAGGGACACGTAAAAAGGGAGATAAAAGCTTATCTGAAAATGCCTTGGTGCTTCACAAGAATACCTGAACAAAAAGCTGGTTGTAACCAAATTTTCACACCATCTGATATTCTGTCTTCAATGGATTAAACTTCCCTTTCCGTGAATAAAAAGAGAACTCTGATCACAGCTCAGAAAATTTTTCATAATTTTTTTGGGATGTACCTTAATGCTTTTAAGAATCTAAGTTTTCATATTCAACCAGAGCTAAAAAATCCTCTGAAAAGCGTCCAGGAAATCCAAAATATACCTCCCCACTTATCCAAAACAAGGTCATAGACGTTTTGTAACAGATTTTGAAATAAAAAAATTAGTAAATCTGTAAAAGAAGCGGAAGGTTTTACAATTATAGCAGATGGAAGTAGTGACAAATCTCTGCGCGAAATAAAAGGAATTGTTGTTTACCAAATCAATCAAGACAATAAGATATCAGAGTATGCGATTAAGATGGTTGAGCAAAGAAGACAAATATGCAAAACTATTGCTTGACTCATTTGGCACATCTTTAAAAGATAACGGACTAGATTGTGGAAACTTTATTTTTCAATGCTATGATGGGACAAGTGTAGTGAGTATAGAGAAATGCATCTTGCAGAAACACCTGACAGAAAAGCGTAGTTGTTCAGTTTTATACGTTTATTGTTACTGTTCCAAATGGTACAGTTGTTAATGGCATTTTCTTAGATATAGGAAGAGAATGTACAAGAGCCTGGTTTAAAGTTTGAATGATTGCTTAAAATTAAAAGACGTTAGAGAAAATTTTGAGAGACTTTAACTGAAGAGACGTTTACGTACATTTTTGGGAGGTCACTTCGACTGTGTCAAGATAATTAACAGTAAAATGAAGCATACCATTGGTTACTTAAAGTAGTGTAGTGCAGCAAAATCGGTTACAAGTGAGCAAAGAGTCAATTGCAAGGAATTATGTTATCAAGTTTGTAACTCATTTTTCATTTTATTAAACAAAACTTTAAGTAAATTTTTTGGAACAGTAAGTTGTACAAGTCAAATGTTCCAGTCTCCCACCAGTATTACCTACAAAATATTTTTCGGAAAAATATTTTGTAGGTAATAATGACTGTTGCATAAATGTTCTTGATATACGTAATATAGCTTCTTTACTAAAGGAACAATTATATGGCAAAGAGAGGAGCTCCAAAAGAGACAGACATACCAGTTCGATTTAATGATTTTGTGGTAGGTGTATCAATCCTGCTGCAAACAATGAAAATGGTGATGCCTGTACGTTAAGAGATATTCTCTTTGACACGACTACAAATTTTGAAGAGGAACTGAACGTTCAATTTGCAGAAACAAATCCTGCAATATGGTTATCGACGAATGCCTTGCCCGATAACTCACAGTTTTGTGAAGCAGCGTTAGCTTGACTTTTTGAAGATATGTTCAGGATCTCTCAATTACAAGTTAACATTGTAACTAAAAATATTAACATGGGAAGTTAAAAAGTTAAATGCAAATTTAAAAAAAAATTAAATTCTTAGAATATAGCAAAAGCAAAATAAGAATGAAAATTGAATATATTTACCAATTATATGCATTAATGCATTAGTAGCTTCGTTATTGATAGTGGTCTATAAAGTTGCACTCATTTGCGGCTAAGCATCAAAAAAGTTAAATGCCCCTTTTCGTCTGTGGTATATGCTGATGCTGCAAGAAGACGACGTAATGCTCCCTTTCGTAAATGCCCTTTGACTTGCCATTTTTTTAGAGTGGATCGAATTCGTGAAATATTTTTCAAAGAATGTTCTTTTAAGTGGTTACAAAAACCTTGTAGTACAATTTTTAATTTCTGTAGTTACTTTGATCTGTTATATCTTGTTCTTAGCTTGTTCAGCTGTAGTTTTTGATTTTATCTAAAGTAAAGTTATCTTCTATACTAAACTGATTGCAGAGAAAAGACTCAATTTTCCCTTGGTACCTTTTTCCTGTATAAAACTCTTACCCTTCTCAAGGTGAAGGGAAAGGCAGATTTTTCTCCCCAACGTCAGGTCTATGAGCACTGCTGCGTGGTTACCGGATAATAAATAATCCTTAAATTGAACTGATGAAACGAAACAAATGAAAACAACAGACTTTAAAGATAAGAGAATAATTCTGCAAAACACTTTAAGACACATGTGATCAATTTTTTATAACAAATAACCCTGTCGTTTTTGTTTACGTCGTCTTGCGTTGTTCCTCTCAAATTTGAAATTGAACAGTTGTCATACAAAAATGAAATGAATATTAAGAAACTTCTAGCTGGACAACCCGAGCAAGATTTGTTATATACAAAATCATGTAGCTATATTGAACCACTAGATTGTAATACTTCTTTGTGGATCTTCTGTTTGATACTTTTTAGAAAAGGTCAAAATAAATCAGTTACGGCAATTTTTTCAACAAGACTTTGGGGGCACAATTTATAGAGTTAAATTTTATCAGACTAATTACCCAAATCTGCAGTGAAAATTGGGTGAAATAAGTGAGCTAGTAATACTTGTATCGTGGAGCTAATTTTTATGTTGATTCTGCCGCCTTTGAATCCGTTTCAACTTTAAAACTCTTAAGCAGTTAATTTTTCTTGTTTTATTGTTCAAATTCCTATTGAAAAATTGCCGACTAAAAGGAAAAACTAAACGTACGTACAGGTGAAGCTTCATGCCTACTTCATATTTGAACTTATACCTTTCTTTAGTGGTTGGTTTCAGTAGAAATGCCGTTTTGTAGTCTGCAAAATTTGAACAACAAAGCCTACAAAGGCGGAGCAAAAACAGCTTGAACAAATCAGAGTCCACTTCATTCCATACTTGAAAAGACATTTTTTGAATCATAACTGAGATGTCAGACGTTTGTCTAAAGCAAAGATGCCTCATAAATTTTCTCGAAATAAAGATTTTTTTAAAGATCAGTAAGCTCAGACTACAGATTCCTCAGTTTCAGTATTCAAGCCCCTGGCCATATTCCTGATCATATTACAAACAAACACTCTTCCAACAAATATTCTGAAGGTATAAAGTTTAAGGTGAATGTAAAACTAAACGATCAAAGTTAGCAAGAACTATCCAAATGAACAAAAAGAACATTTCCATCGACTTTACCTTGGTTTCACATTTTTGAAATTTTACTGATCTGTAACAAAAACATTAGACTGAATTTTTTTTGCTTTTCCTTAAAAAGGTAAAAATTATGACAAGGGCGCACAATTTCTCTCCCCCCCAAGTCCAAAGAGTGTTCCTGTGAATTTGTAAGAAATCTCAATAAAGTATTGATAACGCTGTAGCTTTTAAATTTCTTTCATCAGGGGCGTTTCTAACTACAAATAAGTGGGATAGAAACAATGAAGCTGTTTTGGAACAAACCAAAACCTTTAAAAGCTCTCCCCGCCATGGTTTCAGGCCAGGAAACATGATAAATGCCCTCTCTAGTATTTTGATCTATTTGAAATTTATTTCAATAAGGAATCATTTCAACCAAAGTGGAAATCCATTATCAAACATCCCAAATCAATACGCTCATAAGTCATAGAAAGTATGGTTATAAAACTCCTCAATTCTTAATAGTCATACCACGTATTGCTTCCTTTCTCCACAAGAGTTGCACAACCAAACGTTGCCAGTCAATATCAATATAAAATCAACCCCTCAATCACTAAAGTTCTCTTTACGGACTTGAACAACTTAGAAATTCGACCTTTGAGATAACTGGGATGGAAATACCTATCCCATGATGATGCCAGTGATTTAAAAATAGGAAGATTTTTTTTACTAAAAGTCTTAAAACTCTGAAGTAAACTGGCCTTTATTCACAAAAACACTGCAACAATTGTTTCATAGTTGGCTTTAGCATCTTGGGACAACTCTTGATGGGCAATGAAACAGAAATATTTTTTTCTTGTTTTTAACAAAACAAATATACAAAAATATGACCTTATCAAGATTTGTCCGACTTTGCTGTTATATTTTGTTGCAAGCTATCTTGAAAAAGCCATGAAAAATTAGTTTCCAAAAGTTCTCGAGTGGGAGGAAAGTTGGTGCCACGAAAGAGAAAAACAACAAGAATGTTTATGAAGGTGGCCTAGTGATGGGTTCTAACTTCCAGGGTGATTACAATACCCTCAAGAGCCAAGCAACTTTTCCCAATCCCAATAAAATTTATGAGCTACTTATTTCCAGACTTATTGCTGCAAGGTAACTTTAACGTCATCGCGAAAGTGCTCCACAAGAACCAGAAGCATAACAAAAAGATGTTGTCTTCCAGGTTTGCTTTAGATATAAAAAAAATTCAAAAAGTAGACAATGATGGACTAAAAGTAATATCTACATATCAGGTTGAAAGTCAAAGTTGTAAGTAGATAAAATTGCTCTTGGCCAAGAATTAAGGAGGTACCAATAAAAACCTGTTCCAGATTTGTTTATTTGTTCATAAGTGATTATGTATGCTTCAGGGAAACCTTGAGAAGTTGTTAAACAAATTTACAGTTTCATGTTAAAGACTTCATTCAGATGGTTTATTTCCTATAGAGCAAGCAGACACAGACAAAAGCCAGCACTGGGCTCGAGCACAGGCACACCAAAAGACCAAACTATAGAGCTCAGTCTCACTATCATTTGAGGTGCATAATTTAATAAGTAATTTGCCAAGTGTAAAGGAGTTTCTATACAAAACAATGACTAAATGGGCTTCATACGGTCATCAAAAGAATTTTTATTGACTGGGAGTAGTTGCTATAGTGAAAGGTGATTTGGTTGCTGTTGCTGGTATCTCACAGTTAAGGGGTGCTGCATGTTGGTTTATTGGGGCTAGTGTACCAATATTTGGAGTAAAGAAGGGTCTTTTGGACAATGCTAACATGAAAAAAAAAGTTTTTGCTGAAATTAATTACTGACAAAATGCCTGTCAACGTTCCAGTCTTACTGTTATTAAAAGACAGTTACTTGGCCAAAACAACTACTTTAAGGCTTGATTGCTACATATCAGACCTTATTTTGGATATTTTGAAAGATTCCATTCCTCAATGGAAAGTTTGGAAGAAAAAACTACGTGCAGTTATCAGTTATTTCCGTAAGAAAATCCTCAGAAACAATAATCTGCTAAAGTGTTATAAAAAATGTTTCTATTTTCCTGACAAAACCGTAGCATAACATTTCAAAATGTTTACATTAAATTGATGCTGTCAATTCAGCAGCAAAAGGCATGGGAGCGATTTAATTATTTTCTAAATGAACGTAAGCTGCTTTAATTTTCTTTATTATTTATTTCTTGAAATTTTCATCAGTAACATGTTGAATTATTATAGCAGCAATATATGAGATATGATGCCATTATTAGATTATTTCAAAAACAATTTATAGAGTCGTTTTCTAATAACTCAAAATTTGGTTCGAGAACAATAAGAAAGAAAAAGGCAGAACATTTTTAAAGAAAATAAACGTAATGAAGAAGAAAAAGGAAATAGGAGAAAGTTTTATAGTAGTCTGGCGGACACAACGACATCCTGTTGGAATCAGAAAGCCTGCTACTCAAAATGAGAGTTCGTCAATTACTTATAGTGATTCCTTCTTGCAAAGTAGGCCTCATATATTAAACATTAAATTGTATGTAGAATGGTTAAATAGAAAAATAGAAGTAAAAAATTCGTGTGCAAGGTGAAGGTGTAACAAACAAATGAAAGGCCAACTTTTTTTACTTTATTAGAACCACATATGCTTCAAAAAGTGAATACAGTTTAAGGATTGCAATTTAGAGGTAAACTGGTAAAGTCAATCATGGAACATAAGTAAAAGGATTGTCAAACCTGTTAAAATATCCCTACTCGTAGGAAAAGCTCCCTGATTAACGGTAAAATAGTACTGAGTACAAAAGTACCATTAAAATTAAACAGAGAATTAACATAACCAAGGAAATAGGAAAACCGACAAGAATTCTTGTTATTCAGTATTTGTGGATTAAAACAAGTTAAATTACCAGCGTTTAATTCAATGATTTCAACTTCACCGCGACATACCTGATCTGAAAAATTGTTATTTTTATCAATCTCAATTGCTGTTTGTTGCAACTGATAATTAATTAACTCTAACTAGAGGCTAAATCAATACCGCTCATCCTCACTGGAAAGAAAAAAATAAATCACAGGAATTTTCGCACTCAACGCTGAAGATAGGTTTCTTTATGTGCAAATTAGTAAATTATTAAAAAGAAAAAGGAAATTCCTTACCTTAAGTTGTTGCATTTCGTCTGTTGTTGCAAAGTGGAAACATCAATTTAAAAGAGCCCATTGGAGTTATTTATCATCTACTTACCATCGCAGGGAAGTGTATGGAAATTTTTGTCTTCCTTCTTCTTGCGGCTTCCAAAAGACAACCTTACGCTTGTGTTCACCTACTTGTCATATTTACTTTCCCACTGTAAATATTGTGTCTAATTTTTATAGGAAGTTAGTAGTTTCTTACGAGAATATTGTTTATCTTTTTATTTTTTTTAGTTAAGAAAGGTGCTAGTTACCTTATCTATCAACCGTATGTAGAGATATACCAACATTCATGCATGGCATCATAATAGAAAAGAGGAAATAAATTGATTTTTGCAAATTTGACAATTGGTAGTAATTTTAGGGTTGTAATTTCGTAGATTTCAGGGATGTCTACAGGTTTGGTACACAGCCTGCTGCCACAGCCAGGATACTGGAAACTGAAGACAACTCAAACTCAAAATATTTTAGTTTCAAAGCAAAGTTTGACTATACACTTTTTGACCATTTTGGATTTACAGATAGGCTTATTCTCCCAATTTGATAAAATGAAATAAAACACATTTGCATTCGTTTCTCTAACCACGTGGCCAAAGAAAACCCCCTGAAAATGATTCAAGTAGTGAATACCCTACAAAAAATGCGAAGTCAGTCCTCACTCCAGGGAGACTAGAAAACATTTGTTACCTGGAAAAGCTATTGATGCAAATAGATTTCCAAACAGTGGAAGCGATTAGAAAGTTGGAAAGATTTGATAAATTTCAATCAACAGCCAAAAAAAATATTTATTTTCTGTTAAGAAATTGATAAGGAATAAGGAGACAATTTTGTCCCTAAGAGATAATACAAGATACTTACTTGTTGTAAGGATATTTTAGCTTGTGCAACTAGTTTTCACAAATCTCTCTATGCTTCTCCCAAAATCGAAGCTTCGAAGTTGCTATCCTACCGTAATAAAACCCTGTAAGGCACTTTTAGAGGCAAATTATAGGTGACACTAACTCTACAAGAATTCAATAAAGTTCTAAAAGCAATGTTATTACTTAGAAATTTATCAATTAACTTGTTTCCTGCTGAATTCTACTTAAAATTCTATGATCTCCTGGGATTGTTGCTCACAAGCGTTTATAAGTTTTTTAAATAGCTCGACTTTTGGCATTTTCACTAGGCTAGGCCTAGTTAAAAGAATGATAAAATGGACCACACCAGGTGGAGACCCAGCTTCCTTTCTAACCAGGGATTACGAAATCCTTACCAAAACATTATCAATGCGACTTAAAACAGCCTGGGTGAAATCCTCTGCGACAGTCAGGGGTAAAACTTACATGGTGATTCTCTTCACCACAACTTGAAGCTGATATGGGATACAATTGCATCCTGTAGGCAAAATAATACAAGATACTTACTTGTTGTAAGGATATTTTAGCTTGTACAACTAGTTTCCACAAATCTCTCTATGCTTCTCCCAAAATCAAAGCTTCAGCTTAGAAACAAGTTGCTATCCTACCGTAATAAAATCCTGTAAGGCACTTTTAGATGCAAATTTTAGGTGACACTAACTCTACAAGAATAGCTTATTGCTTATTCTCTTTATTCTAGACCAATAAAAGGCTTTTGAAAGTATTCAATGGCCATTTAGAGATCCAACGATAGCAAAAATGAGTTTTGAGCCAGCCTTCCATAAGTGAATAGGATCCATTTAGTTAGATTTCCAAGCAATGTTAACCAATATTGGACACAGTTCAGTTCTTTTTTCCTTGTTCAGAGGAACGAGAAAAAACTGTTTTCTGCCACTCTTACGTTATTATTTCGTAGATAAAGCATTTGCTAGCAAAATTTATAAATCCAAACCATTTGAAGGCCTTAGAGTACAGGATAGTACCTTAGAGGTTCGTATCTCACAGAACACAGGCAATGCTACAATATTCGTCCTAGATAAAAAATATCTTGTCTTTACACTGAACATTATTTCAGCCCTTTAAAAGCCATATTGTTTGAAACGTAGCCAAGATAAGACCAAGGCTCTTGCTGTGGACTCTTTGAAGACCCAACAGTAGCTGTAGGCTATTTACGTTAAGAGAGTAAAGAATGAAGATCAAGTTGACTATGTGGTGTTGCGGTCTACTTTCAATATAAGCAAATTTCATATCCTTATTAACCTTGCCCTGTCAAAATGAAAAAAACATACTTACAATTTTTCCAACTTGTCGAAAAGCTAATTTGAAAGTTTTTATGAAACAAGGTCATCAATCTCCTGCAAGAAAATTTTACTTCCCTCCTGTAGATCAGAAAGAAATGGCACAGACACAAGGTCAAAAACGCAGGTCATCTTTCTAAATAACGCGACAGAAATTAACCAACAAACGAAGTGAAAAGATCATCAATGCTAAGTATTTAATCAAGAGTTCAATATATGCCATTATGTTTTATCAAATTCAAGAAATTAATTCGGGAAACAATTCTATCATCAGTCCGTCTTGTTTTCATAATGTTTATTGCCTACGAATAATAAAAACAAACGTCAAATCAATAACAAGAAACGAATATGCAACTGCAAATGCAATGTGAAAGTATTTCGCGACAGAGGGACTAAGGTACAACTTAATAGTGAGTTCCCTGCTCCTCAATTCCTTATTTGTCTTGATACCAGGGCGCAGCTCATCTTGCCAAAGCGCGTCCAGCGTTTTAAGGAATTGGCTACTCCTCAAAAATTGTACCAGGGTTTCTACATTCTCAAAGACTTCTTCTTTAAGTACACACAGTTACGTAGATATTTTCCTTCAGATTGGGAAGGTTTAAGATGCTGTCGAAAAAGATCAAGTAAACATTGGTTGTTTTGGTCAATTAACAGGTGTAGCAAAGTTGACAGGTAATTTTGTATATAAGATCGCTTCGAATCTTCTCAGCGCTCGTTTTCAAAGATGGTAAAACAGTTTTCAACTTAGTAACGTCAAAACAGAGGTACAAGGTGTATTAGAATTTCTGAGGGCTATGTGATAGTCCCTCGTCACATTTCCCTGGTAATATAAGAAAATTAATTTCTTAGATATTGCTGCTGCATCACCTTGATTTTCTTCTGTTGCCTCTTCCTCTGTCAGTTTGTTTTCATGTACTCCCCTTCTCTTAAAAATTCGTTTTAGCGTTTCTTTAACGATGAGATCGTAAAACTCGGGTGGATACTGATTCCTTTCAAGTATGGACTTTGCTTTGGTTAAACTATGGTAAAAATGGTACCACATACTACAAGCTCTGTAAATACGGTGAACAAAACCCGAAACAACTGACTGTTTGTACTTTTTCGGTGCCAGAACCAGATTGTTCATAACTAGTCCAATGTCAGTGAACTTGTTGTACCATGTCGATGGCAGTTTGTTTTCTTTTCTGATAATCATCATATTGTTAATTGAACTTACTCAAAATGGTTGCCGGAAAACGTATTTGTAGTACCAATGGACATTGAAGAAAGTTGGGAACAACACTCTTTGAATTAAGTTAATCGACAGCTGCATAAAATCAGATGTTATTCCTTGTTTCCTTAGATTTCTAGTGCCTCATTGTTGTTGGTTAAGATGATAACATCTCACATCGAGAGACACTCGATGTGAGATGACACTCAATCAAGGATAATATACCTTAGACACTTTTACCATCAATAGCTTTCCACAGTTGAATCAACTGTAGAAATGAAAAATCGAAGCGAATGTCAATACACTACAAAGAGTCCCCGAAGAACAGGAAAAATCACTCTTCAAGGTTAAGAATACTGTAGTGATGTACAACTCAGACCTTATTTCTCCCAAGTATGTTATGGAAATCTTGTTTGTTTCTTGAACCCAAAAATGTAGTTTTGGAAAAGTTTGAGTCGAAAGATGTTCCTGCTAAACTTGATGGTCTATTGAGTTACTGTAAAAAGAATGGGGTTGATAGACAGATAACAACAGATGTCAACATTAAAACTTTAAGTTATGAGAAAAAGTGTACTGGACAGAAGCCATTCAGAAATATTCTGATGACAAAGCGATATCTAAAGGAGAACGAGCTTCTTGCGGCACCATTCGGTAAATGCGTAGGTATATGTGTGATTAAACGAGAGACATATGAAGAAAAGCTTGCACCAATGTTGGAACTGTCGCAATATGAAAAAGTTGTGATACAATAAAGAATGCAAAAAATTTGGTAATTAAGGAAAATTAGAGAATTGTTGATCAGCTAAAGAAATTGAACGAAGAAGGAAAGATTGACGAAGAACTACTACTGGAGGAACTCACACCCACGGGAAATTATCCTGCGAGGCTATACGGACTTGCAAAGGTTAATAAACAAGCAGTACAAACTCGTCACGTTTTGTCGATGCCAGATTTAGCATATCATAAAATTGCTTTGGAAACAACAAAGTGGTTATCGGTTCTTCCAGAATGTGGCATTAACTCGTCCACTAAATCTATATCAGAATCTCTGAAGGAAGTAACTTTAGATGAAGATGAGGGAATTGTTAGCTTCGTTGTTACATCGTAATACACAAATGTATCATTCTAAGAAGCAATCAATGACTGTGCAGACATGTTGTATTGTAGAAAGCACGAGTTTCCTCCAGTCGACAAAGAGACTTTTGTCGTGCTGTTGAAACTTTGCAACAGCAATGTTTCAATGTTGACCCATGAAGGAACCTATGGACAGATTAATGGACTGGCGATGGGAAGCCCGCCTGTCCTGTTCTTGCAAATGGCTGGTTAAGCAAAGATGACCCGGATATTGCAGAGGATCCTAATCTGTTTTCTCGTTATGTGGATATTTGAACGATCAAAAGGTTAAATATAGAGCAGATGTTATTGAAAATCAATCAGTTACACTCGTCAATGAAGTTTAAGACAGAGCGAGAAAGCAATGGATGTCTTCCCTTCTTGGACATGATAATTAGCAGAGTCCCTCAGTAGCTACACTTGCCTATTCGTTTTTTGTTATTGGTTTGACGTTTTTTGTTATTATTCATGGCCGATAAACATTATGAAAACAAGATGAACTGATGATAGGAATGTTTCTCGAAATAAATTTCTCGAATTTAATGGAACATAATGTCAGATATTGAACTCTTGAAATTAACCAAGGTCAAAAGAAATGCTCCTTTCCGTTTCGGGCGGCTTATCCGAATCAAGCGAACTTTTTCTCTCCAATTTTCAATACAAGATATTGCATTTTTCAAGTCATCAACTTGCAGCTCAACATCACAAAAACGTTTGTCAATACACATTTTTCTGGATTGACCAGCAAAGGCATGTCCATGCCTAGGGGACCACCGAAACAGTTCACTTGAAAGCTCGTTTTTACTGCTCCTGCAGTGTCCGGCATATCCTGTCGTACCTTCTTTGATGGTGTCTTTCGTTGTAAGAAATGTTACCATGTAGTTCCTCTAGGGTGGCATGTCGTTACCTATGTTTAAGACGTTTGTAGCATTTTAGTGTATGTTCCATGTAGTTTGTCCTAAATATGTTTTTTAAATGTCCATGTGGAGGAACGTTTGAGCAGAACTGATACCACAACGCCCTGAAGAAATCCTTACGAAACTGTTCTGGAATGAAGATTTCCAAAGTAATTTTAGTTTACTGAGAGCAGCCCAAGACTTTGCAATGCTCACAAGGACATCATGTTTGGTTGAAGAGAGGCAGATGCCCAGATATATAATCTTATATTTAGCCATTGTTGCTCAAGAGATTCTGGAGGGCCTTTCTCTATTACAATTTAACCCAAACCAGAAAAACAAAGGGGTTTAGGTTTCGGGTCAGTTAAAGTTCTGTGCTTCTTTTCGGCGTATTTACCAGCGCACAAATTCAAAGTTAGAGAATTTTTTTGACAATACTTTTCATACTTTTTCATTCTACTGGAAATTTCACCAACCAATTTCAGTCATTTAGTATAACAATTAACGGTTGAGTTGAAGCGTTCTTATAACAATTGTATATTATAATTATTTGAAATATACTAATATTATATTATATCATATTTAACATGCCATATAGTAACTATGCATTATTTAAAAAGAGCAGAAAAATTAAATTGTTATTCAGGTAAGAAAAACTTTGGCCAGTTATAGTAATACGTCCAGCCTATCAGGCAACTCGTAAAAACCTGAAAATATTAATATTTTAGCGAAACCGAGGCATTTTGCCCTAGTTGCAAAGTGATACAAATACAAGAAGCCGAAAATCTGATTTGGGACACAAGGAACCAATGAACAGACTCACTCAAAAAATGAAAAAGTGGGGGAAGATAAAAAATGTGAAAATGAAAATGTGAAGACTGACCTCTTTGTGAAAACGAAAATACGGTAAAAACCGATATCATGGCGGATTTGCTGAAAACACTGCCCATCTTTGAAAAAGCACATCACTCAAATCAATAGTAGATTTTGTTTTTGTATCAATGGATTGGAGCCATATTTGCTTGAATATGTTGCAAGAAATATTTTTTCAATAATTTTTAGGCTCTTTTTCTCTCAGGTTGTTTTGCTTAAGTGAATTTGGGCCTTAAGGTATGCTCAGCAGTATCAAGTAACCGTAAAAGGTCCCTTACTTTGTTTATTCCCAAAATTTTATTGAGTATGGGTAGTGGAAATACACAATTCTCTGTTGTTTCAAAACGAAGCATCGAGATGTTTGCTGAATCGGTTGGTATCCCAACACGAAATCTTGGGGATTCAGTGGTAGAAAATTTAGCCGAAGATGCGACGTACCGTGTTCGAGAAGCTTTGCAGGTAAGAGATCAGAGTGAAATGTGTAAATGCATTTTATTCCAAGCTTTCTAAATTTATGCAAGCTAACTTGAAATGAGCCGATCACTAGTTTTAACCAGTATTCTTTTCTAAATTCATCAACATAGCTTCGCCAGAATTTTGTTATTGAGAATCCTGCATTTGTGTTGACCTTAAAACTTTTTTTCAGGAAAAGGAGCTTATTTATATAATAGACGTTTATTAGGATCAACAGAAAAATATATTTTCTAAATTTGATTTTCCGTGGTTATTGTAAATTTTAATAAGCCCAGACCACTGGATAAAATATGAAGTTTCATAATTATTTTTCAAAAATACGGTTTCAAGAATAAGTTTCTTTATTGACATGGTGTAAAAATGTTAGCTGTTAGCAACTCGTGAGAGGTGGAGCCAGGAATTTCTGATTTCAAACAAACAAGAGCTACTAGGATGGAAAAAGAACCCTGAAAAAACAGGGAAAGTACCCTTTAAATCCCTAGAACCACAGGAAATTCCATTTACTCTTGGAGAAATCTCAAAAAACTCTTATGAAAAACTCGTTACTAGAGTTTTCATATACTCAGTATGAAAATTCATAGTTAATGGTTTATATAACCCCATAAAGTGGAGAGCACAGCAGTTTGTCAATTTGTACTCATATATTAGTACAAAATGACAAATAACTGTGCTCTTGGCATATGCTGAACTTGCAAAGTACAGCATATTCCACAGCATTATCTGGTGCAGCTACCTTTGATCTGACATGAAGCCAAATGGTTCTTTTTACAGTGCCACCAATACCATCAATGGCCCCTTTACCATGAGAAGTGGCAAAGAAATTCCATATTATTTTCACTGAAATGTCTTGCTCCCAGTCTGGTAAATTGGAAAATAGACATCTCTATTTGAGCTGGGTGGTAGGTCCATCTGTGAACACATTGATCAGTTTGATGGATGGGTACTTTGTTAAAATGCTTCAAAACAACTCTGACATGAATGCATATACTGCCTCCTTGGTATGCTCTAATTTGTTGGAAACAATGACATAGCTCTCTTTGGTGGTATTGTCAACCCAAATGTGACCTGTAAACAATGTCACTTGTTTGTGGGACCAATGTACAAACTGGATTTCATTCTGATGTAAAATGGATGCATTTTCAGAAAAGTCAACCTGCAGTACAATGGATGTGCCATTATTTTCTTCAATCGACTTAGTAAAATGTGCCTGCTGTATGTGTTTAACATATTGATGGATCAAAACCTATTTAATTGACTTTTCAAATCCTCAAAAATGTCATTGGCAGGTGCAGTGATTGTGACTTTCACAGCATGTTTATCTTCTGTTTGCCACTGCTGATATGTTGTCAAGGTGTTTTTAACTTTAATAGATGGTTGGGACAAGTCTAAGGAATCTTTACATTCATTGCATTTGTGGTGAATACAATCTTTGTTAGTTTGGTCACATGTTACTTGGTCAGTAAATCTACTGAAGTCAGATGAAATGCCAATGTATTTTTCAAGAACAGTCAAAATTAGATGTATGTTCTCATGGTATTTATAAACACAGACATTATGAGTTATCTGGTCAAAAAGTCAAACATGAAATGGTCTGAGGGAGCAAAATGTTTTGAGTCCTATTGATACATTGGGATTTTCATTTTTAAAGAGTTCATACACTTCTTTCAGTGACAACAGCAAATATTGAATCTGGCTGTTCTCTTTTGTATTCTTTCCATTTACAACTTCATGGCGAATGGCATTGTCCTTTCTTTCTGGGGCTTGCCAAGATATTTCATTCCCAAGATAAAAGTCTTTCACATTATTCACACTCCTGACCACTTGGGCCTTTGTTGCTACAATTCCTTTTCTTTCCAGTATAACCTGTTATCTCAAGACCAGCCTTGCTTGCCATTTTTGCCAAAACAACCTTTTTCTTTCGTGGTGATTTGGGCAACGATTTTGCTGCACGTTTAATTGCTTTACCAGTTGATTGGTTTGTTCTATAGAGCAACTCATTAGATGTTCCAGCAGAAGATGATGCAGCTTTCTTTCTTTCTTTCTTTCTTTCTTCAGTTTTTGATATTTTGCAACTCTTACTCTTTCAGCTGTATGAAATGCGCCCTGTTCTGTTTGGGGTTTCTTTTTATCTTGTAACCTTAATTTTTTCCTCAAGTGGTCTTTCTCAAGGTATGTATCATGAGCTTCTTTATTTTTCTTAAGTTTTTATCTTCTTTTAGCCTGTCTTTCTTTGTCAGACATTTTCCCCCATCTAAAAAAAAATTATAAACAGTGCATTTTTCTATAAAGAATAATTAAAAGATGCTGGGGATAAGAAACTATAAAACAAGTTTCTTACCACTATTTTCAATAATTTGTGCAAATTCAGTCAAGGATAGTGAAAAAGGAAATTCTGAAGCTAGTCAGCCATTATGAAGACCATGAGGGATGATCTAAGTTAGCATTCAAAAATAAAACAAACCAAAATACCAGAAAAACTTGTTTGAACTTTTCTCACACGATCCTGATCTTACGCACGGGAAAATGAAAAGAACCTTCCTTCCTTTAACTAACTAGACTACCATTATGAAAATATAGTGAGGGATGAACCATATTTGGAAGTGTAAAACTCATGAAAGCTGGCATTTCAAACAGAACATTTACTGTGACAGATGTACATGATGGACATACAAAAACTGTACATCTATCACAGACTTTCTGGTTGATGTGGGGCATAAAATTAAAATCCTTTTAAGGTTTATTAGAGATCACATTTGACTTACTTTAAACAGTCTGAAAAAAATTTTCCCCCTCTTTTTGCCATAATGTTAAAGAACTTTTACTGTTCTTTTTGTGACGGATGAACACAAACAAATTTCTTTAACATGAAGGTCTGAAATATACACTAAAGAGATTTTCTTCAAGATTTGAGTCTTGAACTATATTCTCAAACATGTGAATCATTGCTAAGACCAAAAAATTACATGAAAGACTGAGTTGCACCAGAAAAAGTTTTATAAATGTGGGAGAACCAAGAAACAAGGTTATAATTTGCTCATCAACTCCATGTAGTTTATTGATGATAGCAAGAAGTGGAGGTTTTTTCTAGGACTTTGATTACAAAATTCTTATTCCAGAAAAGTTAAGCTTTCCAATGATACCAAACAATCTATGTTTTGATGTTTTTCAATTATCAGCACATAGGTTGACCTTTCTGTGGAATTGCCCATATGTTGCATGATATAGTCAAATTAACATAACCTAATATGCTGCCACAATAGACCAAATAAAGCACTCCAAAGTATTGAGTCACACAGGAAATAAATAGCAATCTTGAGGAAATATGCAGTAATCACATTGCCATATGTCTTGTTGACTTTATTTTATTTACTGTGTTGGTGTTTTTCTTTTGGTTGGAGATGTCATTGTTTGTGTACTGAAGTTTTTGTTTCTTATTTGTTGGGTTTAAACAATGGAGTGTGTGTTCCAATGGTAAATATTCAAGCTAAAAATTTCTTTTCCCCCTCTGCATTAATTAACCTTTATAACTATCCTATTATTAACAGTGCATGGTAGATGCCACCTTCAGTAATATTCACAGTTGTTTCATTCAGAAAGGTGAAATCTCATGTATTTTTGAATATTGGAGCATAGATTTTGTGACTTTGTTGTGGCTTGAGGTGTCTGTGGAGCCAACTTACACAGGGTCTCACTAGTGTTTTTAATCTGAAGGAGAGTCATTTAATTAGTGTATGCCTTAAAAGTGAATATTTGAAAGTAGAGAATGTAATAAAGTTCTTAGTTGATTTTCTCCTCTTTGTTTTTTATAGACTTTTTTCTGTTAAGGCAATAACATTGTGGATTGGTAATAGAAGATCAAAGCAAAAAATGTTATGTATTATGTCTGCAGCAAACAAAATTAATAAATTATCCCTTTAACAATAGGTTTGAATGAATTATATACTGTGATTATATAGACTATCCTATATATTTCATGTAAAAGATCTTTTATTTTTTACTTGGGTCACTTTTCTGAAAAATCAAATACACACACAGACAAGCTACAGGAATTAAATACAGGATTGACTTACATTGAATAAAAGGAAGAAGAAAAAGAAGAAACATGAAAAGCTAGGAGAGGAACTTTCAATCATTGGGAGCAAAAAATTGAAATGGAAGCATTTATGGTGGAACTAGATAAAAAAAAGAAAGCTTACTGGGGAATTTAAATGAACTATTTAAATGATGGACATTGAACTAAGCTCTTATTATGAGAAGTAATGGGCCTTGCTATCTCCTTTTGTTTTAATTTTGTTAAAGGAAAAATGATAAGATGACAGTTTTTTAAATGAAAGGAAGGGCATCTGTAATTCTTTGAAAATTTGCTGCTCATAGTTTTAGAATTTTCTGATTTTTTATCTTTAACTTAAATTTCTTATTCTGGAAAGTTCCTTTGCCCAATGACTTAGATCAGTGTTTCAGAGTGACAAAGTCCTTCCAAATTTGCTCAAATTTGTAGAATCCATGTTTTCTTTATTGACATTGTATTATTTACTCTAAGGTTGTAAAACTTGTAGGAAACTAGGACAGTCTATTCTCTGTGTGTGCATGGGAGGGAGAGGGAGAGAGAGAGAGAGAGAGAGAGAGAGAGAGAGAGAGAGAGAGAGAGAGAGAGAGAGAGAGAGAGAGACCCT
>RDPX01000277.1:939435-961447 GCA_003991215.1 Morbakka virulenta
TTCTGTGGGACATCAATATTCAATGCGACAATGTAATAGAGGCAAGAAGGCCAGACATTGTTTTGATTGATAAAAAGCAGAAATCTTGCTTCATAATCGACATTGCCGTTCCAGCAGATAAAAGAATCGAAGACAAGGAAAAGGAAAAGGTTGAAAAATATCAAGACTTGAAGAGGGAGATGGGAAGGCTTTGGGGTTTGAAGAAGGTGCAGGTGATTCCTGTTGTGATAGGAGCATTAGGAAGTGTCAGCAAAGGGTTTAAAAATTGGGTTCAAAAATTGAATATTGAACCTAACATAGTGGACATGCAGAAGACCGCTTTATTAGGAACAGCTAGAATCCTAAGAAAAGTTCTTGAGATGTGAAAGATAGGAGAAAGTACCTTATTAGCCCTAGGTCATTAGTTGTGACTCGCCTAATAAGGAGAATTACGGTATAAAGATCAGCCAGTTAAAAATTTTTCAAAATAATAAAAGTTTAAAGTATTACTACTACTACTACTACTAATACTACTACTACTACTACTACTACTACTACTACTACTACTGCTGCTACTACTACTACTACTACTACTACTACTACTACTACTACGACGACGACGACTACTTCTTCTTCTTCTTTTTTCGGCTTATCCCATCAGGGTTGGCCACAGAGAACTAGAGTACTCCATCTCTGACTAACTGTGTCTAACTCGCGGCAGTTCCCGCAACACTGCGTCACCCTTTTTCTTGTAAATCGGGATAAGCATTTTTCTTCTCCAGGCAGCTGGCATGGGATCTTCTCCGAGGATCTTCTTGAACAAGCTTGCCAGAAACTCCAATCCAGTGCCCCCATGGCGAACCATGCCTCAATCGTAATGTTACCCAGGCCAACTGCCTACCGTTTATCCTCTTCATGGACTTTCTTACTTTCCTTTTACTGATGTCTGAGGTCTCGCTTCCGTTCACAGTCTGTTCCTCTGATCTTCTTTCCTTGGGATATTCCACATTCATCAAGCCTTTAAAATATTCATTCCACCACTTCAAGATGTCATCTCTACAAGCCAAGATTTTACCGTCCTCTCCTCCTACCATCCTCACATGTTGCATATCTTTGCTCGCCTTCTGCCTCGCAAGGCTGTTCACCTCATTCTCTGAACTGTTGCCCTTAAGGGTCTTGTAAAGCTCTTGATCGCGATCTAACTAAAGTTGTCAAACAAACTGTTCATCGCAGAAACAGTGTAACCTAATTACTATTCTGTCATTAAATTCAATTAGTTATGTATTTTCCATTCAAACAAACCCTCCCGATGATGTTTTCATGTAAATTCGTGATTTGGGTAGTGCTTCGTTAGATTTTGAAAACATTAAACTTCTTTTAGTGAAACTTTTTGACACGAGGGCCTACTTTGTTTTAATTTTTAGAAAACGAATACAAAGTGTTGCTTCTTCTTGAAAATATTTTACCTTGCGTTTACCTACTAATTTTTGCACACCTTACAATTGCATTTTAGAAAGCATTACAAAGCATAAGAGAGTTACCACAGCTTCAAGTTGTACTGCCAAATTTGATTTCATTCCTCGTTGTCAAGGTATGGAAAAGTTCCGTTTCATATTCCGATTAGTTTGAATATTCATTTTTTAAAAGAGATTCCTTTACCCTAAAAGATACATAAGTTTCCAACTTTGGCAGTGCATCAAACACAGTTTAGCCTTCACGTCCATTTGATAGAGATATTCACTGCATGCATGGCCAGATGACACATCCACTTCATAAAAATCAACATTTGAGTTCAGTAAGAGTTTTGACTGTAAAATAGTAATCTCCTGAAAGCTTTCCACGTTTCATAGGAATTTACAAAGTGTTTTGATACTGATAAGGTACAGACAGCCTACCACAAAGAAACAAGTTTATTTCAAAGAATTAGGCCAATAGTTTGTCAGGAAAAGTTCTTCTCGACGTGCGAGAGTAACTTTTTGTAAAAACCTTCGCTTATTTTGGCCAGAGAAGTTTGAAATGAAGACCTAAAACGTTAATTAAAAAATGACGTGTCATGGTAGGAAATATGTTACATGGGTAATTTCATATTGAGTTAAAAAAATAAAGAAAGGTTGTCTTTTTCAGCGGCTTGCAGTAGTCTGGAATGTTTGAAAATATTGAATATTTGTGAAATTCAAAGTAACGTACTCCGGACGCCCACAACTCATTCAGTGCCCCTCACTTATTACTTTTCAGAGAACTGAAAATTGAAGAAAGTATAGTATAAATGACACTAAGTGTATGTAATAGATATACAGAGCCATTGCAGAAATGGCCAAGTTCAAGTGTATTTACAGATTCTTGTATATTTGACACCAAAAATAGACAAATTACAGGAGTGCCGAGTGGGACGATAATCATTGTATTGGTTTGCTAATATGATACTTGAAGAACGACATAGGTAAGAACTATAGAAAAATTTAAAATTACCTTAATTAAAAATTACCTTTATTTGAAAATGGAAATTTACCTTTATTTGCTGCAGGACATTATTATCGCAATTCAACGACCAGTTTTCCTAACATTTATTAAATGGAAGTACTTTTTTGTATCAGTTGTTACTTTGAAATAGTGGACTGCAGCTAGCCATATTTTTAGTAATACTCTGATCTAACTTACATTTCTCAGCAAAGTTTTGTTGACAAATAAGTGCCAGTTTTACAGTAAGTGGACTTAACTAACCAACTTTTTTTTCTGTGTTACGGACTTTTTGTTTGTACATCAAAGGTTATTTATTTTGTCTTCGCCCCGAAACAAATACTTTCTTGGCCATTAAGTTGTTTACATCTTAGTATTTTGCGTTAATGAACTTGGTATTTTGTTGGCGAAAGCCTTTCCACCGTGACTTTGTAGTCAGCCACCAAGATATGACACGCCATCGCCCAAAAAATGACGTTGTGGTCATTGCACAAAGTAGTTAACACGTTTACTACAAAAGATGCGTACTTTTGTGTCTACTCCTTTGCTAATTTCGTATTATTTAAGGAGTTATTAATTTAACTTCCATGCCTGGCGGCGTGTATGAAAGGTTTTTACAATTGTTTTTACAATTGAAATTATGTCAAATAGACTTTATAGACAAAAAAAAAGTAATATACTAGTAATATAATAAAATATAATATAGTATAATATAATATAATATTAAATTTAAAATATTAGATATTAAGTGTATGTTTAATTTAGTTTAATATTTTGTATGACTTTACTAAAAGTAAGGAGTGAATAAAGTGGAATGAAAGTATAACTACTATTTTAGATCACTTTAAACGGATTATCTTACTTAGAATGATATTTGCTTTAGTTATTACCAGTTTTTAATATATTTTTTTCGAAGGTAAAAGCTGCAGATGAAAATAATGAAATACACCTTATTGTTGAACAAGTTCTTGCAATTGTTAAAGCTGTCGTAGAAAATGGATCGTTGTTTTTAAACCCATACGTAAGTTTGCATTTTTTGATGTGAAGAACGTGCAGGCATGGCTTTTGCTTTGATAGGTTTATTTGAATCTTTAGTATTGCATGACTCACTTTTGTAGTTGGAACATTTCATGTTGTGGCATTTCTTTTTTATATTAATGGTTCAAATATTACAGATTTTTCTTTCCAAATTCTCATATAAAAGATGAAGTGGTTCTTTGAAGCCCAAGCAATCGGATATTCCAAGTCTCAGTTGAAGAAATAAAAAATTATAGCTATAGTTTAATGTAAAGCTTGGTTTAAATATAACATTGTGGCATGCATTTTTACAAGATTACCTCTTTTAAAACAGTGCAAGAAATGTAGAGCTGGAGTGCAATACGGATTTGTTATAATTTTTTGTTTAAAAAAATCTTTACATTGTATTGGAAAAACATTCCAGTGTTCACAATGGAGAGTCGTGGTTAGGCTTCGTTCTATGGAAATACTGCTGGAATTAAAACCCTGCCCAGAATGTTTTGTTTAACAACGTAAACTAAATTTCTTTGTATTTAGCAGCTTAGCTACACTGTGACCAGTCTTTGTGTGATTGTGAATGTTGCCTGTGAGCGTGTACAAAATCTGGCTACTACCTATACATTAGAGATACAACCTATATATTTTTCTACAAGGCATATTATCTGTGATTGAGTTGCCTTTAGTTTTATACCCGGTTTAAAACTTTTTTTTTGTTTTTATTTAGGTTTTACAGATAGCTAAGTTGTTGTTGTTTATTGTCATGGAGGCACATCTAGATGTGCCTTATTGGCATTTTAAGAGGAACGCTGCATCAATAATAGCAACAATCTGCAGGTAATTTTTATTTTGCTCTTGATTAAAACCAGCTAACTTTATGTGCTGGCATTTTTTTGTATCCCCAAAGACGTTATGAGTTGTGTTGTGTTCGTGTTGCATATGCTGTGATGGAAGTTGAAGTAATGTAGAACAAAACAGAGTTTAACGTACGTATGAAGAAAAAGAAAGGGGACAAATGCTGCTCTCTTATTTGAATTACGACGAAGTTTTCCCTTTACTGCCTTAGCCCTGTTGTGCTGGAGATAAGAGACACCCTTGAAAAACCCGTCTGCTAAAACGTCTTACAGTTTCTTGGCTTTTCATGGAGCTAGAAACAGGTTTAAGAGTTTTCCGGCTTAAGGCATCAAACCCAGAGCTCATTTTTCTACCGCAGAAATCACTAAGCCATGCCTTCCTTTTTCACTAAGAACTTTGTTAGCCTTGAAAAGTTGTTATTGCAAGTAAGTAAAATAACCAACGGTAAAAGATTTAAGAAATAATGACTATATAAAACGGCTGGGGTTTTTACAAAATTTTTGTTTGAACGATAATAACAAAAGACTACGGGAACAAAAGATCTGAGAAGAAGAACGGGAAGATTGTAGTACGTTTTTGTCTTTTTTGGGCAATATATTTTTTGAAGATGTTAGTATTTGATAGACATGTGTGGATTGTAGGATTACTGTATGCCTTGGCGTCAAAATTTCATAGGGATCTTTCAGCGAACTCATAAAAGAATGTTGCATTTGTTATCATCATCTTTATAGTTTTTAATTGATTTTTGTTTAACGTTATTTTTTCAACGGTATTTTCATTTTACAAAGGCGGCACATGATCACCATGCACCATTTACCTCATCAACTGTTAAAGGTTTTTCAAGATGGCTGTTTGGATACTAACTGCTCAGTAGAATCTGTGTATGGTGCAGTGGTTGGATTAACTAGCTTAGGAGCAGAGGTACGTTTTGTTTGGTTAATTTTTTAACTGTTGAAGGTCGAAATTTGTCGTTCGTAAGATAACAATCGCTTTTCAATTTTTACTGCAAAAAAAATTACCTGAAGCCTTTTTTCATCATTTCGGCAATTTTGAATAAAATATAACAGTATGGCTGATTTTCTACTTGCATGATATTTGGTAAATCAGTCATAGAATGGAGTAACTAATGATAGAGTTTATTGAGTTTATTGAGGTTTATTGAGGAACTGAATTTTCACGAACTCTTGGGAGAGCCCTAATTTGGTCATTGATCCTGATATGTGTTAATCCATTCCATTTGGTTTCTTTAATTTCGCAAAAAAATTGAAATTAGTAGTTATTTACTGTAAAAACTAACGATTTCTTGCAAAAAGTTTTCATATTTTACACTAACCTTCAAAATTGAAGAATTCTAGCCGTGAAAAATAAGTGGTATGTAACCTTTGACCAAGCATGAAATGAGCTTAATGACGGTGTAAAAATATGCAGAAAACAGACTTTGTACACCCATTTTATTAAAGAATTCCATGACTAAATCGGACATCACAGAACAGACCATTCTAGTTACTTTATTAATATGGGAGGTGAGGATAAAGCTGCTTTTGCATTTAAGGTAATCATTTTCGGAGGGAGCCAAGAAGAGCTTATTGCCAGCACTGTGTTTTTCCAGTAATCTATCTTAAATCTTATTACTAACTGGTCAGTTGATGTTAGTACTATGCAGACTTTGAGGTCTTTTTCTGCATGGATAGTTAAAATGGTAATCTTCCAAAAGCTATTCTTTGTTGATGATCAGACTTTTTTTGTCCACGTGGTAAGAGATTACATTTAAAATCTTCTATTTCGAAGGATCAAGATCGCTTGTTATTTTGTTGCACAGTTGGCTCCCAAGCTGAACTATCGGTTTTTGGCAACTTTCAATACATGCCATTTATTCTGCACAGCCTGAAAATAGACTGCCACTGTATGCCAAATTCGCCATTTTTGTGCCAACGCAATATTCACTGACTTACGATCATCCGAAACATGCTGAAAATCGTTTTGCTCACAGCTAGGTTTTACCATCCTACTTACTCGAAAAATCTCATTTAGTGTTCTTGAGTAACCTTATTGCGATAGCAAAATATGAATTTCAATAAAATAGAACAAATACATAAAAGAATATTAATAAATAAATAAGTAAATGAATAAATAAATTAGTTAATTAATAAGTAATCTCTTTATGGCATATCTAAGTACCAGAAAAATAGGGCTAATTGTTGCTGCTTTTCTCCTGTTTTTGGCGGCAGATGATTTAACTTCGAATTATGTTTTCCAAAAACGCTGAGACTAATATTTCTTTTCTCTTGTGAATCTTTTCTTGGGTAGGGGAAGTTTTTGTGCCGTTATTTGATGACAATTCGTTCTTGGAAATGCATTTCTAAGTTTACGTGTGAAACAAAATCTGTTACTAGTTTTTATTGTTTTTTTTACATCATTTCTCTATTGTTGAGCTTCTCTGAAAAAGGTCCTATTTACATGATGATTGATACAATAACTACAATCTTGTGGCTCATTTGATTACACTACTCTACTTCATTGTGCGCGCAGAAACTCAACCACTTACAAACACACACACACAGATGGTAAGGAGAGAAAACAGCAGTACGATACAGAGAGCAAGAAAGGAATCAGCGCGCGGAAATAGACCCATTGGAAGGCGTACAGACACAAGATATTTGCTTCTTCTATTCAGACGATTTGAATTAAGTGAAGTCTTTGCTTTATTGATTAGAATCAAGTGATGACATTTGTTCTCATAAAAATACATTTTTGTTTATTTGGTATTGATGGGGAAAAAAAAGTGGTGTTATATTTTGTTGTTTTAATTTTTGTTATTTGAAGGTTTCCTCAAAAGCCAGTTTAGACCAGTGTCTTATTCCATTAATTTCTGATGAGCTTAAATGTCTTAACATAGATAACAGCTAGAAAATTTGAGTCTGAAAGTCACTTAAATTTGGAAATATGAGGCTGAAAACTCTTGTTAGAGCCTAATTGCAGCTTTTCTTTTTCTTATTTCACCCACGAATCACTTTACTTCATCGAGTTCTCTCATTTTCATCTTGCTTTTCCAGCCCTTTCTTTCCTTATCCTTCTTCACAACGTCTCAACGTCTTCCCTCCAACGGACCCATTTCCTCCCACTGATTCCTTTCGTGTTCTAAATACCGTACAGCCATCTTCTCTTCTTACCAAGTGCCCAAACCATCTCAATCCTGTTTCTCTCACGTTATCACTTATGCATCTCACACTTGCACTACTCCTTTCCACGGCATTGGAGCATCTTACCAACAAGGACAGTTTCTTCATCCACCTCAACATTATCATTTATTCTTGCATCAGCAGCCAGTATTCTTTCTTCCGTAGGACTAAAGTTTCTCTTCCTTACATCACCACTGGGTGGAGGATCGTCAGGTGCACCATTATTTTGACACACCAGGTGATTCTTTTATGACAAGCCACCCCTTTCACTTCCCTCAATTTATTCCGTCCTGTCTTGGTAGGCCTTGTCGCCTTTTCACAGCTTCCCTTTTCATTTGGGTTTGACCCCAGATAATTGAAGTTGATCACCTACTGCAACTATTCCTTAGATCCTTGATTTTAATTTTAATTTTTCCCATTTAAAAACAAGCCATGGACTCAGATATGGCGTTTACTTTCAACCCTTGTTTCCCCAAGGGTCTGAGGATCATCCTCATTCTTTCCTGAAGTCTCGCGTCAGCGTTTGCTGTGACCACGATATCGTGAACAAAGAGACGCTTCCAAAGCCCTTCCCTCTGCAGCCCTTCGACCACAACAGTCTTTACTGTTTTAAACAAATGTACTAAAAGCTGAACCTTCTGTCTGAACTGATGCCTTCACTTCATCGTACACCTCTGCTATAAGCCTCACCAGCTTTTCTGGTAGCCCATTCACCCATTGCGCCCAGAGTACAGCTCATGGAAGACGGCCATATGCCTTCTTCTGAACAAGGAAACAACTGGAGTTGTCGAATCGCATCGAGTGCATCTGTGGTACTTTGCCTTCCTTATAGCTATACTTCATTTTATTGATCATGACAACTTTCCGACGTCTCTCGTCCACAATCCTCTTCCAGACCTGCCTTGCATTTTCCTTTAGCTTGATACCTCATATTTCCGCAACGGTCGTGCAACCCATCTATCTAAGTATGGAAACAAATATAGCTCTCTCTACACGCCTCCGTAAGCTTCTCTCCACCAGAACTTTTTTATTAAATGTTGTTTATGTAACTCCATCTTCATCCAATGCCTTCGACATCACTGCCGATACTTTTGATGTTCCACTCACGTTTAATGTCCTTTTCGATGATACCAGATACAGGTCGTTTGATGGGTGACCAGGCAAAAGTGGTTACCATTCGTTTTCAATGTCGAATAGCTGGTAAAATATTCCGTCTACCGTGCTTGAATTTCCTCTCCACTCTACTAGACACCTCCATTCCCATTTTTGATGGGATCAATGCTGCCTACATCATTTGCCTTTCATACTCTCGTCCTTGCTATCTTGTAAATAGACTTGCCACACTCTTTGGAATGCTGCTTTTTATACCACTTCTGAGATACATTCCATTTTTTGCCTTGACTAATGCCCTTGCAGCCTTTTGTTTGCCTGTTTTTGTACTTATTTCCTCTCTATTGATGGCCTTTAAGTCCAGCTCTTGCAGGCATCCTTTTAATGACTGTTGCTAGCTGGGCTTTATTATCCCTCCGCAATTTCTCCCTTTAAATTCTTGCACCTTTCTTGGCCCTTCTAACCAGCTGCTCAGCTGCTTCAACCATAACCTCCTTTCTGTTCTTTCACACCTCTTCAACGTCTTGGTAAGCATTATGTTTGGGGTTTAGCACAGATTTACAGTATTTTTTTCCTGGCCAGCTCCCATGTTTTGACTTGGGGCTTCTTGGTCCTTTTTCCTGCCTCCGCTTTACTCTAACTCAATTTCATTACAAGTAGTTGATGGTGTACTTGACTATTGCTGTCTTTTTTCCAACCGCAAAACTCATGACTTCCATCCTGCCTTCTTGCTTAAGCAGGAAAGTCCATCTGAGATCTTCTTTTATTGCTGCCGCACCTCACAGAATGCTAGTCGTTTTTCTTGGAATTTGTGCTTACGCAGAAGTGATCATGAGCCACCACTACTTTTAGAATTCTTTCTCCGCCCTCATTTCTCCTTCCAAACCCAAAACCACCATTCTGTCAGCCATACTTATGTTTGCTGGTACCAACTTTCCCATTCAGATCGCCTCTTACAGTTATCTTTTCAGAGGATAAATGGAAAAAATCTATTCTATTCTATCACAACTTTTACCTGCATCAATCTGTCTGACTGGCTTTTCACCCCTACCATATTTTCCTATCGGATTTGAATATTTTGCGTGATGTCAGTTTTCTGGTTTATTTCCGTAAGAGTAACCCCCGAATGGTAAAACTTTATACTTTTATTGCTAAGATGCTTTTTGTTTGTTTGTCATCATCTTTTAAAAAGGATATGCCCAACAAATTGGTTTTCTACTCTTGCAAAATATGTAAATTTTACCCTGTGCTTTACCCTGTGCTTAAATAAGGATTTTGGAATTGGATATTAAAAATATATGGGACTAGCTTTAGCGTGTTATAACACGCTAAAACAAGACCTACAGTCATTGGACATAAGTATTCGTGATTTTGATGTTGCGATGTCAAAAGTTAAAAAACAATGTAAGGAAACAAATTTAAATATATATGGTTTTAAAAAAAAGTCTTACCTTAATATTTTGTCAGATGTCCTTTCATACTTATTTCTTCTTGAATACGGGACGGAATTGTTTCTGTCAAATCTTGGATATAAGTAACATTTACGTTTTCCCAGACACGGCGAATTTCTGTCATCAGTTCAGTTGTGGTGTTTATGTTTACGGCAATGTGTTTCAACTCACTCTTGATGCGAAGCCACACATTTTCACAACATTCATGTCAGGAGACTTTGCTGGCCATGGTGTCGAATTTATTTGATTTTCCTGCTTGTAGTATTCAGTAACATGTGCTCTGTGCTGGGGCGTCATCGTCCATGAAAATGTACTCATTATCCGGAAAATGTCGAGCAATTACTGACCACAAATTATTTTCCAACACTTGTATTACACATGTGTACTTGTACAAGTACACTTGTAGCATTTATGTTTCCTTTGCCTTCAGTCAAAGTTCCAATTCCATGATAGGTAACACACTCCCAAATCATTAAACTTACTTTCCACTGAGATGGGCGGCACATCAAATGCGGACGGTTAACTTCATCGCTTTTTCTCCAAATATACATACGGTTATTAGTCCCAATAACTATTTGACTTTCATCTGAAAATATGAACTTTCGCCAGTGGGTGTCTACAGTCCAAAATCCTCTTTCCTGACACCATTTCACCCTCTTTTTTAAGTCAACCTGACGAACAATCATTGTTTTCTTTGTAGCCCTTCTTTTATAACCTTGAGAATCTAATTTTCTTTTGACAGTTCCAGTACTAAAAGAGTGTTCTTTATTTTCATTAAATTTGGCAGTTATTTCATGAAGAGGTGCTCGGCGATTCTTTTTGACCAACTGGCTTAATGCAAATTTATTCCCTATTTGTATACAACTTATGCCTTCCTTTTCTTGGCCTATTTTCTGTTGATCCAGTAGACAGAAATTCCTTTACAACACCGCTGACTCAGGCTTTGATACATCGAATATTAGCCGCGGTACGTGTGCGTACTCGAATATATTATCTTCTGTACGTTAAATTTCGTCAAACGTACTCTGTTGATAAGAAAGTATGTACGTGTATGTACATAATCATTAACATTGTTCGTTAACGGTTTTCTGCGACGTTTTTCTCGTTGTTCTTCATTCGATAAGTTTTTCTCCACACCAAGCAAGAGAGACTCAATTACATTTTTCACTTTTTCACTTATATTTTCTTCACTAACTTTGGTTTTTTTACCTCCAAAAAATTTTAAAATACTTGCTTGCGTAGACATCTTTTCTATAATGTCCCATCGATGTTCGATCGAACAAAAAGAAGAAAAAACGTTTTACTGATTTTACCATAACACCTGTTAAGTGATACAAACAAAACATTCCGTTGATGGTCAATTATACCAAAATAAAAATTGACTGACGTTTTTTTAATTTTAATGCCGCATGTCAGTACATGTATGCAAAAGAAAGAAAAATTATTTAAAAAGAAGACGACATACTTGAAGCAATAATGCATTTCATTATTTATTTACACCAAGAATAGAAAAACCTTGTACGTGTGTGGACTTGGAGCGAAATATTTCTATACGTGAAAAAGGAATTTATTTGTTTTAAAGTACGTAACGTACGTACGTACGCAATTTGTCAAAGCCTGTGACTGTAGACCAAGGAGCATCCAATAGCTAGATATGTCTGCCTTTTTCTTCTTTTCTTTATATAACTTTACAATAAAATTTTTTTTCTCCGTGCTCAACTTTGTACTTTTCCGATCCATGTTTACCTGTAAACAAATAAATGGAAGTAAACAAAGCAGACAATAAATTACATCATATCTTTGATGATGTCATATTTAAGGGCACCTGTTACAGTAAAACCTTTATTATCCGACACTTAGTTAAGTTACGAACGATGAAAGATGTAACATTGTTTACCAATCGATGCTGCCATTTTGAAAATCGCGAATACTTATGCCCATTGTACATTGCCCACTGTATCTTTTTTTTTCAGTAATTAATAATTGTGTTACTAGTAGGAACGTGACATTTATAGCTGAGTTTAATAACATGTTTTGTCCATGTTTGTTAATACCCGTTTCAACCCCCATTTTAGGTCACTGTTACGTACTCCTACTTGTGTACAATTTGTGACCTCTGCTCTTCAGTAGCCACTTAGGCAGTAAAAGTACCATTTCATTATTTTGTAATTAATTGGATACAACAAAGAATTAAAAACAAGCTGATACCAGTTTGCTTTGCAGTTATTTTTTATTCTAAAACTTTCACTGTTTGGATGCAGAAGACATAACCTTAGAGCTTTTGTTTTCAGACAAAGTATAGCTGTTCTGATTTGAAGCGAAAGTTAGATAATTTGACCTCTTGTCCTATCTTCTTGTTTACAAAAAGTATACTTAAAACAACCATGTGCAGGAAAATAGGAATAAGACACTTATCTTTTTTCTCCACTGTACTGTAGATTATGAAAATTTTCTTTGATACATGGGTATATTTCGCATAATAACAGGGTCAATATATGTGTTAACCTTGGGAGTTGTTCATCTTTTCAAACTCATTTACAGAGGACTTTTTATTTTGCTGGGCCTTTGTAGCCCATACCTCATAAGAAGTCGTAAACTTTTTGCTTTAATTACTAAAGCTATTGAAACCAACTATATAACTTTGGCTGAATATCGTTTGGTGACATTAGTTTTTTCCCAGCTTAGCGGAGGTTTGTTACTTCTTGATTATATGGTTTCTTTGTTTGGCATAAGCATGGAGAATTAGAAAATAGCAAAAGTTCGGACGTATTTTAATTAAGAATACTTAAGAATATGACGCAGTGGATTTCCTCCTCTGTTGCTTTAAACTTGTAAACTAAAACATAACATTATCGGTTACTGCAATATTTAATATGCCTCTCTCAAAATTATGTAGTGCAGAGTTTTAAAAATCTTTATTCATGTGTGTTACCATGTGCGAAGGTAAGCGACTTCATTTAATTGAATTATGGTAATGCCGTTAAAGAGTTCCATCTACATAACTTCAAAATTCTTGAAATTAAACATATTTTTTCATGTATTTTTCTTTTTAGGCAGTGTTTCAGGTCCTTTACCCAAACATGAAGCAGAAAACTAATCTTTCATTAAATCCAATAATTGGCAGAATGCGAGAGCCATCCCGATATTCAGCTGCAGTGCAGTTGTATGGAGCATTGATGGTATGTCTTTGCTTCAAGTATAAATTGTTCTTTGGTACTCCAGAATCGGCCAGATGTTGAGTATTTTTCATCTTGCTAATCTTCTGTGGCTTTAAAATTACGTAATCTATGANATTTAATATGCCTCTCTCAAAATTATGTAGTGCAGAGTTTTAAAAATCTTTATTCATGTGTGTTACCATGTGCGAAGGTAAGCGACTTCATTTAATTGAATTATGGTAATGCCGTTAAAGAGTTCCATCTACATAACTTCAAAATTCTTGAAATTAAACATATTTTTTCATGTATTTTTCTTTTTAGGCAGTGTTTCAGGTCCTTTACCCAAACATGAAGCAGAAAACTAATCTTTCATTAAATCCAATAATTGGCAGAATGCGAGAGCCATCCCGATATTCAGCTGCAGTGCAGTTGTATGGAGCATTGATGGTATGTCTTTGCTTCAAGTATAAATTGTTCTTTGGTACTCCAGAATCGGCCAGATGTTGAGTATTTTTCATCTTGCTAATCTTCTGTGGCTTTAAAATTAAGTAATCTATGAAAACAATTCACATATGTTTTCATCATTTGCGACATGTTCTAGAAAACTTATTTTAACTACACTCGCATTTCATATTTAATGTCAAGCTGATATTCAATTAAAAATTCGGGGCTTTTTCTCCATTTCCAAAACCGTAGCCACACCCACCTGCCTGCAGTAACATTTTGAAATCTGGGTTCCAATTCATTTTTGGAAGCTACAGTACTGATAATGATATGAATGGTTTTTTTTCAGGCAATTGGGTAGCATTTATGTCCACAAGCATTGGAAGTACAAAGTTGAAAAATTTTATTGGTTTCATTGACTGTTCGATACTATTTTGTTTTTTGGTACGGAGTGCAGTATGCAAATTTTTTATGGCCAAAATTGGTAAATGTTCATCAATTTTTTGACATATTAATTTTTAAGATATTCGATAGAGCTAAAAACAATAATTTGATAAATTTGTGGACAGTTTTGGATCTTTGAATAGCCTTTAATTAATTTTTATTTATAAAATGGCGTTTTATCTTAGTCTTATTCTCCATTGACTGAACTGAAAGTAAGTGGAATTTTGTAGGTCTCAAGGTACAAATAAGAAATGTATCTTGCAGTAGGCGTGATTATATGCAAGATGCATTGCAAAGCTTATAGATTAACCCACAGGACTCTACTTTTTGTTTAGATGCGTATGTTATCATAATCGTAGGCTTTTTAAGACACCAGTGATAGATTGTCTCTCGTACATTCCTCTCCACTTGCTTTTGATCTCCGTCAAACTCCTACTCTCTCTGCAACCTGGTCCAGCCATCTTTGAAGACTTTATATTTTTCTTGTTTTCATTTCGTGTTTATCCAATTTCCATTTTGGCTAACTGCCATGATCCGTACTAACTAAATGCCGTGCAAATTTCTGCAAATCTTTAATATCTCACTCTTTCAAAAGTACTCTATGTTCATACCCTGCCCTGTGCCTATGCGCTAGTGTAAATTAGCATAATTTTTTTAGTATGCGCTAAGTTATATGGAACCACAGTGCACTGCATTTCTGTTCAATGTAATGTCCTTATTTATTCCAAATATTATTAAATTGATAACAATAGCTGTTTTTGCTGGAAACGGTGTAGCCTTTAAATTATTCTGTCACAACATTGTTGAAATTCAGTCAGGAATATTGAGATTTTACTCCAATTCTCTTTACCTGTTTTAGGATGCAGCCTCCCTTTTGGTAAGAAAATCGACGTCAAGTGTAAACGTAAAAACGTCTGCAAGCCAGCACCATTCACCACGTAATTTTCTTCCCATGTACTTTGAATTTGTGGAAGAATTTGGAGAAAGAATTGTTATAGACTGTGTCCACTGCAGACAGATAAACAGTGGAAGAGGGGCATTTCAGCAAGGTCGAAATCTTAAACTTAGTGGCTTGAGTCGTGAAAAGGATTCTTTCCGAAACATGATACAGACATACTTAGATAGCATGAAAAGTACTGTTTGTGATCGTGTTGAAAGTAGACCGGACATCCGTTGGAGTCGTTTAGATCGTACGGAGTTTTTAACTCCTACTTCTGTTGGTCATCTTCGTGGCTATTTCTGCAGTAAGCGATCATTCTCGAAGAAATCTAATTACGAGAGTTTGTTTGAAAAAGCAGTAACGCATTCGTTCCTCAGAAAGAAAAAAAATGATAAAGATTATTTCAAAAGAACTTTAGGTCATTTAATAAAGAAGGCAAAGTACGTTGGGAAGGGAAAGCATATGTTATTGCATGATATTTCTAAAATATCATTAGCCATTGATATGCCCTTGTAAGAATCTGTAGTTATGACAATAGCATTCTTTGTTGTAAGTAATATGTACGATTTCATGGATTTCGGTACAGTCACGAAGTTTAATTTTAGGGAAAATGTGTATTATTTTGCAAATCTGGAGCTCTATTATTTTCTCAAGCTGTCTAAACTAGGAAAAAACTTTTGCCATTTCTTGTTTAATATGTGAAAATATCTAAAATTGCATGCGTACGATGATCACATATCGATATTTGCTCTATAATAGAGCTGGTTTTTTTACGGAATAAACGGCGTAAACACCAATGTCTAACCTCTATAATATTTAAAATAGTTTACCCATGAACATTGAATTACCACAAATGTTAAATAACGATTTTTTTTATCCCGTAATAGTTTTTGCAAAACAGAATTTTAAAAAAATTGCATATACCTGATTTGGGACCAAACAGTTTCCGAAAGTTACTGCCTCACCTCAGGTCTGGAATAGATATTTTGCAGCAACTTATTTTTCTGAAATGTTACCCAGGACACATATTTGAGCCTTATTCATATATCTGGGGAAAACTGAAACCAAAGAAAGCTTTCCGATTTTAGTAAGCTGAAACGGAAGCGAAACAGCGACACTAACGTAAATAGCTTCAAACCAAAGCAAATTATTTATCATTATTTTCGAATAGGATCTTTTAATTGTTCTCTAATTAAAGGAACGGAAAGCTTTCGGATGTTCTATATATACGTTTAAAATTTTCGTTGCTAAAATTCGAATGTCACCACACGGCAACAGAAACCTTATCTCGTGGTTTTCTAATTAATTGTGAGGATTTTTACGAAGCATATATTTAAAAAAAATATTTTTCATCACGTTTCTGACCTTTTCAACTTGTTTTAAATATTTCACTGAACATTCCCAGTTTATTAAAATCTCACCACTTTCCCGCTTCTCCTGCAACTACAATTACAGACGGTCAGTGTACTAAAATCAGGGACTTTTTCCACCCATCCCTAGTAGTCTAATACTCGGTATTGTGAAGCTGACAGTAAATAAAGTAAGATTCTTGAATTCTTGCTTTTTGTGTAGTCCCTTTCCAGCTGAGAAGTCTGAGCTATTGTTTCTTGAACGTAGAGCAATTATGCAAAACATTCGTAAATATAACTCGGTCAATAAATTCCTAGTCTGGTAGACAACTACGATTAAAGTCGCGAGCGGTTAAGAATGAAGAAAACCAAGTTGCATTTAGATATATCACTGCCTCACGATATTCTATATCTGTATAACATTTATTAAACGAACACCTTTGACTTTTTTGCATTTGATGTTGGCCATAAAAAATTAAAAAGAAAAATATATATATGTGTGTGTGTTTGTCTGTGTAGACGCGTGTTTCGTTGCCCCACAGCTTATCAGTGGAGATTGGAACATCTGAATGTTCCAACAGTTAGAACAGTAAACAACATTGATAATAGATTTTGAAATATAACTTAAAATAATATAACAAAATAGACCCAACCAAAACTAAGCAACATAATAATATTTAATAAAAAACGATAAAAGTAACCAAACTAGTAATGATAAGAAATTGATAAAAAAAATGATTAGAATGTATGTTTTTATTTTAAGAAAAAGTGATTATTCTATAATATATCATATCTGTATGGTATAAATATTATTTTTTATCGTTTTTTATTATTAATTTTTTGTTATCATTAGCACTATTATTCCTCTAATCCCTTAATCCCAAATATAGTTTGATTGCTTAGTTTTTTTGTGTTTTTTCTATTTTTATAGCTTTTCTTCTATTCTGTTATTAATATTGGTTACTATTGTTACTTCGGGTTGTTTTAGAAAATTATTCATTGGGTTGTTTTGGCATTCAATAATTTGTGGATTTGTAGTATTTTTCTACAGCCTGCTTTCCTGTATGTTTGAATTTGTTTTTGATATTCTTTTCTTTGTAACCACGTAGTGGTCGGCGGTTTTTACCTTAAGTAATTATTTTCGACTACGTGGTTACATTTTCAAAGTTATCAAAAAGGCCTTTGGTGACGTACGAAAAATTACCCGTAAAGAAGCACGGAAACCTGTATGCAAAGATAATATCTAATTCCTGGTTATGTTCACTACCAAATACAATCCGGAGGGTCGCAGTTTTGAAACGATTTCTTCCAATCCTTCAACGAAGTCCTGCCCTGAAAAACCTTTTCCAGACCTTCTGGTCATGGTTGCCACAAAAGAAAAAGATATTTATCTGATCTCACGTTGAGGAGTGACCCATACAAAATCAAACGCGACATTGTCAACAAGCAGGAGTGTAAGTATTTTTAATGTTATCGGGGCAGTGATTCATTTAAAGGCTTGGCTCTTTACTCAACTTCCATCTAGTCACGCAAATGGACGAAATCTAAGAAAAGGACGAAATTGATGTTGCGAGTTCAAAAACGTTTATTTGTTGTTGCCAAAGTCGTGGTCAACATAGAATAGGATAGATGGTATCATTGAAACCACGGCCTGAAAATTACAAATGGCATTTTAAAAAGGAACTTAAGACCTGCCCTATAATACGTCAACAATCATGTAGAAATATACACACAAACAGAGGCTTGTATATATTCAGAAAATTGCTCAATGTTCTTATAAAAATGGAGCCAAAATAGTAGTATATATGCCTGATGATTGTTGAACACATGAAACTTTCAGTTGCAAAGAAATTGTAGTTATTTTCAAGTTCACTAATTATATATATATCTGTGTGTGTGTTTCTTTAAGGTACCGCTTAAGGTAAACTAATTTAGTTGATCTCTATTTTTTTAGTTGAGCGGGTTTTATACAGAAATTGTTACCATTTAGCAGTTAAACACTTTTCCCTCAAGAGCCGATACTTTGAATGCCAGTACAGAATTCTCTTTTATTCCCTACCTCTTTAGGGTAAACAAGGCAAGGGACGTATATATTTACTTTATTTTTAACTTGTTTATTTACCATTCTTTCAAATCATCTCGCAGTGAGAGCAGGTAAATTGGTGTCTTCTACATACTTCCCCAAGTCCTCATTGTGCAGAATCTTTGTAATATATATGGTGAAGGATTGTAATGCCATTGAGGAATTCCCAGGTTCTGCAGGCCATAATAATGAAAGTGGGAACTTACACTTTGCGCCAATACTTCAACAAGAACAAATTATGGTAATAAACAAACAAAATTTCGTATTTCTTTGAAATAAATGATGCTTGTCAACTTAAAATAATTATTTTTGTATTAAACGAAATAGCAGGTGCTTTTTCGGCTGCCTCTTTATTTGAACAAAATCGTTCAGATCACAGCAAGTGAAATAACATCTTATCAGAAGCGAAAGCAAGAAAATTAGTTGTTGAGCAGGTATGAAACTCCCTTTTTTAACCATATCTTAGCCTAAATTTAAATAAAATATGAGAGTAAACTATTATAGTGATAACTTGTAATAAAAAGTTACTGCCAAAATTTTGCTTTTGTGAGCAATGGTAACTTAAATGTAGGTTTGGTTTGAATCACACCCATACTCTTAGTTATGCTTAGCATTTGATTTAGCAGCAAAATACACTACTAAGAAACACAAAGCTTGACATTATGGTATATATTTGCCATTAATTTCCATGGATATTATTTGTATCTGAAGAAACTCAACTAAAGGACATAATCGTTTTTAGTTGAATTTAGTCTGTTATATATTATTCAGTCATTCCAAGTTCTTAACATCTACAGATGAAAATAAATAGATAAGGTTACTGCTTATCAAGATAGAGTTTTTATTTTCCCTTCAATATTAACAGCCAGAGATTGAAACTATTGTTACTACGTTAGAATTCGCATTTCAGATTTAGATTCTGACAAAAAAGATGTATCCACTTTCTTTCATATGAGTCAAGTTACTTAAAAGACTCGTGCTGTTCTATTTTGTGTACAAGGAGGATTGATAATTCATATGACCATTAATCTACCAATGTTGATCCGTAGTTATATTTATAGAAAATGCAATCACATTCAGTGTAAATCTAAGCGGTTTTAAACCTTAATTTTCTTTTTGTTGTCTCTGGTATTGATTTTTGTATTGAGAGGAGAGCCACTATTTGAATTATTTTGTTTGTGTACATTCTCACATGAGGCTTTATTAGATTTTATTGTTTTTTTCCCAAATTTGTAAAGCAGTCAATCTTCTTCAATACATTTTTACTTTTTAGACTGCCAAATTCTACTGTTAAAATCGATCGTTTTGATGGGATACGTACGAAATATTCTTAGTTATAACAGAGCTCTTCTCACACCATTGCAAACCCTCCCAACCAATGGGTAAACATTTAAAGAACTGTCACGCGAGAAAAGCAATCAATGCTAACGATGTCGAAATATTAGCTCAGTCATCGAGAGTTTCTTTGTTAATGACCCTTGAGGCTCTGTTGCAACGGGAACTTTGCCCCACCATTAACACTAAGGACGAGTTCCGAAGTCGGGAATTGACAATAAAGTTGTAGCTAGAGCTTCTAGTCACAACACAACTGTCCTTTGAAATTCTATTTGTTCTAATTATTGACTGTTTTCTACCTTTATTCATAGGAATAAATATTTAACATCAATAATATGGCTGAAGATGGTACAGATTACCGAAATATATTCCGCAAATGATAACACATAACGTCATCTATTATTTTATTTATTCTTAGTTATTCCAATACTTTACATCTAACAGTCATGTAAAGCAACATTATATATTGTATTTAAATATTAATTTTCTACTTTCATCTACGTTTGTTTCTCTCTTTTATTATTGATTTGAAGTTGTTGGTGGACCTTTCTTTCGTCATATTGGAACATTAGTCTGGAATTGTTTTATCCTTTGTCCGTACCTATTTAGTTTGTATAACTTGGCTTGCAATCTCTGTTTCAGCTCTTTGATTGCGAGACTAACTCCATTTTCATGTTATATTCCCCTGAGATTTCATTATATTTGCCTTTCTTTATTGTTATATATATATACATATATATAATATAAATATATATATAATATATAAATAAATATATATATATATAATATGAATATATATATATATATATATTAGAGTTGTCAGCTACGTGAGAGTATGAATATCGTAATCAGCATCTCATCAGACCACCATCACTTTGCTTTGCCCGGATCATTTACAATAAAGTCCACAATTTTCGTCCACAGTTTTCTGTCTGCTGCAAGAGTTCTTAATTTTTCAATGTCGCTGTAATTTTTCAATTCCTTAATAGGGATAATGGAAGAATCACGTTCGTTAGCAAGAATTATATCTTTGTTTAGAGTTGTTACTAGTGTTTCCCTCGGTCTACCACTACACTTTTTATTGTTGTTATAATTCTGAAAATAATATCCCATACTTTGTTGGGCAGGAGTAGTAGTTGCTAATCTCATGACATGTCCGAAAAGTTTCCAGCTGGCTTCAGAAATATCGTAGCTGATTGGACGTGTGTTTGTTAGTTGGTATAATTTAGCATTGGTAATTTTATTTCGCCATGTAATTTTCAATACTTTTTAAAACTGTTTTCTGTGAAATGCGTTTAGTGAATCTATCTATTAGTGTTTTACCTCTCATTTTACGTTCAAAGATATTGGCATCTTTTCTGAGTTCGGTAATAGATCCTTTTATTCTTCTTTTCCACCAAGGCTCTTTCATCCTATTTTCACTTCAGCTTCTCCAATCCAAATTTTTCCCCAACATACACCGCTATAGCGCTGATTGCTTTGTTTGTGTCACTTACGTTATCTATTCTAATATCAATCAACACCTGATTCACTTCATTACCAAATCTATTAACAACTTTTCTATCTTCCATGTTTTAATTTATTGATGCATTCATATTCCCCTCTTTCATTGTTGTACTTACTTCGTTCCTACCATAGTTTTGTAGGATATGAATGATAAGTTCTTTTGCAGATTAAGTCTCTGACATTTCGGCCATCTTAGTCCCTTCTGCCGCTTGGCTTGCACCAATTACACAGGGCAACAATTTTTTGGGACTCTCATGTTTTCTTTAAAAATAAAAGTGTTTCTGGACCAATTTTTCGTGCTGAATCCAAAAATGATATCCATTTGTTCCCACCACGTCTAGTTTTTACGGAATAGAATTCCTTTTTTTTTACTCAACCCTATTTGGCATGGTGGTTGGCGCCACCGTCTCGGTTTTCTCCCTAATATTTTCCACATGGAACCAGCTGTGAAATCAAAGCTTTTTGACTTTTATCGAGGCATATTTTTACAGTTTTACTGCAATTTTCAAGCGTATGTGATGACCCAGTCCAAGTTTATGGCCGTTTTGTCACTGGACTTTTGGTCAAAGTTGGCACTCGGCCAACATGTGATTTTTTGACTGTGAAATTGATGGCATCATTCTTTTTCATCATTCATTGAAATATGCATTAAAAAAGTTATCAGATTCATTTCAGGGCCATTCTGTACAAAAATTTGGTTCATTCTGC
>RDPX01000277.1:962612-979482 GCA_003991215.1 Morbakka virulenta
CCAGTTTTTGTCCTGATCAGCAAGTAGAACACCAAAGTATGCCAGATATGCCTTTTTAACGAAATCCGAGATTGGCTTTCTTTGAGATGGAAACGTGAATTGTCCACAAATATAAAAGAAAGAATTTGGGTCGTTTTTACACCTCCTTCGTCTGCTTGCCATATTCAATCTGCATTACAAATAAATCGCTGAATAATTTCAAGCAGCAAACTATTCACAAATTGCTGAAGACCACTGACAAAGGAGTATTTGCATTATGTTGCCAAAATAGCCTCTCAAGAACAAACTCTGTTGACAGCTGTTACACTAATACAACTGATCCATCTCTTCTCAGATCTCAAGTGGAAACAGGAAACCACAAAAAATGCAACTGAATGACTGACTGACTGAAATGTCATCTTGTTGTGAATACTCAGCCAATTAGCGATAATAGGGAAAACTGCTTGTATACTATGTGAATAGCCCCATGAAGGGATTAACAAGGAACCAAAGAAATCCAGAGGTCAATTGTGATTCAATCAGAATATAAGCATAATTAGATGAAGAAGAATGGCAACAATCACATTTTAGCCCTCTTTATTGGTTTGAAAGGACATCCCATGACCAGAAGAAAGTTTTTTCCAATGCTAAATCAGAATTTTTTATGAAAACTAGGTGTAGCATGGGCAGAAAAAACTAGACGTGATGGGAACAAATGGATATCATTATTGGATTCAGCACGAAAAATTGGTTCTGAAACACTTTTATTTTTAAAGAAAACATGAGAGTTCCAAAAAATTGTTCCCCTGTGTTATCATTGGTTCCGATGATAAGCATAAATAATAAGACAAACGATGTAACACAATATTGTTACGATATAGTATCTTCTTAACTATTTTCTATCGATATTTTCCACAATGATTACACTATTCTCTGCTTGTTTCAACTCAACTTAAGTCAACGATTTTCTCGGGAGCTAAATTTTTATACCGTTTTATACTAGTTTTGACAAGATTCTAGAAAATTATATAAAACAAAAGATTATGAACAATAAGCATAATTGTGCAATGTCACGGAAAGTACCAGTTCCCTAGAACCAGTGGACCTTTATTGCAATGTCATTCTTAGTCAAGTTTTTCACTGCGTTTAAATGTGTAAAATAGCATGTCCACAAAATTTCCAGATTTCCCTCCCATGTCATTCTTTCAGTCATTTCATCCTCTGCAATACTTCCTTTTATTTCTTCCAACCTCCACCTTGGTCGGTCAACCGTTCTTTCTTATCATGCGAGCTTGGTCACATAACCGCTGTTCAGTAACTTCTAGGGGTTGCCTCTCATTTCAGATATTATGCACCCTGCGTTTATAGCCTCCTTCGGTTGTCATTTACAGGCTTACTCAAAAAAACACTCTATTACTTCTACTTTCATAATTTTCGACCACCCGATTTTTGAAGTTGTAAGATAATAGCTGAGCACACGTTGCTCTTCCATGGAACACCAGCCAAGCGAAAGACCTTCACCATTAGTTTCAGTCCATTTTATGCTGTTATCTAAACCATTGCTTTGATTCATCTCACTCATAAAAAGTTGCACTTTTCTTCTCCTCTTCTCAATATATTTTGCCAGCTTAACATTTTTGTATCTTATTTGATTTAACCACAGTTCTTTCCCACTTCTGAGGCTGGAATTTGTCCCATAGTTTTGATATTTATTCCTTTTTTTGAGGATGGTTCTCCCTGTAGCTGTTCCCTTTCACAGCGTTTTTTCCCTCCTGAACAACTCTGGTTGTCTTGGTTACGTTCTGCCTAAGTTCTGTTATCTCTTTCATATCTTACTTTCCCTACGGTTTTCTCTTTATTGGTTCCTTTTCTTTTTACCAGGTTTGTCTTTGTCAGCAACTATTCTTAATTGGATGCCAAACTTTCCCCACTGCGTATATTTTATCACGTTCCAGTAGAATACTCTTAACTCTTAAATACAAACTAATTTTCACAACGAAATCCCTATATAGGTTTAACACCACTGGGACCATTTTTTGAGAAAAATGGTCACCTGCGTAAGAGCACTTACATGAGGCCTTGTGCTTTATTGTTTTCACAATCCACAAAAGCAACATAGCCAGAATATTGTGGTCCATAAATTCTCTGTGTACGACCACAGTAAGATGTAATATAACTTTTGTCAAACTGCCATCACAAATAAGCATTTCTGTATCCTACCATCTTCACGTCACTCCACCACCCTTAAACTAGACCTCTTCTAAATATCAATGAAAATATGTTTCTTTCTAATAGATGTCTTTTGTCATGAATCCATTACTTTTAAAGTACAAACAGCTCATCACGGATATAAGAATGAGAATATCTTTTTCCTCACATGCGTTCCTACTTTTTATTTTTGCTAAATAACAATTCTGCAACAAGAGTATGTCTGACTTTTTATTTTGAATCACAGGTCATCAGTTTCGAGTGTTTCATTTTGTCTGAGTTCAGAAGTTGATCTCAAACGTTTTACCTTGCTGAGCTTTGATTTTGTTTCAACCTTTCGATAAGTTGTGGCTTTTATTGAACTTGAAATGCGCCCTTTGTCTTCAACAGTTTATAATATAACCAAAGAAGCTTAGTGTATAAAAATATATAGCTAAGCTGTCCTTTTTCAGCAAAGATTGAAAATTTTTGGCGAAAACTTAATTTTAACACAATTAAACAAGTCAAACTTTTCAAACATGTCATCCTGGGCTTTTTTGACTCGAGCAGGACCATCAATACTAAGTCGCCAAAACTGTGCATCTAATAGGCTGCCCCATGTTTCAGTTAATTTGTACTTTCTTGAAAAGCAACGAAGTTTTTAATTACCCAAATCGATTGTTGGTTTGTGTCAAAGGTATCTTTATTAGAAACTATATAGAAGAGTGCTTGCTGAAGAAGGTTTTCGCTATCTCAATAAAATAACTGAGAGAAAATGGTCAAATCTAAAAAGCATGATTCATGAAAAATATAGGGCCAAAGGTGACCATAGTACTGTTCGATGTCAATCATTAGATACACTTTTCTTCCTTTTACACAGGTTTGTAGCTAACACCTTTAAGTCCATTCTTCACTTATTAGCGTTTCTACATGCCTATTCCAGCTCGTCATTTTGAGAGGGGTAGAGATATTTTTTTTCTGTTGGACAAAAAATAAAGGAGAGAAATAGTGAGTTATGATGAGTGTGGTTATGATGACCCTTTTCTATCCTCTGTTCCTAATGTGTTCTAATAATAATGGAATGAAAACTGTAAAAAAAGAAGATTCTACAGGAACACTGTTTTAGGTTTATATAATGGCGAGATAAAGTAGAATTTGCAGCTGTCGTTCGATAAAATTTTCTTCTCTTCAGGCTTTTATTCCTCATTATAGTTGTGAATGGCTGTTGACTTAAGAAAAGCTCATCCAGCATTTAGCAATTTCCTTTTTCTAATCTTCCAAGTTGTTTACGTCAGTCCTTTTACCTGACAAACAAATACACTAGTATATAGTTTGTCATCGATCACTCAACCATTGAAACGGTACTGCTAGGTAACCTGGTACCATCATCAGGTAGAATTCCTGAACTAAAAAAAAAAGTAATCAAATTGCTGTCATTTCAATATAACTTTTGAAGAACTTTAAGTGACTGCCCTTAAAAATGCTATGTATATTTTTGTTTGATGAACGGCATGACTAATAACTTTTTAATTACTTTCTCCGTTCCTAGCATAAAATGAGTACCATACTTAAAATGAATTCTTGTAACTTTCACACACATATTCAAAGTTAATTTTATTAAAATGAAAGCATTAATTTGAGTACCCAAGGATTAGCTGTTCTAATATTTTTTTAGTATTAAAAACAACTTTTTCTGCTGTTTGATCAAGAATTAATTTCTTAAAATTCTTGCAGTGAAACATTAATTTTTATTGCCTTTTGTCTAATGTTTTTGTTTATGCTTCGTCTCTAATAGAAGTACAGTAGATACTTCAATTATAGCTGAAGTTTTTGTGTTTAAAAGTTGTTTTCCATAAACAATTAAGAAGCAACTGTCTGCTGACAATATTACTTTTAACGTTTTTCACTCAGTTATCAATAGCTAGTAAAAGTAATAAATCACACAGTTGTTTTCAGCAGGAGATTACTAGCCTTGGTTTTCCTCCTTAATATGCAAATCTGATTAATGACTGCATTAATTAGCTGAATGACTGCGGGTATTGTCATTTTGGACTTCTGGTTTAACTCACTGCCGTTTTGCAAATCAATATAGTATCCTCAGAAAACAAGAAGAGCAAATATTGAGTTTATTGCTCCCAAGCTAACATCAGACTGACAGAAGGCTAACCTTACTTTTGTAGAGTTAAGTATTTTTGACCTATAGCCTCCTGATAACCTCAGTGTTAAGTTAAAAGGCCTCTGGTAGCAGGCATGGTCAAAGATTGTATCAATACCTTTTAGTGACCTGAAAACTAGTGTTAAAATAATAATCCAAAAATAATCATAAAGCCATCAAAACTTATTGGTTCCTTCATTGTCCATCCCATTCCTTGTAATAGGCCACAAAATCACCAAAAACTTTAATACCATTTCAATCATAAATGAATTCTGCTTTGATTTTTAAAAAAGTCAGGAAGGCAGTGATCAAATCAGGTACAATTTATTCAATATTTTCTTTATATGTTTGCTGTTTATTTTTATAAAAAGACTGTATTTCTTTTGGAACACCATGCAAGGGCCTGTGACTATGTCAACCAACCTTCTCTGAAGTGTTAGCGTTTAAAAGTTTTTAATCCCTGAAATGACTCTAGATTTTTCAGTCTAATCAAACGTTTCCAGTGTGTTGATGAGGTTATAATATCAGTCATACTGGTAAACAAACCCAAAAAGAAACTGTTTGCCTGTTTGTCTGCGAAGGAAATCGATTGCAATTTATTATAAAGCATTATTGTAACCTAAAGTCGAGGTGAACTTTAGCATATTCTATTTCAAAGAAATCCTTTGGTCACTTATTGTAAAATACTTATTTGAAAGAACAAAATTGTAGGCAAGTTTCATTTACAGTACCCTCAGCTTGATCACCATACCGTTGAAATCCATTGAAAACGACAAGTTAACCGAGTATATAGGAATCCGAATAGTTTGTACAAAATCTGGATACTCAGAACAATAAATATTGTTCTGAGTATCCAAATTGTAAGTGCAACCAGTCTTTTTTCTAATGTAAAATACGAATCCTTGGAATGAACCTTAAATTCTTCCCACGTCATTAAAATCAGATTAGCAAATAAACTGTGTCTTCTTCCAGACACAGATTGTGACAAAACTGTGTTGCAAGCACGACATATCACCTGAGGACCTTATGACTTGTACTGATCTCTCAAAGCCATAGCAAGTATGCAGATTGTAATACAGTAATTATCCTCTTAATCGCTTTCGGTACTGTGTATCTAACACGTGTATAGAAAAACTGATTTACGAAGGTCTTTTTACGACCCAAACCCATAATTATATCCAAAATAAGAACAAAAGCCAGACAAATAGGACCCGGGTTCTCAAGCTTTTTTCCTCGCGACCCCAATTTGATATAAACAGTGAAAGAAGCAACCCCACTCAGATTCAAAAATTTCAAATCTAAAGGATCTGTCAAATTTTACAACTGAAAGAAAATTCCTGATTTTGAAAAGACTTTCATTCAAACAGACGAATACCACAAAATTTCACATTTCAAATGAAAGCAATGAATATAAGAAGCAATACATTTTATTGCTTCTTGATAATCTTTTCGTACCGAGGTTCGTAAGTGGTCAGGCAACACATAAGATTGTCATTCAAATGAGCATCAGTTATTCGCGACCTGTACTTTGTTTGAGTTGGACTATGTGAGAGAAACAGGATTTGCAAACATAGGTAGTCCCAAAGCGCACTAGTGAGCGTCGAACCTCTCGTTTTATATCCTCGTATTTTCCCTCCAGATTGAGCCAGAAGTGTGATACATCTTCATCACTATCATACAGTTCACGAGCGTCTTAATCCTCCTGAATATCTGTGAACTGTAAGGATAGTGAACCAGATAACTTCGATGCCTCAGCTGTGAATGGCTTCATGATGTGGGAAAAATCTTCGTTAATATCCAGAAAACTTTCTTGAAAATTATTTTTCAGTTTGGTTATATAAGTCATAAGCTCAGTTATCTGATTCGGGAACTTATCGAAGTCGAAATTTTCTGAGACGACATATTCCGTGAACATCGGAAAATTCGAGAAATCCCCGCGTTCAATTTGGGATTTCAGAATGTCAAGTTTTTTCAGAAATCCTCTTAAGGTAGCATGCAGTTCAAATATAAGTTTCATCCGTCCTTGCAACTCCGTGTTTAGTGAGTTGATGTGTTTGAGAATATCCACCAGTAAAGCCAAACTGGAAAGAAACTGTTGATCTTCAAAGTCAGGGGCATTTGTGGGATTCTTGTCCGATAGCAAATATTTTATTTCACCCCGAAGAATAAATACTCGTTTGAGAGATCTACCCCTCAACAACCAGCGAACTGTATTGTGAAGTAGCAATGACATGTAATAGGCTTCGTTATCGAGACAAATCTGAAAAAATAAACATCAGTTAAATTTACGTGCCTTGATGAAATTTATGACCGACACACAAATAGACATAATCTTGCCAAAATCGTCGGAAAAATCTTTGGAGACCAACGCTTGTGTGTGGAGAATGCAATGATTAGTTTTTACATGCGGATGCTTTCTACAAAGTATTCTTCGAAATCCTTTATTACGGCCAAACATTGCTGGGCACCCATCCATGTTAACTTCAATTATTTTGACCCAGTAGAAGTTTCATACCATCCATAAAGGAGAAGCTGGGCATTTACCGTATTGTCGGTAGACTCATCTACGGCTATTGAAGAAAATTAAGACATTCTGAAGTCCTCTAATGTCTGTTTGGAGAGGTTTGCAGCAATACTTTCGACACGACGTGTCAAAGTGTCATTAGTGAAGGAAATTTCGGCCACTGTGCTTGACAAGATTTTCTAATAACTTTCGCCTTTGAATATTTCCACGAAGTTTTGTAACACTGGTTTAATGACATTCTCTCCTTTCGTGTAGGGCCGTTTACACTTTGCCGCCAAAAAAGCCGTCTACTGGGAGAAAATGTCTATTTTCTCCTGCCGCGTCAGTGTTCTCTTCATGATCTGTCGACTTTTGAAGAAAACTTCATTCTTCCTCAAAAACACTTCCTGGCGTGCGTCTTCATCCAAAGCTTTTATATTTTTGTGAATGGTATTTAAATGTTTTTCAATCTTGTTTGCCTTCAATGACTCAGTCTTTTCTCAGTCATTTCTTTGCAGCAAAGAACACAGAATCCCCTTTCATCTAGGTCAGTTATCCCATATTTGCATTGGAAATCTGGATTTACACGACTTGTCCGTTGTCGCTCTGTTTTATTCTTACACGTCTGTGCTTTTGATGAGGCCACACTAGAGACTGTTTCATCATCGACATGCATAGAACTTTTAGGACCACACGAAACGTTTTCATCCGATATATGTTCTGTTCCTGAGGTTTTCTGTTTTTCATTAGGTTTATAAAATCGATCCATAACTTGAACACTTGTGCTGCTCATAGAGCAGTAAGACGAAACAAAGGCGTGAGTGGGGACACGAGACATTGCAGGGCTGCCAAATTGCGATTTGATACATTAAACAAAATTTGAGAAATTCTAGTTTTATATAAGTATTAGATTAGTAATGATAATTAATGATGGAATGTCAATTGATATAGTTAAAATAGGTCACAAATATTTTTCAAATTACCAACATATTGAAAAAAATCCGTTGGCAACCCTGGAGTAGTGATTTCCAGGAAATTTCTAGCGTGAGTGTAGGTGGGTTTTTCAATTTTTACCTTGACCAAATCTAGATTGTAATCGTCGATGAATATTGTGATTTGCTGAAATAATATTTTTTTCGACGCAATATGTTCGCGACCCCCGCGACCCCAAGCCACTTCCGTGACCCCCGTGTTTTGGGCTAGTGACCCCAAATGGGGTCGCGACCCCGCATTTGAGAACCGAGGATATAGGAAAACAGAAGTCCAATTAAACTCACAGTGACCAGAATGTTACACATTTTGAGTCGAAAATATGGTATCTGGTGACTTTTAGCCATCACAAAGGACAAGGACTATTACAAAATGGTCACATATTAAGTGTTGAACTGTTGTGATTCATTAACAGGATAATATTTATTTGAAGGATACGACTATTTCTGGTTGCATAAGAACCCCGAATTCGTATCCTGTACCAAAGGTGAGAGTTACTAGACGAATTATTTTTACCATTCCTTTTAATTAGAGGAGAGTAGAATTACTCAGCAGTTGTAAAGTATTAAATTTTTCACAACAGCATTTCATAGAATCTCCAATGGAAAATTCTAAGTGAAACTTTTCTACTAACCCATGATTTGAGCTCTGTAGAACTAACAGTAAAGTCTATCTAGACTTGAAAGTAACTACTTTCTGTAGGTAAAGTAGACCTGAAATGGGGAAAAGGTATTTATTTGGATTCAGTAATCCCAGATTACATCAGAATGAAGTTGAATAATGGGCTATATAAAAGGCATCAAAACTTGAATGTTTTGTTTTGTTTTTGTTTTAACGTCATTTCCCCCATTAACCGGGGCATAGACGGTAACCCTTCACAGGGACTTGGATTTGGCAGTGAGGAATTTCTTGGCCTGATGCCCTTCCTGACGCCAACCAATGGCTTTTTTTCATGAAGTTCCAAAGTCGCCCGTACGGGGAATCGAACCAGGAACTCTTGGTTACGGTGCAGTTGCATTAACCATTAAGCCACAGCTCCTCTAATATAATATAATTGTATATAATTGTTAGAAAAGTATTCTGAAAGTCTAAACAAGACAGATAAATTGAAACAAACATCTGTGAGTTTCAAGTTGTTTCAAAGGTTTTGAAATATCTTATGTCCTATTGATGTCCTCGTTGTCAACAACGTTTTAAGGGAAAATTGTTCCTTTCCCGTCCGAGGAACGGTGTCTACATTTTCCTTCGCTTCCCTTGGTTATTGTCAGAAAGAGTGGAACATCTGGTGCTAGGAAGCATCGTCTTAAAGATCAAGCAGCCTAGGCATTTTGGAAAGGAAATAATTTCCAATAACACCTTTGGGGACAATAATCTTGACCTCAAGCAGCTCCCGACACAACTATTTCCGGTTTATTAATCTGTAAATCCAATCACATACACCATGTTGATCAGGTTGACATATAGTTTGAAATAATACCAACCTCCAATTGGTTTCTTATCAAGAATGTATTCATGTCAATATTGGTTCTCCAATGCAAATTTGGTGTCTAATGTTACTTTGAAAACAGCAGACTGGAGAGAAACTGTAAGAAGAACTAAAGGAAGTAAATAGGAACATCCATGATCTTACTTTGTCGAGAGGCAACATCATCATTATATCGTATGGCATCCAGAGGGTGGATGGCGCATCCTGAACCATTTTGAATAGGATATGAAACTCTGTCTCATTTTATTCTTTCGATATGGTCCGTGTACATGTGGCGTACACAATTTCTTTTACATCAATACAAAGAAAGAATGGTGTTATCTTTTAATTCATCAAAGACACAATTGAATATCAATATTTTAGTAATACTGTCTAACAAATATAAAGTTTGTTCACATAGCAACCAATTGTCTTTGTTTGATAAAAGTTTTAAACGGTAGCACCCAAACACCTCTACCAAATTTAATATGGGAAAAGCAAATAATCTTTCTAACAAAATACATAGAACGATAATTACATTTTGTGATTTTTGGACGGAATGTGATTATAAGTTTGAAGAAGACAGTGGTACAGTTTGAAGGACTCTCTAATTCAAATTACATTAGGCCTTGACAAGTTACATTATATTTGTCAAACAAATTTGAGAAGGCCACATTGTATGTAAATAAATATTCTTGTACCTGTGGCTCATGCTTCCTTATTTCATGTATCTCAAAGTATCCTGGTCTGTAAGAAATTCGGTTTTTTGAGAAACGTTGCATTTACTGCTTTATTTTAGATTTCCAGCTGTACAATCAGCTCTATTTGTTGTTGTTAAGAGTGCTTTTGTCACATCAATTATGAAGAGGACAATATTTTAGAAATTTCAATAATAATGATAAAGTTTTTGAATTACTTTTTTGAATTACTTCTGCCTTCAAATAGACACAAATTTTACTTGGGAGCTGCCCTATCAATCATCTGCTCCATTTTTTTATTTTGTTTAAATAAAGGTACACTTTTCAAAACAGAAGAAATTTAGGCTTTCAAAAATAACTTTTACAAGACTAAAGTGCTACATTTGGTTACGAAGTCTTCCAATTCGTCATTCAAAAACTATAAGCTTTACGCATGTCAGTTGTTTCCACCAGAAAATATGGAGCTAGAAAGAGATTAACTTCTTTCTTCCTTTTATTTTTCATTACTGTTGATAGCAGTCTTTTTTTGCCCTACGAAATCAATGCATCAACCAAAAAGTCCAATTGATCAGCGACAGTAATGTTACCATTACTTCTGTGTACCTTTTACACAAAGAGTAACCTTAAATCAAAGTTAAAAGCTCAGAACACTTCTACTTACTAGAGAGGCTTGTACGTTATCTCAACACATATATTTTGAAATATACGAACACATTGATTCTCTGCTGATCCTGTTTCTCTTATAATTAACATATCTATTAGCCTTTTTTCTTTTAAATTCACCTGCATTGTATTTTGTTTTCTGTTAAACCGACCAAAGTAAAATCAGGAGAAAATTTTGTACATATTAAAATTGGTTGGTAGGGGAAAGAAATGGGTGGTGACACAATAACTCTCAGAAATCACGATTTATGTATTTTTCTACTACACATATTGACAGAATTTTCATGAGGTATTTTAAGAGCAATACTTTAAGGGCATAGAAACAGGAAGAGAAGGGAAGAGTAAGTCAATTGATCTAGCATTAAGCAAATAACCAACAACAAAGAATCAAACAACAAATTATTCTGAAAAGTAGGCCTTGTGGACACCTACATTCTTCCAGTAAATTTGTCACTGAAAAAAAACTAAAAGTAATATTCTTCTTCATACGTTTTCCTTTAAACAAAGCAGAAACACGTTTTTTCTATCTCTTGTTTTGCCACGTCGTATCTTTCTAAAAAATTAAATGTAACTAAATAAAAAAATAGGTTGGAATGTTATCTTACTGTAATTGGCGCAAATCACCTTAAGTTGATGGTGGGGGGTTATTAATAATTCAAGTAATAATTTCTTATTGTGAATCAAAGAAAGCTTTAAAAGTTTATTTTTGAGCTCAAAAGATACGCAGTGGTCCATATATGGACATTTCTTTTAATTGATGTTTGCATCTCTGGATTTCATCTTCAACTTCATATAATCTATATAAGCTTCTTTTCTACAATAAGGATATCTGCAAAAGCAAGATGCAAGAAAATGTAAGTATGTGTCAGAAACATGTTTTTGTGCCAGATCAAAAAATATATCGCTCTCCTAACGAAAATTTAATTGAAGAAATTCTCAACAAGAACCAGGTCAGAGAATAATTAATATTAAAATTTATATATTTTTTCCCTAAGGATCTTCTGGTTTACCATTTGTTTCTGTCCAAATCTGCAACTTCAACTGTTACACTTTGAAGTTGCAGGTTTTGGTATAATGTGGTGTAATGGAATTCTTATTTGTTGATGTCCTTTCTCTAATTTACTTTGCAGATGTAAGTTTCTAGCTCAAGCTTGATGTCATAGATTATGAAGACAGTTTTGTTGATTTAATACCGTAATTATATATATATATACACTGATGCAGGTTCTTAATTCCGACTTGTTAATGTAGGCTACAAATTATAAATAATATCTTTACCTGGGTTTATTACGTGCTATTTGTTAGTTCAAGTTCATAAGTCCAAATTATTGATATAGGTTATATTTAATTTCAAGATATAGGTTCCAAAGTTTGTTTTGGTTAGTTTTGATTCTTAATTCCAAATACCGGTGGGAGTTTCCGATTCCGGTTGCGGGTAAACCTTATTTGTTTAAATGATTGACATTGGTTGATGATTTTGGTTTACAAATGTATGATCCTGAGACAGATTTTTTTTATGAAACTCTAGTTTTGATATGAAAACGCAGGTTCGTAACTCTGATTTATTGGCCATTATTTCTAATTTGATGATGTACTGAATAATGCTTCCTGTTGTAGGTTCTTATTTTTAGGTATTTATTCGGGCTCAAGATTCAAATCTTTTAAGGATAGTTCTTTGATATGATTGGCAGACGTTTTCTCATTTCATGGCAACTTCTTGGTTTTAATGGATCTAAAATTTATTGCTTCCCAGATCTGGTTTTTTAGTTTTTGCTCTCAATTCTGATTTGCTGATGGAGGCTTTTTCTCTGTGTAAGGTTTAATTTTGTATGCCAATTTAGAATTAGGATTTTAATTCTGATTTGCCTATTTGTTAAATCATATCTATACAGCAAATCTTTAGAACATGTTCCACAGTTTGTTGACCTAGTCTGTAAACCATCAAATAAAAACAATGGTACTGTTGCTCTAAGTAAACAAAGCTGCTTTGACTGTATTTTTTCTTCAAGATCTGTACCAATTCGTATCAAATGCTAAATTGAGAACAAATATATCTTGCCATTTATCCTTTATACCCTTGAATGTGTAAACCTGGATTCATCTTTTGGTGGCAGGAATAAGGGTTTTCAAAATTACATGATAGAGATCATTGCTAATCATAAGCGTTTTGATTACTTTAGAATAAATGAGTTCCTCAATGCTATTAAATTATTACTGAGATGTGCATGATCAAATGTGAAACTTGGATATTGTTCAGCTATTTAAAGAGCTCACTGAATAGTCTTTTAAAATTATAACTTGAGGCAATTAATGAAGCTGAGAAAAACAGAGTTAAGCTACTTTGACGAGACCAATTATTCTAATGGTCTTGCCATGATCTACAGGAGTTAAAATATGCCAGACAAGAGATGGGGGTAAATAATTACTGGTACACAATCTGCTGCAGATAGAGAAAGCGAATAAAGGAAAATAACATCCCATGAAAAGGTTTTAACCTTAGTTTTTCTAGTTTCCTGATGAATGTTTCAAAGAGTCGGTTGCCGACAAGGGTTTCTCATTTTGATGAAATGACTTGGTTTACGGTATAAATTTTCCAATTTTTATTTGCTGATATGTGTTAAAAAATATTTTGTTGGTCTCTTCTTAATTTTGAATTGGTGATCTAGACTACTAACTCTGACTAGATATTGTAGTTTTTAATAATTTTAATCTCATCATATAGGTTCCCAATTTTTGTTTTGGTGAGGCAAGTTAACAATTCGGTTTCGTTGATTTGGATTTTAAATCCTAGTATGTTGAATAAAGCACCATGCATCGATTTGTTGATGTTTGTTTTTCTTAAATCAATTTGACGATAAAAATTTTTTATTTTTAATTAGTGGTATACATATCTATATGTGATTTGCTAAAATATGTTTTTAATTTTGATTGGGTGACTTAAATACTAATATTTATATACCCTAAATTCAAGGTATTAGTTGTATTGTATTCAAAGAGTCCAAAAACGTCTTGGCCCTAAAATTATAATTGGAAAACAAAATTGTTTAGAAATTCGTAACCATAATAATGACAGCCGTCGAATATATGAAGTAATTGTACACAAAAATGACTAAAACAGTAGTTCATCTTAAATGAATTAGCTCTCAAACTCACATATTACATTATTGCCTGCATGATTGTACACTAAAAGTTTCTTCTTTTTCTTCTTCTTCCATTTGCTGTTTTCCCTGTTGTCAGGGGTCAGCAGCACGTAGTTGTTGGCGCCAACGACCTCTGTCCATTGCATCTCCTTCCGTCAGACCTCAGCCTCTGCCTTTCGACCGATCGATCGTCTCCCTCTAACTGGTTCTCGCCGTACCCTCTGGACAGTACAACTTTCATCTCTTCTTGCTACATGCCCAAACCACCTAAACCTTGCTTCCTTCAACTTGTTGCTAATGCATGTTATTCCTGCCACTTTCCTTACTTCCTCGTTTGTGCATCTCTCCCACAACGAGATTCCAAGAATCCACCTCAGTATCCTCATTTCCGTCCGCAAAAGCATTTGCTCCTCCTTCTTTCTAAGGGCCCAGGTTTCCCCTCCGTACACCAGCACTGGTCTGATAATCTTTCTATATATTCAGTGTACAGTGATTGTACACTGAAAGTTTGAATCATATTAATCACCCTCGCATACTGTCTTATCCAGATTTGGGTTGTTTAATATCTTCGAAACCGTTGCTTTAGTTTTTTTAATAAAGTAGGATGAAGAGAATTTTATCTTGAAAAAATGTTAATTATATGGAGTGATATTAAGGAAACTCTTTAATTTCTGATGTAAATTGCTCTTGGATTGGTAATTGAGGTTGCTGTAAACGATAAAACAACAAAGATAAAATTTTCAGCTTGGTGTGACTGAGAAGTTGAATCTTTTTAATTTATTAAGCAGATTTTTGTTCACAAAATTTCCAGCGCCAACCATATTGATTGATAAACAACCAGGTCATAATACTTTAGTGATGTTTAGCCTCTTCCACATTCCTGTAGACGACTATCAAAAGCGATCAATATCCACTCGCCATACATTTTATTTTGCAGCTGTTCCTTACAACATCGAACAGAGGTCTTTTCCCCTTCTGTAAACATAACAATAGTCCTCATATTACTTGAAAGGAAAAGGTAGGGGTCGAATATCCCTTCTTTATTTTGTTTAAGGTTTCTTTTATGCCCTACTGCTTCTTCTTTGAGAGGCTTTTCTTTTTGGTCCATTTGCTAAATATTAATTTATAAATTAATATAAATTCATAAATTAATATTAATTTAGTTCTTGCTTATTCTAGCAGTTTGAATATGTTCATAACAAAAAGTACATGTATAGCGAAACAACAGTAAAAGTGTACTTTGGCATTTTAAAAGCAACTCTGTAATATTGTAGTTAAAAATGTTTATATGAACCTTAAATAACTTTATCTCAATAATAAAGTTAAAATGTAAGAGCTTCTTGTTACCTTCACAATATTATCAAAGAGGTTAAACATTCTTTATTTCTACCGTTTCTATAGTAACCATTCTTTTATTTCTACCGTTTCTATAGTAACTATTCATTTATTTCTACCATTTTTATAGTAACCATTCTTTTATTTCTACCATATCTATAGTAACCATTCTTTTATTTCTACCGTTTCTATAGTAGCCATACTTTTATTTTTACCGTTCCTATGGTAACCATTCTTTTATTTCTACCATTTCTATGGTAATCATTCTTTTATTTCTTTTCTCTTTGGTTTCTTTGCCATCTGGAAATAAAGCTCGAAAAGATTTTTTTTAAAAACTTGAAGGGATTAAATAGTAAATTATAAATATAGTGTTACTATTTCAAATACCATACATGTCATTATTTTATTCCATTACATTTTCACTCTACCTTGTTCTCTGACTGATGAGCACAAAGAATATTAAACATTTGATTTTTATTAAATACTAAATATTTGAAAAAAAGTCGAGACTATATATTAAACAACCATATATCATATTATTTGATTAAAAACACATTCATTTATTTAAATTATATACACTAAGCTTTTCGTATTATCAAGAGTAAAATGTAATATTTTATACATTATATTTTACTCTTAATAATGTCAGCTTTTCTTACGAAAAGCTTCGTGTATATAATTTAAATAAATAAATGTGTTTTTAATCAAATAAAAGTCGAGACTAGATTCTAAGAGGTATGGAGAAAAAAGAATACTTGTAACTTGATGCAACTTATTGTTTATGATCACCGCCTGAAGAAGTAATGCAAACCGTAAAACTTGACTTTAACTCATACAGGTGCCAAAGCGTACGAATAAAATGAGAGCCCCATAATATGCATAGCATATTTTGCTGTCCAACAATTATATTTCATATGCATGGTCGAATACATGCCCTAATATACATTTACCAATTTATAAACCCTTCGCACAGCTGACACCAGTTTTTATCAGGTATTGACCTATGTATACAAATACTAAAGGTATTAAGCTTTATTAATTGATCCAAAAATGGCATGGAGTTACATAAATCAAGAATATAATTTGAAAACACTGAGAATCAGGATAAAGGAAATAGTAAACATAACAGGAAGAAATAAAGGTCTATACACCAGGGTAATAGGCGTTACAAAAAGAGAACTTTTAAGGAAAATAAGTTCTTGGAAAATAAGTGACGTTTTCAGTAAAGTTCACGATTGTTCTAGATGTCATATTACAGCTAGTGATAAACGATCTTCCCGCCTACCAGACTCGTTGCTCCGATGAGGACAACATTATTGCTAATATTACGTATAGTATATAAACTACTATATAATTTTTTGTAAACTATTTGTCTTCATTTTATGCATTGTTTTTTATGCTTCAAAAATAGTAAAAATAGTATGTATATATATGATAAGATAAAACACGAAGAATAAAAACTGTGATTGCAACTAATAGTTTCACGATATTTCGATCATCAGGCAATAATGCTACAAATACTGTACATGCTTTTTATAAACAAATAAGTAGGCGGCTCATCAAAAATAATTGAAAATTACAGGTGGTAACGCATTACAAGGTGTTAATGTTCTGGGAAAGGAAGAAAGAAAGAAAGTCCCATGTGGATACGGTTTAAGATTACTAAAGAGTGATTTATTTTCCAATTGGGTAGATAGCTGTTCGGCTGTTTGATCAGGAAAGGAGGTCCCATGTGGTTAGTCATTAGGTATGAAG
>RDPX01000277.1:980635-1063275 GCA_003991215.1 Morbakka virulenta
TTTTAGACCGAATTCGTGTGAAAGACGTCTGGAAACAGTCATGCGACTTACACTCACACCTCTTTCCACCAAATTAGCTCGAATTTTGTTGATGGAACTCATTGGTGACCTCGTAACTATCCTTTTCATCAGGTGGTCATCTCTTACAGTGGTTTGTCTTGGCCTTCCACTCCGATGTAAGTCTTTGTAGCAGCCGTACTGCTGATACTTTTTAACAGCTTGGTGGACTGCAGTTTTGCTGACTTTCAATTTCGTAGAAATATTCCTTTCAGATAGTCCTTCTCTATGCAGAGCAACAATTTGACCTCTTTGAACTTCACTGAGGGACTTTTTTTGACCCATTTCTGTAGCAATAAGAAGTATAAAAAGTGAAAAAAATTCCAAAATAAAATCGATTCAGATGTCCGCAGTGTTAAAGAAGAACGTGTAATGAGCGACCAGAGCGCAAACAGTGAGTATGATGCAATCTCAACAGTAGGATGATGCAATACGATCTCATACCGAGAAATCTACGTATTTCCATGAGTGGTCTTAAACTTTTGGTAGTGACTGTAAGATATATAAAGGACTACTGGAATATTTTTATTTGTACATTTCGTGACGAGTGAGTAAAATCACGAAACAGGCTTGTCGAAATGGATAGTGTAGTTTTTTTATTCTTTCCAACTTATTATATCTTTATATATATTATATATATATATATATATATAAATATATATATATATATATATATATCAATTTCATCGATAATATTTTTCATTTGGATTACGATCAGTCATCTGTAAGACATTGTTTAAAGTTTTGCAATTTATATAGTGATTCCAAACTTATGAGGTACAAAATTAAATATTCTACACTTTTCTCTCGCGAGCAAGTTATATTTTTGACACAGATGGAAAAATAGCACCAAAGACCACATCAACTCCCAAACAAAGACAGCTGGTATCTCCATTGGTACCTGGCACCATAAATTTTAAGAATTTGGACGTATTCTTCATTGTAAGTACAACACAATGATAAATGATTACTCTCAACCTCTCAACTGAAAATGATCTTTCCAACACCCCCTCCCCTTTTTATAATTATTCATGAAAAACAACACCATAAAGGATAGCTTGTTAAAATCTGTCATTTTCTATTCCCCACCAGCTAAATATGGAAAAGGCATGTTTTCATTCATCTTGCCATGCAGGTAATGTTATGAACGGCACGGGTAAAATATATAATTAAACCACTGGACAATTAAACTTTACACAAAAAAGATAGTTTTCTTTATACAATTCAACCTATGCTTTTAAATGCTTTAAGAATAAAATTGATTTATGTAGGCTATAGTATTGCCCGATTACATCAAAGAATGAACTTTCATAGGTATGAAATACAAAATGGCAGCATTACCTGTTAGTACGAAACTTTGATGTAAACGATTGTCAATTTTAAAAGAATGTCAGGGTACATATGTGCTTTCGCTTGATTGAAAATGTGGCAAGAAAAATACTGAGCGATTAATACAAGCACAGAGATAAAATTCATAGCTCTAAAAAAGGAGACAATTCTGTTACAAGAACAAAAGTAAGTCCGTCGTACAAATACCATTAATATCATTTTTAGAGGTCCAGGTAGACAGCTAAGATAATAAAGTTTTAACATAAGTTTAATCAAATTATATTTCTCTTCAAAATAAATGCATCTTTAGAGTGAAACGGTATACACTAGTTTTGATAACTCATTAACGATCGCTGACGAATTAAATAATGCTCGTATAAATGCCTATTATTGATAAAAGTTACAATTGTTCCTTAAATGAAAAAAAGAAACATTAGCAATTAAACATATTTCTATTATGAACTCTGGACATTGAATCTCTAGAGAGCTTTGATTGTTTTAAAATTATAATTGTAGCTAAAAATAAGTAAATCAATACTTAGATAATTATATATTTATAAATCACGTCATAAATGGTTACTTTTTGTTAAATACAGTTAACTACATAAATAACAGTTATACAAAACATTTAAACCTAAAATACAACATTTTCGCACTATCTGCTAATTACATGTCATCGTTATTAACTTTTACGCTTTTAAACGATGTGGGACCACAAATGCATAATATTATCACGCGTGACAGAGAAAACGACAGTTTTTTCCCAGTAAATGATGCAATGGAATTCGAGATGTCAGTTTTCTTCTCTATCATTTCTGTCAAACAGGAATGAAATGTTTTTCTTTCCATACCCATTCCTCCATTTACGTTAAAAATAGTGGTGTAAAGGTGGCATTTTCAACGTTGAGTACACGTTCATTAGAATGCTTCTTTCTCACTTTTTCGTTTTTGGTGAAATATTTTGGTGATTATTGTTTCTGTAACGTTGGGAGTTATGGTCCTTAAGGGTCCCTAAGACCCTTTTATCACAAAATACTCACCCCAGGACTCCAAAAAGCTACAGCACTAGTATAAATTTTTGCTTCGTAAATAGTCTTCCATGTTCTTTCCTGTAATGATTCACCTGTTAGTTTTGCAAGAAGTGTCTTTTCTTACATCCATGTAAGCTTAACAGAGAAAAGACTTCGGCAAGGAGAATCCGTAGGTATTCTAGAGATTGCCCAGTTAAATCATCATCATCAAAGTATCATAGAATTTTTATTTAAGATTGTAGTTAAATTCCTATAATAGTTGAGTTGTTAGCCAGTTATAGGAGCCTATGTACTGATTTGCTTCATTTGCTTTCAGTTGCAAATGACTCATTCGTGATCAGATATTCATCAGGTGCTTTTAACTTTTGAGTTATTCTTTATTTAATATTTGTTGTTTTATCTTTTTGATCGCCGAAATAGTACCATTTGACCCATGATCAAGTATAAATTTTGTTAACTCTTTGGTTATTTTTATCGAGTTGCTGCATTTAAATTCTGCAGCATCTGTTATTATTTTGATACCAAAGTTACCTAAATGTGGTAGTAAAGATAGCAAAAATTTTCGTCATCTACCCAAGGTTGGAAAAGAGTTATTGCTGGTGTAAAGTTGTAGAGTAATACACATTCAACAGGATCCAGATGTTGTTTATAGTCTTTTATTATTCTCACAAATCATTCAATCTTGTTTTCGATTAGATCGATTTCAGAAAGCATTTTTATTTCATTCACCATTTCTTAATTTTATCTTCAAAATATTCTTTCCTAAACAATATGTCACCCAAAACAATGACGTTTATCCTTTGTTCTTATTTCGATTTTTATCCAGCAAATGTTTTTTCTCTATTAATTTCTTTTACAATACACCCAGATTAAGCAGGCTGAGAATAAAAACAAAATTTTTGCCCAGATGACATAATATTTTCGACCAGTATCTTAACGACAAAAAGTACAGCCATTTTTGTGTTTGTCTCAGAATCACCTTACGAAGAATTAGCTTTTCAAGTAAAGGTATTCTCTTCCGCAAACGTTATAAATGAGTGAAACTGCTAGCTTTCTCCATGCAACTGCTTATAAAGTTGATTGTCCAGAACCTCCTTTCGTCATTTTTGCTGCTTTGATTACAAGATCTGCTTCAACCCTTCGAAAAATATGGGATGTATGTACCGCATTGGACCTTGCAGTGAAATACTATCTTCCATGTTAACAGCTTCAAGATATTTTTTAGCCAATAGACCTAAACTTTTGTATATAAGCAGAAGCACCCCACTGAACATGTTATTGGTTACCAATCTTTAAGCTCCGTCGACATTTACTTTTAGCATGAAAGTTTTTAATTGTTTTGGTATTTTCACAATGTTCAATGATCATGATTTAGCTTATATTTTTTTGCTAAATGACATTAGCATCATTGACAAGGTTTTCCAAATTACTTTCATACCATAAAATTATTCTTCTTTTTATAGCATTAAAGTAGTTTTTAGATTTTGAAACTTTTTTATGGCTTTCGCAGTAGAATACGTATGCATAGCTTTTGAAGCAATTTTATTTTTATGAAACTCCTCTCAGTAAATTGATTAATTAATCTTCTATTTCTCTGATGTAGTTGTTTCTCTTACTACAGTTTGGTATCATAAAAATTTTTTTCTGCAGTAAATTATTTTACCAAATATTTCTTTAATAGTACTTGTTATCTCACTTCCTTTCACCATATTCAAATAAAAAATCTCCTTTGTTCCTTCTTTATAAGATTCATCTGCGTTAAAGTTAGCCAATGATTTCTGGTTTGCTATAACGTGGCTCCCAAGTTGTTGCTCATCATTTAAAAGTACGTATATGACAACTTTACCATTTAGTTGATATTGTATTCTACCTCCATGGGTTTTAAACATTGAATGACAATAATGACAAATCTAAGGTTTGTCATCATCAGCATAATCGTTTTTGACTTTTATGAAACTTCATTTTTTCCCTCTTCCATCGATATGGTTAACGTATTTGCAATATTCAAAGTAGTAGGTAGTGGGACAGTACCTTCTGGTAACTGCCTGAGGAAAAGTAAGACGACTCCTCCCCACCACAGTCTGAGAGAGACATCATGGGAGGCTGATGTCGAGTACTCCCTTAGCCTCCTAAATCTAGGTTTGCGTCTGTTCTGGCATCCAGCGGCATCTTAGTAACAGCACCTCTGCGTCTGCCAAGATTTGGCGGCAAGTACTGTTTTTATAAACTGTCCATGGAACTGGTCTCCCTGTGAACAGTAAGTAGAACACGTATACCTCTATAAAATGAATTCAAATCAAAGAAGATTAGTAAACGGCGTAAATGGGTCCTTGTCTGTCAATATGCAAAAGACAGGAGTTTCGCCCGGTCGTGAAAGTAATGGAATGCAGGTTACACATGATCGTAAGACTGTGACTTCAAACAAAGAGAAACAGAAACTGAAGAAATGTATCACCAAAATTGCAACATGGAATGTCCGAACATTATTTCAAAAAGACAAGCTTAACAATGTTATACAAGAAGCAGATAGATTAAATCTGTCCATCCTGGGAATATCTGAAATGAGATGGAAAAACAAAGGTTGCATCACAAAGAACAAATGGACCGTCATCTATTCAGGAAATGATAAACACAGCAATGAAGTTGGAGTATTGCTAGATGAGAAAACTTCAAGTAATCTCATTGGATTCTGGGGAATCTCAGACAGAGTCGTACTTGTTAAAATCAAGGAGCCCAAATTTTACCTCAGCTTAATACAAGTATATGTTCCCACCTCTGATGCAACTGATCAAGATATAGAACAGTTCTACAAAGAAATTAACTTAGCAATGAAGAAGTGCAAAGGAAATGAAGTCAAAATCATTATGGGCGACTTTAATGCCAAAGTCGGGAACGAAGCTGAAGGAAAAATTGTCGGGAAGTTCGGGCTCGGTCTCAGAAACGACAGAGGAGATGTACTTGTAGAATGACGCAATGAACAAGGCTTATGTGTAGTAAATACATGTTTTCAACAACCAGTAAATAAACTGTGGACATGGAAAAGCCCCGACGGTGTGACGAAAAATCAAATTTATTATATCCTGGTACCCAAACGATTTCGAACATCAGTGGTCAATGTTAAGACCTATCCAGGTGCAGACTGCGACAGCGATCATGTACCAGTAGTAGCAAAATTTCGGTTAAAATTAAAGAAGAAATCGAAACCAAACAGAACTCCAAAACTACAACTAGAAAACTGCAAGAACCCAGAAATCAGAACAATCATGAAGACAAAAGTAACTGAAAGATGGAAGATGCCCTATCCAGTCCAGAATCAAAACAACATAACACCAGAAGAAGACTTTATGAAGATGGAAAATGTTATTATGGATACAGTAAACGAAATTCTCCAAAAATGCGAAAGAAAGCCACATAAAAGCTGGATGAACCAAGAAATTTTAGATCTGATGGAAGAAAGGAGAAAAGCCAAACAGAACTCTAGGAAATACGATATCTTGAATAAGAAAGTGAAGAGGCTCTGTAATGTAGCACATGAGAAATACCTAAATAAAATATGCCAGGAAGTAGAAAAGTTTATAATATTTCACCAAAAAGGCACATGAACAAATAAAAGCCATCACCGGAAAATTCAAAACTGGAAACAAAACGGGGTGTTTAAAAGACAGAAACTGAAATATTTTGATAGAAGAACAAGAAATCTTAAAACGATGGCATGACTACATAGAAGAGCTATATGACGACCTCGAGCGACCAGAAAAACCTTTCACGTTCTCGGAACCATTATCAGGACCGGGAATATTGAAAAGCGAAATAGAAAATGCCATGAAACGTATGAAAGCAAACAAAGCAGTTGGTCCTGACAACATCCCCGTCGAAATTCTGATGGCACTAGAAGAAGTGGGGCTAGATTACCTACAACAACTTTTCAATAAGATCTACGACACTGGAATCATCCCTGGAGATATGATGAAATCTATATTTATCGCAACGCCAAAGAAACCAGGCACAATGGCATGTGAAAACCACAGGACGATAAGTATAATGAGTCACTGCATCAAGCGTTCACTTAAAGTAATCGTGCAAAGAAATAAGCGTAGAATACACGATCAAATATCAGAAGAACAATACGGATTCATGCCAGATAAAGGTACCAGGAATGCAGTTTTTGTATTGAAAACATTGCACAAAGATCTATAGAAGTACAAAAAGATCTATACCTGGCTTTTATCGATTACAAGAAAGCGTTCGACCGAGTTCGACATGATGAAATTCTCCACATGCTTAATGAGATTAATATAGATGATAAAGATTTAAGAATAATCCAAAACCTTTATTACGACCAATGTGCGGTAATTCGAGTTGGTAACAATGTCACTGAAGAATGTGTAATCAAGAAAGGTGTGCGACAGGGATCTGTACTATCACTAGACCTCTTCTCGTTAAATAGTGAAATGATATTAAGAGATCTGATTGGAGAACCAGGAGTCAATGTTGGAGGAACAAATATCAACAACCTTCGTTTTGCTGATGATACTGTCTTAATTGCAGACTCTGAAGAAAGATTACAAAATCTTGTAAATGTCACAAACATCAGCAGCCTTAAAAAAGGTATGGAATTGAATGTCAAAAAGACACAATGCATGGTTATAACTAAAAAAAAAGAAGACGAAATTCCAATCATTAATATTTTGGTGAACGGAGAGCAGCTTAAGCAGGTAAACACGTTCAAATACCTTGGAACAAAGATATCGTGGAACGCCAAGGACGATCAAGAGATAAAAATAAGAACAGGACAAGCTAAAGCAACATTTGAAAAACTAAGGACAATTCCGACCAACAAGAATATTAGCTTCGAAACCCGCTTCAGAGTATTGAAATATTACGTATACTCACTATTCACTTACAACTGTGAAGCATGGACGATAAGTGCGACAATGGAGAACAAGATCAACGCGTTTGAAATTTGGACATTTAGAAGAATGCAACGAATATCATGGACCACAAAAACAGCAAACGAAGCAGTCCTGAGACAGGTTAAGCAAGAAAGAAATCTCTTGAAGAACATCAGAGTTAGACAGGCTAGATTCTTGGGGCATGTAATGCGAAAAGAAAAGTTTGAACACTTGTCTTTAACTGGTAAAATTGATGGGAGAAGAGCAAGAGGACGACAACGAAAGAAATACCTGTAGCAACTAACAGAAAAACCTAATGTCTTAATACAGGTCACGTACAACAGATCAGAATGGAGAGAATTCATTAAAGAGGACGCCGATGGCTGGAACAGCTAAGGCAATATAAGAAAAATATTCAAAGTGTAACTAATTCGTTAAATTTATTGAGACATTCTTAATATCCATTTAACATGAACAGGTTGAATTTCGTTTCAAATGCGTTATTTTCGTTTCTCTTTCAAATTCTAGCCATATCTTTCGGGTAAAAACCTTTTACAAAAGGAGCATTAACAATCAAACATAATATGCCTATTATCAACTACAGACTCAACCCTCTCTGAACATTTCATTGCTTTGAGGTGATTATAATTATTACATATTATATATATTATACATATATTCAGTGTAAACTAATTACCACCACACTCTGAATATATTTCCATTAAATACATTAGCTAAACTTATGTTGAAACTGTTATTTATGTATACCTAGATATCCAATAATATTAATCAAGTTTAGTTTTGTTCTTTTCATGTTTAAGTTGTCTTATTGTCAACAATACTGTTACAACTAATATGAATTGACACTGCTTGAGGAAAAGAAGGGTACCAGAGAGAATACAGCTATCATAAAGATACCTCTACAATGTACAACAAATTCTGATTATTGACGGGGAAACTGAGAATAAAGGAACTAAAGAAGATTTATATCAAGGGTAAATATTGAATGAGATACTTTTAGAAGTTACTACAAGTGTCATCATAGGTGATGTTAGACAACACATTTTGGGGCACGCTTCTTGCAAACAATGTAGTGATTTAAAACGAAGACAAGAAAAATCTCCAGAATAGACACAAAAAAAGTTTAAAAGAATTCAATATATTATACCTGCTGATAAAAACTGAATATCGCAAAGAGTTATGAAACAAAAAAAGGATTGAGCTTAAAGGAATATGAATAAAGAGCATATGGCTGAAAAGGCAAAAATGATATCTCTAAAAGCCTAAAAAAGTTAAAGAAACTATAATAGCTTGACATCATGTGCCACCGAGATGAAGAAAACAGAAATCAAGAGAGAAATGAAATGTAAGTAGAAAGTAAAGCATAATCTTCTTTCTTTTCCTTGGGACTTCCTCCAACTTAAAATCAGGTCGGCCGCTCGGTATTTCCTATTCCACACGCTCCTATTTCTTGCATCCTTTTCCTCAGCGCCAACTGTTTTCATATCAATCTGCACTCTGTCTTTCCATCCCAAATTCTGGTGCCCTCTACTTCTTTTTACAACTACCTGCTGATAGTACACTTGCTTCCCAATTCTTTCCTCCTCTGCCATCTGTCATTAGTTGTCCAAACCAGCAGAGTCTAGCCTCTTTAGTCTTTCTCCCCACTTCGACTGCTTCAGCATGCTTTCTCAAATCTGCATTTGTTCTATGTTCCCACAGAGATACTCCAGTCATACATCGCACCATCCTCATCTCTGTGATTTCCAGATTCCTTTCTTAAGAAAGCAAAGGGTAATGATGTAGGCTAAAACATAGATGAAAGTGCACTATATAAAATCATTAGTACGAATACAGGGGTGCAGATACAGGAGGTAGATTTAGATGAAAAATCTTGTTAAAAGTTAGATGAGCCTGAAAACACTAACCAAGGACTTAAAGTGAAAAAATGTAAGTACTATGTAGTTTAGTACTATGTATTTTACTAGTACAAAATTCAGTATACATCATGAAAACCTGAAAGCAACAACTCCCATCTTTTAATAACACTGCATGAACTACAAGGGGCACAGCTGCACTGAGGCATTTCGTTTTTTAAATCAGCTTTTGCTACTAGTTTAAAGCCGAGCCGTAAATAAAAGAAACTCATGGGGCTTAATTGTGGGCTTAATTGTGGGCTTAATTTAGGGCTTAATTTAGGGTTCAGGTTCTGAATCCTGTAAAATCTAAGAAGCATCTTTCATTCCTCGAGTATGGGAAATTTAATGCCAGAAAACAAGTTTCAAGGTCTAATTCGTCCAGCTTTTGTTCTCTTTTGATAATTAGAAATACTTTAAATACCGTTAAGATTTAACAGTATTTAATATATGGGTGCTGAATTATTTACACATTCGTTGAGTTCAGGATGTCAATTTTTAAAAAACTTACCACCTATTGTATAAGGAATAGTATGTACCGACACAGAAAAAGAATTTGTTTTCTTGTGTTGTTTAATATCGTGCAAATTTACCCATTTGATATTCAAATAAATTTGCAGGTGGCACTTTAATCTTTTTATTCAGAATACTGTATACGTTTATTGACCTCTTTATAGACCTTTTTCACCTGTACATTGACGCAGTTGGTGTTTGCAATGACTTATAAATTAATTAATGAAAATCCGTGTCTAACGTAGCAGTCAATTTTCATTACTGCTGCTACAGAGTAACTAAAAATCTCTCTGCTCCATTAGACAAAAAAGAAAAACAGGAATGCTCTTAAGGGTAAGTCTGATGAAAGAAAGAAGACATCAAACGAAAAAACTTTAAATGAGAGTGGTTCTGGTAAACCTTTCTTCTTTTTCTGCTTCATCCACTTATTTTGAGTTTCTGGAATCTTTAGCATTTTTTCTACACCTATTTTGAAACGTTTAAGCAACTCTCCTTTACAAGTTTTTTTTGTGTTCTTTACAAGTTGTTTTTTTTACCTATGGAAATTTTTTCTCCCATAAAAAATTATCTTACTCACTCTTTATTGTTTGTCACATGTGGAAAATGTTTTTATCGTTATTTAATTATTGTATACACCTATTTGTCTTTCCATGTCCTTTAAAAGCAACGTTTGAATGTATAGAAGTTAATTTCTAGCAAAGTAACTGGCTATCCGACTAAAATAAAATAGTACCCTATCTTTTAAAAAAATCATTTTTTCAGTGGGCATAACTACATAAAATTTGTTTATTCAATATTACACAGTTTCCTTCTAGAGCGATTACAGAACTTATCCACAGTGTCTTCAGTACATAGGGTCTTTTATACAAAGCAGCTGACAGCATTGGTTTCAAACGTTTCAGGATATTTTCTCTTTAAATAGCTCTGTAAATACGTGCTATGTTTTGTTTATTTTGCGACAAAATTAAGAACTATTTGTCCTATGAATTAAAAGTAAAGCTACATCAAGGTTCTTGTTAAACAATCATTTTTTTCTGTTAGTATGCGTGTGTTTCTCTTTTGTTTCTAAGGTTTTTATACCACAGTATTCAAGTATGAGCAATCATGAAGTCTGGGGAAAATGTAGAACACTACCTCTAGGTTGTAGGAAAATGAATGTAAATCTCGTTTTAAAAAATAATAAATATGCTGTTAGTGTTTGTACGTGCCTCAAATTTTTACATGTAATGATGTCTGAAAGTTTACCAGAAAATATTTACAACCACATCACCAACAATAAAATTAATTGTTGATTGGTAAAAAATCTGCTTTTTACCCTAATGCCTACTCTAAGAAGGCAAAGTAGGAAATCATAAGCAAATTATTCGACATTCTTTGCTTGGTGCCCTTCATAGACGGTAAATTGAAGCTTTAAAAACACATGAAAATAGATATTTTGTCTGTACACGTTCCATTTAAGCTTAGGTACTCCAATATTTCTTTTTTTAATTTTAGGAAGTAAATCAACACATGCTGTTTTCATTGAATCTCATGATGCATGGTCTCGGAATGTCAAGGTGGCAAGCATAACTATTTTAGTTTACAACTATAAAATATAACGCAACTAACACGTAACCCAAAAAGAGTCGTCTGATTGATTTTGTTTAATCTAGACGCCTTGAAGACGTTCTACCATTGTTTTAGCTAAAACAAGCCTATGAGAAAAAGACTTTAGATTTGTTTACTATTATTCCCCGCGCTTAGCCAAAGTTCCAAACACAGCTGTGGGCCAAAATTCAGGATCTGTTATCATTGCTGGTAGTATACCGACAATAATATCAGTGTCTCTAGCTAACAAGTTGGGGTATCATACTTCCATTCTGTTGAAGGATTTCCATAGTATAAGGGCCTATATAAATTTGTCTTTGGCACGATAGCAAGGGCACAAAAGCGTGTTTGGCGTTGTTTAACAGGAGCAATGATGAGAGGTAGCTTGCCATACATTCCAATTAGAGTAGCACAGTCACGCGAACTGATGTTTTAAGCTCTCGGAAAATTTGTGTGACATCCATAAGGTCTTTCCTGAAGCAAACCATTGAGTGTCTGTCTCCAAGCCAAATATTAGCTTAGCTTCCACCCGTTTAAAGATTATGTTTATTTTCAGTTTTCTAGGGAGATTGGACTGCCATATTCTATCTAGTTTGTTGCATTTATTCCATGCCGGAGGTTTGTGAATCTCAATGCCCCTTTTGGAGAAAGTAACATGGACAAAAGATATTAAAATTTGGTGAATTATGAATAATTATTCAGAAAAAGTATCATCACTTCAAAATTCCATTGGGTTTTAGTAACTAAACATTTCAGTCTATGTTACTGTCCTATGTTAAACTTTTTAACTTTGATAAGCTTATTTCCCAAATTTTGCAGAAACGAAATCCAGAAATAAGTAGATTACATTACATCTTATGTGGACTTAAAAAACAGAAATAATATAAAAAGCATTGCCACGGAGGTAGCGATATCCATCTGCTGACTTACATAAACCAATAAAACAATAAATTAAACTTGGTAGGGTTAAAGTACTTTCTTAATGATGGATTTCATGACCTGCTGAACTTTTCTGACCATGCCCAGGAATTTACGGTGGAAATCGGCCTACTGTAGCTGTTCGCCATACAGAAATAATATAGAAAAATTCTCCTTTTGGAGATAAAAACGGAATAGTAAAAGTAAGAATCTCCAAGCGAAAGGCCATTTAAGACCATGCCTTGGACCCCAGAACGAGAAAATATCTGGTTAAATAATTACTACAAATTTTCCAAGATAAAAAGCAGTTCCTGCGGCTGCTTTTCCATCTCACTAAGGAACCTAATGTTTCTGTTTAGGATATTAATATTTTTTGTGGGATTAATTGATATGCATGAGGTAGCGTAGGGCGTTTTTTGAATATTAAAATGATACAATATTTCTTAGTAACTGTTGCCAACAAACATATAAGAAGTCACTAAATATGGTGGCAACACATTGAAAAAAATTTGTTAAGATATAACTTGCCGGGTAGTGTTGGGTGTAAAAATTATAAATATTTTTATTTTGAAAGTTTATTTCATTATAAAGTTGGTTATCATGTTAAATTTCTAATGGATACCAAATCATTTTCCAATGTTTTAGTGTTTTTATGGTTTAAGTTTTAGAACAAAACTCAGCTTCTTAAGGTCAGTTTTATGTAGTTCTAACATAACCTGTTCGAAGTAAAATAGGAAGTCTGCGCTGTACCGTCATGTTACATTGTTATTCCCTTTTTTCATGCAAAAGGAATAATTTTAACATTAGGAATGGATTACTATTGTCTGTAGAACGACTCTTAGGTCAAATCGAGATTTCAAAATTGAATAGTGAAAATTTTCTTGGATTTTTTTTCACTTTTTTTAACATGTCACATTTTAATAAAAATATGATGCTTCCCTGATTTTTAAATGTCCTATTTCAACCTAGAATAATTGTAACTCGGTACTACTGGATAGCATGTTTTTTTTAAATGAATAAAACATATTAAATTTAATAATACGAAGCAAAGATATACCATTCGTATGTTATTCTTCATAAGTACTCTTGCTTGGGATCTTTAACTAATTCTATCAAAATACCATTTCGAAAAAATAGCTTATCCAAATGATTTTATTAAGCACTTAGAAAAGCAAATAAACTCCCATTATGGTATATAGACAGCTGCTTATAGTAAATACACCGTTATCTAAAACAAACCAACAGTGATTTTTTAATCTTACCTAAAAGCTATAGGCCTTTTGAACCCTGTATCTTCAACATTTCTTTTCCCCTGAACAAAACAATTGGTTCAGAGTCATTTTTGCCAGATATCTAGAACATATAAAAAGAGACAGTTACTTTTTTTTAAGGCTTTACGTTATTGTAAACAAATACTAAAATTTTGAAAACTGGATGATTTCTTCTTGCCCCTATCCTTTTAGTGGGAGGATAAGCCTCTAAAAATGTTATCTAACTTTAATTATTATTAACATTTATAAGCCAGTCCCAAAGCTTTTCTCCAAATTTATTCTGACTTCTTTTTCTGTTATGTTTTGAAAAACAGTAATGACGTTGTTCAAGCATAAACGGAAAGTGTTATTTTGAAACAACAAAAAATGATGAAGGATATTGAAGGAGGTTTTTAATCAGAATTTAGCAAAACTAAAAGTTGTTCTAAAAATATTGTATAAATTTGGCTCAAGGTAAAATGAATTTTTTAAAAGCACAAAAACATGCAAATAAAAGACAAAAAATAGGAAGAGGAATTTAATGGTGTCGATAAAACTAATGTAAAATTGTTGTCACAAAGATTTTATAGGATTATTGTGTTGGGTTTTCCCTCGAAAAAACCCTAATTTTATGTGTAAATGTTTTTTCTCACTGCAGTTACATGATTTTAATAAATCGTCTTTTTAAGATATTTTTTTTAATTACTGAGTAAAAATTGAAATAGTGCTCTCGCGGAATCATTAAGTGTAATCTTTACTGTGTTGCTACTAACTTACACGGTACAAACAATATAGAGATCTCTTCTTGATATATTACAAGTTGTTTTGGAAACTTTTCCTTGTTTCAATACTTGTAGATGTCCAGCAATCGTTTTATTTTCTTTTGTACACACTGTGTATTTATTCATTCGATGACCAGGTGGATGCAAAACTATAGGCTATTGCAAATTTAATAGTACGGCCTTTGCAACTTTTCAGATTGAGCGTAGTACTTGGAATAAAGGTCAGTACTATTAAGCTTTACTGATAGGTTAGTCATTTAACTGTAAATGTCTGCAGTGTAAAACATGTGTACTGTTATATCCTTGCAGAAAGATCCCCAAGTCCTGCTGAGTAAAACGGTTTCTCTTGGAGCTTGTATTTTTACGTTTATGAAAAGAAAATAGTATTGCCATATCAGTAGATGATAGCAACAAAATATACCTGAATTATTATCATCCATTTACATAGATTAATGACAACATTAAACAAAAATCTGAATGCAGTTTTCCTGGTGGATTTTAAGAAAGTAAGATTTTACCAAAGTGCATACATTCAGATTCATATTATTATTAAAGGCAAAAAACCTGTTTACTAGCTAAAGAACATATCAAATTAAATTTGCAATCAATTGATTAAGGTATAATTGACGTGAAAATGGCATCAGTATATGATGTTAATAAGATTTTAATTCAGTCAATTGGAATAACTGGATCTCATTTTCTGTTATACACCTAGTTTTTCCTAAATTGTTTTACGAGTATTTTATTTGGATTACAAGAAGTTATATCACCAAAATAAATTTCTCAGTTTTACTTAATAGATAACATTTGAAAAAAGTCTTCTTTTTTAATTTCGTTAATTAAAATTTGAAAAGGTAACAAAGAAAAGACCTCCCAAGGTACAATCTTCTGTTTTTACCTCATTTCATTATTTTCAACCAAGATTGCTTTCAAAGTTACTAGATCTAACAAGAAAATTTGGAAAGTATTATTTCAGACATCTTTTGTTGTAACATTTTGACATGGAAGGTTGGATGACCTCACTAGATTTACCATGCTAACAGACTGCTTATTATTCACGCTGTCATAAATATATAGATTTTCTTTGAAATTTTTAAATAGATGCAAGTCCACTTCCAATCTACTGTGCGGTCCCATAAGGCTCAATTTTGGCCCCCCTGCTGTTTCTCCTTCATTTCAATGAACTACCATCGATACTAAAATACTGTAAAGTGATAATGTACGCAGATGACAATGTCCTTTACTACAGTCACAAGGACCCGAAAGAAATCGAGAAAGTATTTACACAAGAACTGTGTGTTATGTCGAAATGGCTACAAGATGACGAATTTATCACAAACATGAAAAAGGGGAAAACAGAAGTTATGATGTTTGGAACGAAGAAACGGTTGAATCAACAAGAACACGAAATGGACATTAAAATACCGAGGAGAATCAGTAAATACAACATCTAGCTATAAAAACTTAGGTGGTCAGCTCGACCCTTCACTGACCATGCAAGAACACTTTGCTTCAATTTGCAAAAAAGGCATTTACACGTATACGTCTACTGAAAAGAATAAGACCTTTTTTAACGGACATAGCCACCCTAAGAATCTACCAAGCGCTTTTGGTTCCGATAATTACATATTGTTAAGGTAGTAGTTTATAATGACTTATCATTAGATATCAGAACAGAATATAATCATGGTTCTATTTGTAAAAGGTTGGATCTATTTCTGAATTCGTAAATGTGTCTAAGAAAATTTACACCCAACTCCCTGGTTTTTCAAATGTCGCATCTGTTCAGATGTTCATAATTTTCCTAGACACATCTTGAAGAATTTTCATTCGCTTAACTTTTAACCAATGATTTCAAAACTTGTATTAATTTGTAAATAAATTGCCTTTCTTCATTATTTTAATTTTATTATACTTATTTATTCATTTTTATACACAAGACATAAATGAACAACAGTTACGTAAACTGATATAATGCACCTGTTGAAATATTATAAAATAAAATAAAAATGCCATGAACACTCCAAGTTGTCTCAACTATTTTCCTCTACATCTACAAAACTAACTTTTTCCTGTAAAGTATGTATTGGAATAATCAAAACTATAAAACAATAAAAATAGAGATAAATTATCTTTAGGTCACAGTCCCTATATCATGGCTCCTAAATTTATATCACAAGATTTGTTATGTTTGACATACATACAGGATTGATATAATTGTACTTTTAGGCAAAAGTATATCTAGTTGCCTTTATCCATTAAAAACTGATTTTGGATAGCAGCACATCTGTTTTTTAAATGTATCCTTTTGTCAATTTCCTTTCATTTAGTTGAAGCTCCTATACAATTATACAAAAATCAATTCTTTTCTAAATCCAATTAAATATGGGATACTGAAGGCCATTTCCTGAGTTTGACTGAATCTAACTGCTTTTGAAGCTGCAAACTGAAAGATCTTATTCTCTCACTTATCTCTTTTCTGATCCACTTTTCTCTCTCTCCTTCACACACACACACACTCATACACTTACACACACACACACACACACACTCACTCTCTTTTTCTGACTCTTTTATTATGATTATCCACAGTATACAAAATAAATTAATATAAAATAATTATACAAAATAAGAACTAAATGGCATTGCTGTCTGTCACTGACCCTTCCACATTCACTTCTTAGACACAGGGACAGCTTGTATCTAGGGTTGTCATTATTACCAATGAAGAGTTAGTATAAGTGATTACATGCAATTTTATCTGTCAAATAAATATATGTAAAAGCCTGGTTTATGGTACAATGGAAAGTTCATCTGTCCTACACAACATACTGTAAACAATGTTAAGTATTTAGGTTTTTGATAAATAACCCGCTTCGACTTAACAATTTATTGACATTTTTTAATAGTAAAGCTAATCCACTTATGTAAATATAACATATTAATATAGTCACCAACGTTAAAAAGACATTGTTCGAGACAGTAAATGTCCTAATTCGTCTTCTTCTTCTTTTCGGCCTTTTTTCAATGCTATGTAAAGGTCGGCCACTCGACACTCCATCCTCCAACTTCCTCTATCCTCCCATGCGCCTTTCCTTAGTCCCACTGTTTCCATGTCTCATGATTACATCCCGTAGCCTGATCTTTTGCTTGCCTCTTTTTCTCCTTCAAGTTACCTGAGCTTCACGTACATCTTTCAGCACCTCTCCTGGTTCTCTCCTCATGACATGTCCATACCACCTGAGCCGGGCTTCTCTGGCTTTGTCCTTAATACCTTCCGCCTTCGCAAATTTCCTGATGTCCTCATTCGTTCTGTGCTCATATAGGGAGATTTACTTTACTTTATTTCGTCTCTTGGGTAACATGACCAAACCATCCTAAACGTCACCTTTTCAATCATGTTAAAGATCGCATTTTCTACTGGAAACATCTTTCTGCTTCCCCTCCATTTTTATCTTTCATAAGTTTTTTCCAAGGATTTCATTGGAATTTACTGTCAAAAAGTAACAGTTTTCTGAAGTGTTCACTTTTGAGCATTAATTTCCTGAAGCGTATATGACTATTACTTTAATAGAGGGTTATACCATCTCAGTGTTTTATGTTTTGTTATATGGTTTTGAGACCAAATATCTTTCTTTAGTCTCACAACAGCACACCTTGCTTGAGTTATATTTCTCTTTATTTCAATCGATGAGTTTAGAATGACCAGCCTAATGTAAAAGAAGGTTTCAACATAGATGTAAGAGCTTTATCATGTCATGAATCGTAAGCTTTTTCTGAGCTACGTTTCGAGAGATACTTCTCCCATCGTCAGGCTACTGAAATGATTAGATACGGCTATTTTTTACTTTAATAGTGCGGACGTGAGTGTAGACAGGGCTGGAGTTGTTTCGGGAAGTGGCGCCATACCCATGTTGTGCTTGTTGTGTTTGTTGTGTTTCTTTCTTCAGTGCTGGAAGCCATATTACTGGAAGGGTGTAGGATATACTGTTGATGTGATTGCTGCATTGCAAGGAATGGATTGTTTCTTTTATTTTTCTTGTTGTTGTGTTGATTTCTTTGTCTATAATTCTTTTATTTTCCCAGTCAAAGGTATGATCCTGTGTCCAGCAGTGTTCGGCTATTTCATGATTCTTGGTGTCACCTTTCTAAACAGCTCTCTTGTGTTCTTTTTCTCTTTGACCCAAGGAACGCTTTGATTCACCTATGTAGGAGGCAGGACAGTCCTTACATTGTAGTTTGTAGACTATGTTGTTCATTTCATCAAGTGGAACTGGGTCTTTTGGTTTTGAGAGGATCTTCCTTAAGGTGGATGTAGTGAAGAAGGAGCATTGAATGTTGTGTTGTCGGAAGGCTCATCTTAGGTGCTCATTTTTGGTTTATGAAAATCCAGACAGTTGTATTGTAAAAAAGATGATTAATGCTCTGAAATTTCCAGTACTTTATTTGGTACTTTTTTGTTTCTGCATCATAAAAACACCTGCATCGATGCAACGAATATACTTAAATCATTAGAATGGAAATAAGGTACTATTAAATTTCATTGAAAGAATAAAGAAGGTAAAGAAGTCAATGTGAAGATTGCTGTTACGTTTTCCATATATATCTATATATCTATATATAAAGCTTTCGATTCGGTTATTCGTATTAAAGTGCTCAATACATAAATGCAGAGCGTAATATAAGATATGATAAGTTGGAAAGAATCAAAAAACTACACAAGCCATTTCGACAAGCCTGTTTCGTGATTTTATAATAAAGGGAATGAAATCACGAAACAGGCTTGTCGAAATGGCTTGTGTAGTTTTTTTATTCTTTCCAACTTATCATATCTTATATATATATATATATATATATATATATATAACACGAAAAAGTAATGCGCAGATGCAACTTTCAGATAGACGTGGACGGCTTTGCATCTTTTCTTTAACTCTAGCCTAATAAACAGTGGCAAACGAGAGATTCATTGAGCCCTCAACAAATCATATAATGACGTCCAACAATTAATTACACAGGTATACAGCCAAAATGTATCTTGAATGAAAACCTCTAGAAGAAAGTATTACTTCAAAGTATTTGTCAGAAAACAAAGAAATCTTAACAGAGGTCTGTTTGTTTGCTCAGCTTGAGAAAAGATGCGATTTTGGACTCATTTTGGGCTTTTGTTGCGATAAGAACTCCATCTAACCAACTATATAAACATTGCTTCATGCTTAAAGTCGTTCTGAAACAGAAAGGAGTCAGTTCTGTAATTATATCAAGGCGCTATTATGCCGCGGGAATGCCGAAACAAGCCAGACAACTTCTGCTACATTTGTGGTCAGCTAGCATTTTCGGCTCAAACACCTTTGCTAACACCATTTATTTGTAGAGCTTATTATTTATACTTTAGATGTAAAGTTGGGGAGAAAGGAAGGATATGGGCACCACAAATGCTTTACAACACATGTGCTACAAAACTACGTTTGTGAGCCAACGGAAAGAGACAATGTATGGGTTTCGCAGTGGCTATGATTTGGAGAGAATTAAAAAATCATGTTGATGACTGCTATTTCTGTATGCTTCCGGATGTCACAAAGGGTAATACGCAAAAAAGAGAGCCCAACCCGAATATCCATCTCTACTATCGGCTATTCGACCTGTACCTCACAGTGATGAGCTTCCTGTTCGTTGATGTCCAGAAAACTTTGGTGAGTATTCTTTACATACAAACCCATTTTTCTAATTTAAATTTGACAAGCAACAACTTAAATTTAGCAACAGAAAAACACATGCCTTATTTGAGTTTCTCGTTTAAAGTGAAGTTCCTTGCCCAGCAAATAGATGACTTAGCTTCAAGGAGTACATATTTCCTGAGAAATATGTACTCCTTACATAAAATAAGTACTTCCCCTCCAGTGAAAGGCTATTTATGGTATGGTGTATTTCAAGATCTTATTTTTACCAACGAAGAGATAGCTAACTCATTTCTCTACGTTGATCTAAGTTGACCATTCTCGATGTTTAATATTCAGGGAAAATGACTGAAAATGTACAAATGAGAATTAAAGTTTTGTATTTTGATTTCTATTTCTTTATCAATGCATCAATTGTATTAGATTTGGTATCGTGGGAAAGGTATGTCTGAGTGGAATGATATTTTTGAAAGTTTTTTATCCGAAAAATGAAAATAAATAAAAATAAAAATGAGCCTTTGAATGACAGCAGTATCGACTTTTTCGTATGTGGAACCTGGTTTTGAGGATTCTACTAGCAGTATATTCGACCGTATATCCGAAAATCGTCTGAAATCAGGAAAGAAGTTTCAAGCTTGTCCTAAATTTTATTGTGCTATCAAATGTACAATGAATATTGTGTATATAGTTAGTAATATAGTTTGTTATACTTTATTGCAACGAACGTCTTAAAACACGTACTTTTGAAAAAATACAAGAGACTAAGAAGCTGGTGATAAATATAACTATTTTTGAGAAGAAATGGAATAATAACAACTTTGAAGAGTAATCAGTCTATACTTTTCAATGAAAAAACTCACGAAGCCTAAAAAATTCAAATATTGCCAGGATATTTAAGAGGTGATAAAAACAAATTCTAACCGTTAAAACCATGAAGGCTATTTTGTGAGAAATTTTAACTCGACTTTAGAATATTTACAAAGAGATGCTAGAACAATACGAATAAAATAAAAATTCAAAGAGCGTTTTTTCATTGAAGTAAAGAAGCATTATAGATAAAGCTATTCGGTTTATTCAAAGCTGGCTGTACGCTTGACTATCTTTTTCATTTTGATAAAACAGTAACAAGAAAGAAGAAAAATGCGCACAAATGTACTATACACAACAACAAACTCGTGTTATTGCAGCCTTACAGAAAGATCCTAGTTTCCTCTAAAATTAAAAGGTGAAAAATTAAATAAGAACGAATACTAAGATATTCCCAGGTGCGTGGGACAAAAAATATATCAAAAATGTATCAAATATTTTTTTTTGGAAAGGGCTCAGCCTTTGTTCTTTCAAGCATGTTATTAAATGTACACGCATTTTCTCCACGGAAAGCATGGCACAGAAAGGTGATTTTCCGTCGAGAAGTTCAGCTTCAAATGCTATTGCAAAAAATCCACAATTATAAGCATCAGGTTGCTTTCAGACTGGTAAGAAAGATATTACTTCAGTCCCCGAAAAATAATTCTTGTACAATGACTGGATTGCTTTTCTGGAAGAGCGCGACAGAGTTGAATTTAGACTATCGCAAACTTGTACACGACCATTGGAGCAAAAGCTTAAAATCCAATGACTACAGCCATCATGAAGAAGTTGGATGTGTTCTTCATAAACAGCTTGATAGGGCTTGACATCTCTTTTTGGGGAATTCAGCACCGTTTGAATGGTTAATGCGGCTCCAATTTCTTCGCATATTAGCTTTTGAGCTGCATCCATTAATTTGTCGTTTAACCATTTGTCTTTTGAAAGTAAAATATTCTTATCCTTTTGAGTCAGGATGTACATGCAATTATGAAGCCATCCATCTTGGTGTGAATTGATTGACATATCGGACTCCTGAATGGTGTTTGTCTTCCGTTTTTCCTTCCAAAAGATGCGATCAATGAAAAACCAGATGAACTTTTACTTCTCAATAAGCAACCAAGCTGATTTCCAATTCTTGTTACCTATGGCCTTACAAACATCGTGGATTGTAGCACTTCCAGGGCCAAAATGTCTTGACAGTTTGTTACACTTTGATCTTATTCCCTCGTCTTGGAAGACGTTTGAGTACGTTGTCATAAAAATCAAGGTATACACGGGGCAAGATCTTATTTTTCTCCTCATTTATGATTGACCTAAATCTGGAACAAGTGTTGTGTACTGAGTTAAACCTAACAACATCTTGGTTAACAGTGGCCATGTCCAAAATCATATGGACTATTTCAGTAGGGAGTTGATCATCGTCAACGGTTCTAGCGGGTCGGGATACGGCATCGTCAACGGTTCTGGCGGGTGGAGATACGGCATCGTCAATAATATCCCTGTTTTGTTCTTTGTTCGAATAAAGTTGCTTCAGTAGGCTGACATTATATTTCTTCTTCAAGGAAAATCCCTTTTTGTTGATAAGTACACATGAGCCAATTTTTGAGATGGATTGTATGGTGTATGGGCCGATCCACTTGTATGTAAACATCCCACCTTTTCTGTCTTGCCGTTTTTGATTTTGGAGAAATACGTTTGATCGGATTTGCAAAATTGAAGCTGGCATGTTGTGTCTTTTATTGTAATCTCTTTGCTGTTTTTTCTGCGCTTTTTCGATGTTTCGACAGGCTGCACCATGAGCTGCATCTTGCATTTTAGAACTGGAGCTTAAAACAGCTTGAGAAGTTCCAAAGTCAAAACTTTCACCAAAGAATCTTTCTTCGTCCTGTTTTGTCTCTCGCATAGACCATTTGATTGTGGGTGGTATATTGAAGTAACCCTTTGTTTTGTGCCTGTCAAATCATGTAGCGTTTCTGATATCTCGTTCACAAATTCTTTCCCTTGATCATTAATTTGAACCTTAAAGCAAAGCCATGACGGCAAATCACTTTGTGCAAAAATCTTGCGACAGTTTGTCTTTAATAGATTTCGCTTCAGACCACTTTGAAAAGTAATCTATCAAAACTATTAGGTGTTTGTAACCATTTACCTCTGGGAGGTTACATAAATCAACCCCAACTTGTTGCATAAATATAGAATGAATCGGTATGCTTTGAAGATCGGGACAGATTTTCTTAAATAATTTTCCTTGTAGTTGGCACTTTGCACATGCTTTTATATAGTTTCTAAAATCCATAGAATGCCAATAAAATCTTTCTGAAACCTTCTGATATGTTGATTCACGTCCCCGATGTCATCCTAATGCAATAGCTTCGGCGTTTTCGTTGATTTCCTCATGCACAATATGAATAATGTTTTGCTTTCATTCATTTTTGAAGATTACTCTTCGATTTTTCTTGTACCTTAAATGGCCATCGACAAGTAAAAAGTGCTTACACGAATCCTTTGTCTTTCATCAGTTCTGGATACGTATTGTTCCTGAGAGAGAGAGAGAGAGAGAGAGAGAGAGAGAGAGAGAGAGAGAGAGAGAGAGAGAGAGCGATTGTCTAATTTTCGCATTTATATAATATTTTTGACCTTATGTAAGATTATAGGAGACGAGTTTTCAGGGCATTGTGAAATTTATGCCGCGGAAAAAAATTCTTCATTTTTCTGGTCAATTATTTGGTTAACAGCTAACGTTGTTATTCACTTTCGAACGTCTTCCAGATATGTTAAATAGACTTGTCCGAGTTAACCATCTTTATTTCCTTTAAGGGCTAAAATCAGTGGGACAACTAACTGGTCTTTATATTTGTACTATGCCTTATCCTGTAACAGAGGTCTGCAAACTAGGAGACCTTTTTGTCTACGGTAAAAAAATTACGGAAGTTTACCCAGAATTTTTCAATTGCAATGGGTGGATCGCTAGATAGCTGTTCCACCTCTTAAATGCTTGTGTTCATTAGTGGTGTGGATGAATACATGAAGATAAAACAAGATCTATCTTTACTACGTAGCTTGTATGGCAGCAATACCGGAGAAGATATATTCAGTGCGTTGAAGGAAACATTTGCTGATTATCACTTGCACAGCATTAACCTCATTTACGTGACTGTTGGTGGAAGAAAGAGCATGAGTAACAGAAAGAAAGGCTTGGTTGGACAAATAAAGCAGAATGTATAATAAGAAAACATTACACAACCCATATTTTTGCATTGTATTATTCATCAGCAATCGTTGTGTGCTAATATGTTGACATCATTAGTGTACTGAATCCTGTGGTGAAAATGTTGAATTTAACAAGGTCACATGGATTCAACCATAAACAGTTCAGAGAAATGTTGAAAGATACAGGAACAGAATTCCAAGGTCGACCATATTACACACCAGTAAGAATGCAAAGCTGTGGGAAAGTCCTGAGCACAGTATTTGATTTCAAACAGGAAATAGATGACTTCCTGGAAAGTAAAGGCAACCATAAGCCATTACGTTCTTATATAGAGTGAGTATGGAAATTGGTCTTTGCTGTGATACAACTTGTCATTTAAATTTCTGAACCTAAATGTACTAAGAGAGAAAAATCTAGTTTTTGATCTATACACCTACCTAAAGACCTTCAGATCCAAACTTCTCTTCTCTTTGAAACATGTACACGCCAAGAGCTTGTCGCACTTTTAGCAGTTCAAGATCTTCATAGATGAAGCAACAGCTGAGTTTCCCAGGTCATTTGCATGCGAGATCATTAAAAATCTTCAGCTTCAGTTTCAAGAGCGATTTTATGACTTGGGTTCAAAGGTAGAAGAAGTGACATTATTTAAAAACCCATTTGAAGATGATGTGTCAAGGTGTCCAAATGAATTATAGCTGAAGGTCATTGAGTTGCAAGCAAATGATCTCCTTAGGTACAAGTTCAAAGAAGGGCTGGTGGGTTTTTACCAGTTTTTGCCTAAGGAAGACTTTCTTAATGTTAAAACTTTTGCATCAAGGTACCTTTCAATATTTGAAACATCCAGGAAACAACTTCACCATTCCCAGTTATATAGGTGTTAATGTGTAGTGTATCAATATGTAATTAAATAATAACTGAATAAAATGAAATAAAATAAATAATTAAAGCACCATCCATATTTTCGCTCTTTTTTATTCAGACCTCGAATGTATAGTTGGCCCTCCTAACTGCTGTTAGATCGTTAATACAGCCCTCCGTCTGAAAAGTTTGGAGACTCCTGGGATGAGAACATTTTGAGAATCTCTCTCTTTCTTTCTGAGGTAGTATGGGTTTGAAATAAAACCCTTCCAAACAAAGTGGTCATGACACTGTGACAAAGTGAACCTGGACGATGGGATGCATTCTTCAAGTACTGGTCGTTGTGAGTTGATTTCCTGTAGATAGTAACAGAAATGAAACAGTCTGCTTGTCTCTTCAGTAGGAAATCCAAGAAGGGTAATTGTCTTTTTCCATGGTGAACACGATGTTTGAGTGAAGAATGTTGATGTACTCAAAGAAACCTTGTAGATAATCTTTAATAATTGCGAAAACATTGTCAAAGTATCATTCCCTGACAGTTGGCTTTTTGTCTGCTGCAGATAATGCTGTGGTTTCCCGATAGCACAGCGCTGTTTTTTTGTGTATATGTCATTGTGAAATAAGAAGTGTATTTCAGTAAGCAGTACTTATAATAAATTCAGGATATCTGGAGGCTTACGTGCAGTTCCTGAGGTCAATGATTCGTCTTATTCAAGTAGATTCTTGGTAATATGTAAGGTACCATCAACGGGAATACTTGTGTGTGATGACACCCAGGGAGATCAGGAGTTTACCTGCCTGGCTTCGCTGTTGTATAATGAAGGCTGGAAATCAGTTCTGTTGTTGTAGTGATGTTACAGTGGACTACCAGCGTACAATTCGATGTATGGGTACATTGGGCTTGTGTATGTGTATGTGTATGTGTAAACCATGAAACCTTGGTAAAGGTGAGTCTTTAGGTTTCAATCTGTGGTAAAGGCAATTATCCTGAAGATGGTTTTCTGTAATGCATGTCCGTGCTTTAATTCCTTTGGTCTTGACTGGGTTCATTGTATTGCGCTTAAACCTAGTACATGGTCTATTCTGAATTTTATGCTGTTACTACACCTAAAGTTATTTTTACTCGCGAAATATTATTCCTTTGCCTACAAAGGATATCTTGGTTACCAAAAATGTATGGTTAAGTATGAATTTAAGTGCCGGTGTGATGCCAGATTCGTAGGCTGTACATCTTTAAGGTTGATAGATAAAATAAAACAGTACGTGCCCAGTGTTTTTCAGAGAAAAATTCCCTTGTTTATCGAGTTCAACAAAAAAACAATGCAAGGGTACAATTTAAATTGTGAATTCTGATTCTGCTATAGCGCAGCATTTGCTGCTAAATCTCGAATGCAGTAAAAATTTCTAGTTAAATTAATCCAAAATAACTGTCAACGGGCAAAGTCTACCTTTCGTTTTGGAACATTAGAAGCAATTCATATTCAATTTTTATCACATCTTTTTTGCAAACAAAAATAAATTTTTTATCGTTTACAATTGATTTAGACAGCCAGACACCAAAAATGACGGGCTTTCTTCAGTCTATCACACAAAAAGGTGACCAATCGTTTATTTTCATAATATTCCAGATGATTATTACCATAATCATCACTGGCATCGTCCACATCACCATCATTATAATCAAAAGCAAAGTCTTAAGTTAACAATCAATGGAAAGAGAAATAGTCCAGATCCGATCAGTATCCATGTGTGACAAAATATATTTACTTACAGTTACAATGTTTAATAAATCGGTGTAATAATGCGCTGAACTGAATGATTGTATGTCGAAAAATCTAAAGAACTATTGCAGAGAATGGGTGGAAAGACACACTTAACAACAAAGACGTCGTTCATGTTGGATACCTGGCCGATGCACTCCTGAAGAAAAGTGGTATTCATCCTTTTCCCTAAATTTGCTAAGAGAGAGTTGTAAAATTGAGTTAATTCTACGATCTAGAATTTTCATTAGGTGTGGGTTTTTTTATGCTCATACTCAGAGGTTTTAGAAAAATGGGCCCTTTCTAGAAAACGTATCAGAAGAAACTTATCGAACTAACATCATATAGCCTTAAGGAGACACTTAATCTTGGAAAATTGAAGGGACATAGTGAAATGTCAGTGAAAAGAGGTCAATTCAAAAGTACAATCTCAGTAAAAGGGTATTTCTATCAAGTACTATGAATTAGGATGAGTACCACTTTTTAGGTAGGAGTGTACCTGCCGGGGTTGGGTGCCAAAACGTAAGAGGCATTTGACTATTTTTACTGGACGTGTAATGGTAAAATGGGTAGGGCAAGGAAAAGAAGTAATTGTTTTAGTGAAGTTCTTGTTGCAAGGTATGTTTCATGCAGAGGATGCAGAAGAATAATGAAACGACATGATAAAAGACTTTCGGACTTCTGTTGTAAATTTCTTAGCCTTTCAAAATGACAAAATATCGATCAATTATTGTTGAGCTTAGGAGACACTGGAGAACAGATGCACAGCAGAATAAAATTTAAAGGAAATTACTTATGAATTTAGCAGGATTATTTGTTATAATTGACAGTGACTGAAAACTGGGTATGCAGATGGGAGACTCTTTACATGTAAATCTCTAACAAAAAGCCCATGTTAGCAACTAATTGAATTGAAAAATAAGCCCCTCCTTTCAGCACCCATTCGTAACAAAATACATTCATTTATCGTAGCGATACAAAGACTAAATTGTAGTATGAAAAAGCAGTATGAAAAACCACAAATTTAAAAACAAAATGACTTATAAAATACAACTCTTTTTAGACGCTTTTCAGCAAATAAAAAAAGTTTTAGAAAGAACGACTGTATTTTGCAGGATTTATCCACGAGACCATTGCCTCAAGCACGACAGAACGGATTAACAATAAATGACATTATCAACAGGTTTTAAACATAATTTTGGGGCTTTTCTTTCCTTCATGTGAGTTTCACCTTTCACCATGGAAATGTTTATTTACAAACATTCGTAATACTGTATTGATTTATTACAAACACCAAAACACTTTTACGTAACCCAACAACTTACCCTCTGCCTTTTTTAAAGGGTGAGGCAACATGCACGTGTGACTGGAAACATTTTCTAAAAGCAGCCATTCAGCTACTAAGAAGGTGGTAAAAGGAACAGTGTAGTAGAACATAAACAACAAGGTTGAAACAGCATTTTGCACAAGAAAACGACACCCGACTAATGCTTACCAGGAAGAGAAACAAAACAAAAAATAACGAATTAAAATCGAATATTGCACCAGGTTTAAAGGAACTACCACGGTAGAAATAAGCAAACATCTTTGCCTCTGTCCCTTTGCATCCAGCCGACAAGTTTCTAGTCGGTAAATCAAGCTGTCTCACGGCAAGACTTAAGTACCATGAATGCAAATCGAATGAAGACATATGGAAATTGAGGAGCTAGAGGCAATATACAAAAAATTGAAACTGTTCTTCGGCAATAAATACCTGCGACCCCAGGAAATGAGATAAAGAAACATGCCAAACGGGTTGAAGAACAAAACGTCGATTTTCTTGAAAAAAAATGAATTAAAAAATCTTGCAAGAGCTGCTAAGCACCTCCATATTTTTAGCATACAAACTTGGTTGAATACGTTTTCGAACTAGGTCCTCTAATCAGAATATAGGCCCTAAAGATACTGGTGTTATTATTTTTACCAAACTTTTCACCTTTAAATACCCAGTTTCACAAGCCTAATATATTTTTCCCAAATAGTAAACACATAAGTAACAATCAGAAAGAAGAAAGGAACTTTTATGACAGCTAACCTCATCACAGTCAACAAAAAACTAACTACTTTACTTGCAAAACTCCTTGTTAATTCATGTCCTTAACTAGGCCACCTAAAAATAGAATCTATTTGCTGAACAAAAAGCAGGAGATATTTTGTGAGTGTTGCCCTAATTTCCTTAACTGCTTAGAAAACTTAGCTACACACCGAATTTCTCAAGAAACATCTTAGAAATTGATGATTTGCAGAATCAAGTTTTCAAAAGAGATCCTTATGCTTGGCTAAGTTTGGAGGGGTATGAATAATATATTCTTGACTATTCAACAGTTGTCTTTTATGTATGCTTTTCTTCGTTAAATTGTCCTTTGACCCTTAACAGCAACCTTAAAATCAACACAAGATCATTTGCTCTTGCAATGTGAAATTTGTCTATTAAGGATAATACGTGCTCGGATTTTGGTGTATTTTTCATTGTCAAAGTAATTCTTTCTGAATGTCGATTTTGTTTACCAAAACAAAATAAAATGAAGTGGTTATCAAATTGTACCTTAGTAAATGAATTGGCTTGCTAATTTATCATAACTGAAGACCACTGGTATCATAAACCAGGAACTTGTTGTTAATACTATCATATTTAGTAGTAAGATAGAATAAAATGCATATGAAACACTTAAATACTCTAAATTGTATTCTTTTATGAATAGATGTACACTTAGTCTGAGACAGTGTAACTAAACTGGAAAAATTGTGTTCGCATCAATGAGGAAGGATTCTTCTAGAATCATCATATCCCACATAGTATTATAGGACCTTGATTAAATTCTATTAGTATTTAGAATATAAGATTTCAGGTTGTAGTCTGAATTTATTGTTGATTTGTAAGTCGTATTTATTATTAATAATAGATGTGGTACATTTATTTACATCTAAAAATTGACAGTTAGTTTTTTATCATGCAATAGTTGTATTGTTATTGCTATAAAAGAAAACCTAAATCGTTCCCCATGGCACAAAGTTTAAACAGTAATGCAAGATGTAACAATGAGAATAGTTTCGGGTCCGGTTCATATTATAAGTAAATCGTAGACAGAGGTAATTTGAAATTTATGCATGAAAGACGTCTGCATACACATGAAACTTTCGACTGTAAAGTGTTCTGGTCCCAGGTAGGTAATATTTTCTGTAACTAAAAAATTTGCCCCTATATTTATTACATAATTTATTTGTTGTTGTTTTTATAAAATACCTTTTGTCAACAGCAATTCCCTGTACCTAATTGTATCTAGGAAAAAGAAACAAAATCGCCTTATAATGGAAACATAAAATTTTCACTTGTCTGTCGAAATAAACAATTTACTAAAAATTAAAAAAACAAGTCGTATCTGTTGTTTTTCTATATTAATTGATAACTGGCCAACCAAAGTAATAATAGAAAATGAATGCCTGCTTTGCACTGTCTACTACTTAATGCAAAGCATTGCTTATTTCCACGATGATATGATAGCAAAAAGTAAAATCTTTTGGTTTTTATTCTATAGTCCTTTCAACCATACTTTAACAATAATTCTGAGGATTTCATACAGACTATAGGTTTTAGCATTAGATAAATATAACAGCTGATAGCAGTTCAAATGTTTAAAAATGTGAGAAGACACGCCTGCTTAATATTCTTACCGTGGTAATAAAGACGTTCCTTGGATCACTTGCTCAATTTTGTTTTGTCGCCATGGGAGACTGCTATCATACTCCTTTGTTATTTTTTCTCTCCACTAATACAGTGTATTAAGGATGCATGATTTTTGCAGTATATCTTCTTTTGAATCCTAAAGGTGTGTCCAATGTTATGAGTGCCACTTGTCCAACTACCAGGCAAGGTGTATTGGAATTCTGTTGTACTCCATTCTTTGGTCTGCATATTTTATTCAAATTGAGAATTAATTTAAGCTCTTAGCCTAACGGCAAACCTAGCTACTGGTATATAATTCATTGGCATGGGAAATGTACAAGTTCCTTTTTTATCAAAGAGCCTTGAAGTCCAGCCATAATATCATAACTTCTTTTGGTTGACAAATATTAATGCAATATGTCTTATGACTCCTGAAATCAACATTGGTTGAAAAAAAGTATGGCTACTTGAACTGTTGTTTTGTAGCAATATATTTGCCGAGACGTGTGTAAACGTATTGCAATCCAACTTTTTGATACACCTCAACTGACGATGATAGAAGTTAACAATCTTTTGTCATATATATTATATATATATAGTTATGTTTAAACAAATAATACTACTTTGTAACGACTCTTGAATTTCATGTCCTAATAAATTTAATCAGACTATAACCTGATGAATGCCACGAGGACATAAAATTCAGAACTGTCACGACGTTTCCCTCTATCGTTTGAATAAAATCCTTTTTATATCTTTCATAAACTTTTCTTTCTTACCCTTTTTTCCTTCTTGGCATTAAGCTCACTAGAACAAAAAAACCTTTGCAATATTATTATTATTATATATATTATTATTATCTCTACCTGTTGTCATTAATATTATTATCATTATTACCTTGTAGTGTATCAAAGGCATTCGATGCATTCAATCACTCTCTTTTGGTATTACAACGCGTAATAATCGTATTAAAAGAAGCACTATTGCATGGTCCAGATATTTGTTATTTGATAGGTTGTGAAGTTGATGGTGAAAGATCTGAGCCATATGTACCTAAAAGTGGAGATCTTAATGGGGCTATCCTGTTCCTATTAAATCACTGTGATTTGACAGTTGTTTCAAGAATTCAAAAGCCACCAAAGTTGCTGATGATGCAATTTTTTACTTGTCAAGAAAATTACAAGTCAAAATATGAAATAGAGCTAAATACAGATCTACAAAACCTATCACATTACTTTATTGGGAACGAATTTGTCATCAGCAAAAATCAGACGAAGAGAGTCAGTTTTATTTGGTACTAGCAAAAGACTAAAGCAAAACAAACATAGCATCGTCTTCCGCAAAATTATGATAATCAACCTTTGTAATCATGAAAAGAGTAGAAATACCTTGTATTAAATAATAAACCAAACATAGTTTAACACTGACTTCCACATTGTCTTTAAAAACCTCAGCAAAGTAATGCCTTCTCTAGTCTTTTAATCTTTCTCTAACATTTCTCATTTAAGTATGCAAGGCAAAGTTGTTATCATTTCTCCACTTAAGCTTCACAATCAATTTAAATCAACTTTAGACTGTCCCCTGGCAAAAATGACTAGCGTACCAGAAATGACAGTATACGTTGCAATATTTATTCGACCAATGGCAGCCTAGGAATACATCCTTTCTGTTGAATTGATTACAGACTTATATCCATTTTGAAATCCTATTATTTTCATAACCGGGGGTAATATTTCTAGTGATCGCCATTGATGTTTGGATAGGTCAAAACAAAAAACTAACCTGCAGATTTAAAGACTCCTTCCAAAATTGCTGCATTATATTAAATAGTATAATGCAGGTAAAGGAGAGCAATATTGCTCTCCTTTACTATCGCATTTCGTTTCCACCACTGACTTAGGGTTAGACATAATCTTTGTTTTTCCGGCATTGAGTTTTGACTCCTTGCCTACTAGACTGTGCGGTCCAGTACAGACGTGTCAAACATGCAGGGTTTTCCAATCACAGGCACGACCAGAACAAAGAATAATGATTAAGTCATTTGATGGCCAAATATACAGATTTTTTGAAAGGCAAACGCATCTTGAGGACTTTGTGTCTTTATAACATTTCAGCCAGTGCCTATTTTAGCTTGCTTTCTGGCATCAATAACTTGTACACCGAAATACTAATGCATTATTATTTATTGCTAGCCAATGCTGAAGTTTCAAAACTTCCAGCTGATATAATGGAACTGCGTTCAAAGAAATGTATCTTTTTATTTGGCATGAAATTGAAACTCAAGACAATTCTGCAAGTAGCACAAATTGATGGGTTCGATTTCTAAAAATTCTCCCTCTCTATTCCAAACGCTTTCTTGTGATTGGCTATCTTTTTGGTGCTGCGAGTTTTATTTACAGAGTTATTATTACCTTAATATAAGTAGTGTTTTATATTATTTTCCAGATCCAGGGTTATCAAGTTTGAAATTTGGTTTTTCCTGGCTATAGTTCAACTTTAAAATGGCTAGGGGTCATCTAAAAAATATATAATGGAAATTGAGCAAAGAAGGAAGGGGCAACTGATACAAAAAAAGTAGGGGTTACATTATTTTTGCACAAAAAAAGCCGGACAGTACATTGCTTAGTTTTTATTGTTACATCGTAATATCAAAAGAATACAAATCAAAAGGCATTATGAAACAAACCATCGATCCTGCAATAAATATAAAAGGGCAATGGATCCTTGAAAATTTAAGGAACTGAAGAATAACATAATATAACAACAGATCTGACTTGAAAAAATTAAAAAAAGCAATGTTGTTTCTGTTACTGCAAGCTATGAAGTCTGCCGAATGATTACCATGTGTAATATATTCCATAGTTAAAGAGATTTCCTAAAGCAATGCCTTGTAAAAACAGCTAAAATTATGTCTAGAGAAAATACAATAATTAAAAATATAATTCATTGACCAGCAACACTGTTATTGAACTTACAGAGAGGATTTTACATTATTTGAAACAACAGTTAAAGGCTGTCTTACTACGTTTAAACACATTTCCGTCCCTATTGGTGAGAATGTTGACCTTATTAGAATGGCACAGCTTGCAGTCTTCATCAAGTTCTGTCCATTCAATTTTTTACGTCATCTCGTGCACTAGAGATTATTGAACTGTAAATAAGTAATCTAATAGACCGCTTGTGACAAAAGCAAAGAACTTGAGGTAAGGCTCAACATTAGTTCTTGTTTCATTTCAAGGAGTTTTTGTTTCAAAAATGTCCTTATTTTCTACTAAAGGAAGAGGTGAGCCTAGCCTGGAAATATTTGAAAGACACAGGCCATGGCAAGACAAAGTGAAGCTTTGCAAAGATGGATTTAGCTATCATGGGGTGACACAATGTAAGAAGCAAACCTCCTGTATGTAAACATGATGAAAAAATTCTTAAGCTTCGATTGAAGGTCCATATTCGAATACAAGAATAAATTTATCTGCAATTAAAAATACAATTATTTTCAATAATGAATACACCTTTCCCGAGATTTTCTTCTGCTGTGTGAAAACGAGGCTGAACTTGCGAAAAAAAAAATCAAAATAAACTATTTCAGCATGGAGGACGCACAGAATCTTATAAAGTTACTGCTGAAAAATGTTGATGAGAAAATCAATATTGTTGTTATGAAAGAAGAAAAGAAATTGAAGTGGGGAAAAGATCTTTTAAACTTGCCATTGTTTACAATAAAAGAGATAGAAAAGCATCGTTTAAAGAGTGGTAAAAGAGGAAAGTCGATAGTAAAAACAATGAACAGGGGCAGAAAATTCAAGGAAGAGGGATATGTTCTGAGAAAAGCTTTGTTCACGAGATTAACAAAACGCTTTTTTTATGTTAAGGGACAATGCAAAGCTAGTATGAAAAGAGAAGTTAGAAGTATGACAGTTGGTTTGAGAAAAGACAATGGAGACGTTTGTGAGGCTAAATGTGATTGTCCGGCTGGGAAATCTGGATACTGTAATCATGTTATGGCTCTTTTATATGAATTAGCAGATTATTCACTGCATCAACTAAAGAAAATTCCTGAGGAAATTGCTTGTACAAGTACATCAAGACGATGGGGTGTACCCTCAGACAATGCCAAGTACCCCCAACCAGTTATGGATATTTATATTCAGAAGCAAGAAAAGTCTAAAGGTGTTACATGTACTCTTTATAATCCCAGAATAAATGTGGAAAATGATAATTTGATTGAACGAACAGCTATAGCACATCTTAATCTGGTTACAAAGGATAAAAGAATTGGATATGGCCATGTAATAAATTATTCTTTGCCAAAAGTATCCACTGCTTATGGTGATTTTTTTACTGGTTCTCCACTGTCACATCAACTAAGTGTATTTGAAGCAAATTTTAATGTTGTTACGAATTTCGACACTTCTTTTATTTCAGCAAATATTAATGTAAATCATCAACATTGCCCTTTACCATTTGATTTGATTTCAAAAGAAAGTGATTATGTTCCTACAGATTGGGACATGTTAAATCACTCAGAATTGCTAACACTGTCTCAGATATTTCCTGAAACCTTAGAGAATTGTAGGATACTAGAGCAAGATACTGTGGGACAAGCCTCAAACAATCTTTGGATAGATGCAAGAAAGAAACGTATAACATCAAGTAATTGTCATAAAATATTTATTCGTCAAAAAAATTTTGAAACTTTGGCTAAAACTTTAATTAAAAAAAAAGACGAGAAGCTATTGCCAAAAATAGTACAAGAAGCATTTAAACATGGACGTGAATATGAACCTGTTGCTCGACAAAAATTTGAACAATACATGAAGTTCACCCTTAAACGAGATATCATAATTCGTGAAACTGGAATAGTAGTTCAACCGTTCCTTTTCTGGCTTGCTGCTAGTCCAGATGGCTTAATCACTGATAGAAATAAAAAATTGCCAGGGCTTATTGAGATTAAATGTCCGAAAATAAAAAGAAATTCAACTGCAAATGAATTAGTTAATGATGAAAAGTTTTATGTTGGAAAAGATTCAAATGGTAGATTATTTCTCAAAAAAAATCACAGTTATGGTTACTACAGCCAAATTCAGTTAGCAATGGGATTGTCACAAATATCATATTGCTATTTCATTGTTTACACATTCAAAGGATTGCTTATTGTTAGGACTGAATTTGATGAACCTTACTTTGCAACATTAGTGGAAAGATTAACTAGATTCTACAAGCAATATTTACTACCATGTTTATAGTTATATACTTATATAATTATATATACATATGTTTTTCAAAGGGAAGGGCGGTATTGATACTGAAATGTTACAGATTTATATATATATATATATATATATATATATATATATATATTCTAACTCAGAAAAACTTAGCAATGTTGAGAAAATTCTGTCTTTTAAAAACTGAGAAATGAAACATTTTGTGTGACCTGAAAACTTCAGATAAAAAATGTTGTATTTTTTTTTTTAAAAAAAAAATTGCTTTCACTTCAGTAAAATTTCACAAAATTTGTCTTCTAAGTATCAAATTCCTCCCTTTTGAAATTAATTCATAGTTACCTGTGGTTGAAACTTTGTCAAAGTCCCTAATCTTCTTTTTGAATCAAAGGAGCCATAAAATTACACAATAAACATGAGACTGTCCATATTTGATTAATCGATCCATTTAGTGTTAAAGGAATTTCATTTCTAACTTGTCTAAATTTTTTTACTCTTCTAATGGCTCGCTCGACATGAATCCTCACAGAAGCAATGGTCTGGCTTTCTTTAACTTCATCTTCAGATAATTGTGAACGACCTTCAAGAAATGAAGGTATGTTAAGTTCAACATCCAGTGGTTTCAAAAGGTCTTTAATAGTAAAGCCTCGGTCAGCCATGAGACTGTCTCCTTTTTCCCAAAGAATTGGATTGATTAAGCCGCAACGTTCCACAATTTCTTTGTCTGATATGGAACCTTCATAAAGCTGACTTACAAAAGTAATTGCTCCTGAAGGGGCAATACCAAGCAGTCCTTTATATGTCACATGGCTTTTATAATATGAGTACATGCTACTTTGAGTTGCCAATGATGATGGCCTCTGACAAAAGAGTTCAGTGCAATCAATAATACATCTCGTAGATGGATAAATTTCTTTAAAAACTTTTGGCATAGTTTCCTGGATTTGGGCTTTAGAAGGCCATATAGGTATTGAACCTAAAGTGAAGTACATTAAGTTGATCCATGTTATTATGTACCTTGATGTTGTTGACTTTGATATATCAAAAAGCCAAGATGTGTGATTTAAGCTGAAGCCACCTTTGAGCCACGTGAGTACTAACAGAAGTTGATCCTTAGGTCTAAGCTTCACCTTTGGTCCCTGTTTTTTATTTGTTGGTGATATTAACTTTTCTTTACTTTTTGTTTTTGAGTCATAAAATTTTATGTTGTGACAGTTTTCCTTGACATCTAGTAATATATATAACTCATTGAATGTGGAAATTGTTAAACCAGTTTCAGATTTAAATAACTTTTCATTTTTAGATAAATTCTCATGATTGTAACTATTTGTCTTTAGGTTATCAAGTTCAGTTTTAAGATATATATTTTCATGTTCAAGTTCCTCAATTCTTAACTTCAAACGTTTAATTTCCTTTTCTTTTTCATCTTCCTCGTTTTCATTACTGGTACTTGAACCAGAATCTGTAAAATAATTTTCATCTTCATTTAGCAATCGTTTTTTAGGAGATTTTCTCTTTGAATCTACTACTTCTGGTTTAAAAGAAAATATTTTTGGTACAGTTCCTTTCTTTAAAGTTTTTCTTCCTTGTCCCAAGCTAACTTTGATGTCTTTTGCCTCAAAATGAAATTCACAAAGTACAGTAGTCCTCTTTATTTGAAAATTATCTCCATTACCTTTCCTTCTATATTGATTTATTATACGTTTCCACTGACGATAAAGCTTAGCATCTTTGGGTAGTGTAAAAAAACCAATGCCAGTTGGATTCATTTTGCTGTCATACGTTCTACTTTTGCAATTTGGCATGCAGCAGTACACTCCCAATCTACCTTTTTCAATTTGTTTTGGTCTAGAGGCAGACGAACCAGCAGAATTTTCTGAAGACTCCATTTTTATATTAAGCAATCAATTTCTCATAACACAAGAAACGCCATTTTCTCTTTCAAGGCACTTGCTGGCTGTTTGTTTTGATTTTTTCGCAAGTTCCGCCTCGTTTTCATGCAGCGAAAAAAAATCTCGGGAAAGGTGTATTCACGTGTTTCCTTGAAGAGTATCCCTTGTATCCAAACGAGGGCCTTTTACGTAGTAAAAAATAAACGAAACGAGATTTCCAGAGGTTGCTGTTCAGGCACTGCAGTTTTGCAGCAGAGAGAGTGTTTTCAATGGCAAGACATATTGTTGACAAGAAGAAGGTAAACATTTTACAAGAAATTGTGAAGGATCTGATCTTTTTGAATAAGAATTTTTTAAATCAATGGTTTTTTCAAATTGACACGAAAGTTTTTTATTTACAACCGTACAAATTTAGCAAAATACTTAGTAATGACTACGTAATAATTCTTAATCAAGTTGCATTGTGTGGCTTTCATGACAAGGAATGTGTTATTCGTATGGCTCTCAGAGAACATTCGGTTTAACATACCTTATTTGGTATACTTGGACACATATCCTTGGTTGTTTGTATGCCTTACTTTTGTAGTGTATTGCGAACTTTTTTCCAAATATACTACATTTGGTCTTATCTGTTTGGATATTTAATAAATAAAATTCTTTAGAAGGGAATATCGCTCCACTGATATTCAGGGGGAAAATTAATGTAAAACCAATATATTATGTAAGATTAGATTATATTTGATTATTACATAAGAGCACTGTATATTTTATTTCAATGAATAAATTATTTTTTATTTTATATTATTTGATCAAAATAATCTGTTTTGGTGCTAATATACATCAGCTATTATTATTATTATTATTATTATTATCATCATTATTATTATGTTCCTTTTATACGAAAGTGATGTAATAACCGCCCAAGTGACAAAATTTTGTTTCTCATCGAGCCACTACCTATGATCTGAGCGGGGAAGCAATTCTGTCTCTCTTCATGAAATTGTCCTTCTGTGCAGTTCACTTTTGTTCTTTACTTTTTATCGAGGAATTTCCGGATGATTCGCCCTGTTCCAAGAAGGGATGTATTCTTCAGAGAATCTACTCCCATGTGCAAGTCTAGCTTGTCAAGTTTGTTTCTTAAATTACTTTTTAGAGTCCCCAGAGTCCCTACGATGATTGGTAAGATCATGACTTTGTCAACTTCTTTGTTAAAACATTTCAGCTTTTCATGTTTCACGTCATCATGGTATTCTAGTTTTCCTTGCTCTTTCATCTTGATTATTTTTTCTTTATTTTCTTGAGTTATCATTAATATTGTTATTATGATGATTATTATCAACTAATATTTATTTGACACAGGATTACCATATCAATATTTTATGCTATTTTCCAAGTGAGTCATGTGGGGTCTAAAATATACATTAAAAACAAAAAGTTAGTTATCACATATAAAAAATTAAAATTACCTATCATTAATATCTACAAATAAAACTATAGTTTAAGCGAGAGTAAGCGAAATTAGACGAATAATAAGAATAAGACTTGAATTGAAAAGGTTTCTGCTGGTTGATAAGACGTTGAAACAATGCTAGACACTTGCTCTTTAAAATAAAATATTAAAATAATAATAATAAAAAATGAAAGAACAAAATAATGAAATATACGTAAGTGTATATACCTACTATATATAAATATATTAACAAATGAATATGAAATTTCATCAACAACAGTGCTCTACCACATTAAAACATAGGAGCTATCATATAATCAGATGTACGAGTAAGATTATTTGTATACAGCTGAAGATTGTGAAAGACATAAAACTCTGAGTTCTGTAAAGTTAGAGTTTTTCTTACTCGTACATCTGATTATATATAAATATATGTATACAAAAGAAGAAACTAAGAGAGATTTAACTGCTAATTCATCTGTGAGTATTGAAAAACAAAGGCTGATATTTATTCAAAAAGTTGATTACTACACGAAAATTAAAATAATTTATCAAGAAGGTTTATAAGTTTCATATTGCTAAAAAATTGCATATACCTTTTGCTGCTCATTAACTCCAGGTTTTTGAGAAACTATCGAGACATTAGTGATGTCTTTGTTTGTGGAAGCTATTTTTACGTAGACAGAAAATTACAAAATATCAGATGTAATGCCCAATGTATTAAGAATTAACACAGAAGTAACGCTTTGAGTATATGGTACAAGAAACTTTCATTTAATTGCTTTTGCTAATAGATTTAAAATATTTTGGAAAATATTTAAAAAGTAATTTAAGAATTTCACAGATTCTACATTTTTCAGTGAAAGGGTTACAAAGCGAAGATATATATCATTAATCGCAGAGGTTATAAATTTAAAGTCAACAGTTAACGAACAAAACAATTTTTCAAGCCTATCACAAAAGAAAAATACAGTATAAATATACATAAAAACGATTTTGTTTATTAAGTTATAAACATAAAGTAAAGTTTTTATTGTATTCGTATTGGAGGTAGACAGTTCGATTTAATTTATCACGTGTCTTTTTGCAACTGAAAAACAATCTTTTGTTTTTGAGACGCATCATATTGACGCATTAATATTATATTTTAGTGATAAATCTTTCCTCAGCAGGGAAACAAAACTATAACCTGTACAAAAGTTTGAATGTGTTTATAGCACACTCCTGGCAACTAAAGTCTTTTTGTAGCATGCGAGTCATTTCACGTACGTCCTTTGTAAGTCATACCTCTTTTAACAAAAGTCTTTTGTTTTAAGAAGCACCTGCTTTTTCATTCATATCAACATAGGTTTTTCCAACAAACACCACACAAAACACAAAATGAAGCAGTTGCTTACATATAATTTTAGTTAGTGCTTAAATTATTTGATGTTTGATAGTACATACTTTTCAAGGGAAAGAAAGTTCATCCCGTCGAGCACTTACGAGCAAAAATAATTAGCTTTCCTTATTATTCAAATATTACAGTACACATCTGCTTCATAGAAAAATTACTTGTTGCTGCTACAATGATTAAGATATTTGTCAAATAAAGCAAAAGGCTAAGATATTGACTCGGAATGTTATGCCCAGGATCTCTCTCATGCGGTATGACTAGTACATTAGTATTGTTTAAATTTTTTCTCGAAGATTATTAATCTTTTTTGTTATAATTCATGACAATACACAATTACTAATACCACAGAAGATTTATATTAAAAATCTCATTTTTCTTACACTTTAGGGGGGAAAAATATTCGCAGTATGAAGCCACATCAAGGATTCGAAAAGAGTAGCGTAGGAGAGAGAATGGCTCAGTGCTTTCAAGCAACACCTAAAAAACTACGGATTCGTGGAACTATTTTATTTGCCCTGGGACTGATTATAGCTGTGGGTATTTTTATGGTAGGTAAAAGCCTTCCTACGATAATAACCACGAAAATAAAAGAATCCATGTGTATCAGCTCAGTACAGGATAAAGGTTACGTATCCTGGGTATGTATACTTAACTTATAAGATATGTATCGAAGTTTTTATCTTGTCCATTCCTAGATAGATATTCGTATTTACTGATTGTTGGTTTGATACTTTTTAGTTGTGTTTTCGTCAAATGTGAGATTAATTGTTACTGTTAATTTATGAACAGTTAAAAGCAAGGAATGAACTCCAAAGAAATTAATTTAGAGCTTATCAACTAAATTTTGATTTAATTGTAACTTTATGTTACTTTTTCATTATTGACTGCCCAAAGAAATGATATGATAACGAGAAGACAACTTAAAAAAAATATTAATCATTTTACATTTTTGATTTACCTATTTTTTCCCTCATAACATTGTCCATAAACGAGATTCGTCATGAAGGAAAACCCTACTTTTATGTATCGTTAAACCAAAACCATCCTGCAGGCCTACTTATTTAGCCAAAAGAAGTTGTTTGCCTTGAAAGAAACTAGATTAACCAACCTCTCTTTATTCTAGTCATTTGTATCTCAGCTGATGAATTTAAAAAAATCACCGCTGAACCTGCTGTTCTCATCAACATTGTGACAATTATATTCAGTTGACATAAAATATGAATTATATTTCTTGATCATTATTGCGTTTTGACAAAGAATTCTTATAAGAGGTACAGATTGCCAGTTCTCGTTCTTTTCTGTTGCTCAAGTGAAAGGATTTTAGGCTGTGACTGATAACTTTTATGACACTAACAAAGACACTTAACAAGGAAGGAGTATATCTCAAGATTATTATATATTTGCTCGTCTCTCTGTCTGTTTGTCCGATATCCAATGGAAGTCATCCGACAGGTTGGTAAAAACATTCAGAGACAGCAATTCCTGAAATATATGATAGTAGTGGATTAATTTTTACTTCTTTCATTCTGGGCAGGGATGAAAGTTGCTTCAATGCAGAGGGTTTTTTACCTTACTTAATCTTTTTCCTTCGTACTTTTTAAATCTTTCTTCCAATTAGTTTTTATTTCTCCTAATTATGTATCCGAAAACATGTGCAAACTCAGTAATATATCCCTTATTACGGAAAAACAAAGTGGGTGAAATACTTTAATGGACAGAGGTGAGGTTCGAACAGGAAACCTCTCGTATGGTCAGGTTTTGATTTTCACTACTCACCCATTGCTCCTTGATAAAAAAAATATCAACTGATAATATTACTAGGTATGAAAATTCCTGTGTAAAACAAAGAAATCGTCACCAATGGAAAATATTCATCACTGTAATACATTTTTCCATAAAAATAAATGTATTGCAAAGTTATCATTGCCATCTGAATCAATGACCAAGTTCTGTTAACAGAGAAACAGGTAAAATTGGCTTTGTCATATTCTAATTTTGTTACAATTGTACAAGGGATCCTGATACCACTTTTACACATAACATTTTTAATACATGGCATGCACCAGCAATTAGTACAGTTTGTTGAAATTTAAAAGGTGAGTTTGACCAGTTATAATTAAACCTTTCTGTGACTAAAACGATGTCCTCGTTCTTAAATCTGCGTTTGGTGCAGAAATTGCTAGTGGCATCGATTAGTGGTTAAATCAAGGACTATCTTAATTTGATATGTAGTGCAACCCTTCGTCGTTGAAACTTTGACATAATTATAGTATATCAACAGGTATAGAAATAATGTTTTTTATCATTTTGTTGAAATCATATATCTCCAGGTAAATTTTTATTAGACAAGTACTAGATTTGTTTGTTTGCACTTCTCTCGACAATATACCCAGATTAATAAGTCATTTTATCATGTCCTGGTCTGATTCTTTAAAACCTTTTTATGTGAGGAATTTTATATGTGAGACAACAACAGATATTAGTACATGGGATTAAACGATGGGCAAATGATGAATAGTTTTTTGAAATCCTTAGTAAAAACGTAGCTGTCCCGCAACATACGTACTTCTAGTATTCATACGTAATTGTTTTGGTGCATAGAGATAGCGGAAATGTAAGCAAATCCAGTCCGATGCAAATGTATTTTTCATTTTTCTACAATTCCAAATATTTTTAAATATATATTCACAACTTACTTGCCCTCAATGTATGATAGTATCTGTTGGTCTAACTTTGAAAGGGAAGTCATTGTTCTGTTGGAGGCTTAGCCTTGCATGCAAAATTGGGATGTGATGTCAAATGTTAGGGATTTGGGAAAAGAACGACGCATTCAAGAAAAAATTGTGGTTGCAATATCTATCTGGTGAAGGACTAGGCACTAGCTCATATTCATATTCATATTCAAGATATTTTTCACTTTCTTACAATTTTAGAAGTGCAAACTGAAATTTATACTAAAAAGATTCCGTTTTGCATTTGTTTAATGGGTCTACGAAATTTTAAAGATCGAATTCGCTGCAAAGTAATACTGTCCTTTGCTGTATTTCTAAACATAAGTATCTTATTCAGTGATTACTTCGAAACTTAATTGTTTTTCTTTGCCATGAGATGAGCTATTTTTGACAATCCAGCAAGGGGAGTCATCAGATCCACCACTTTAGAACATAAAAAAATGCAGAAAATGGTCCTCAAGACTCAGAACACTACTTCTTGTAATTTCATATTTTATCTTTTACAATAACAAAAAATTACAGAGTTAGTTTCATATCCGTACAAAAATTCTTATTAAATAAAAAAGTCTTTAAAATAATTCAAAGGACAGAGAAAATGCAATTTCTTGTTTTTTTCAATGGCAATTGTTTACAACAAGATTACATTAGGGTATCTTGCACATATCAGTAAGCGAATTAGTAATTCACTTTTATTTTCCTTATTGCAGTTATACCAATTATTAACATTATTTTTATCATTATATTATATTTGGTATTAGTGCTCTGTCTATCATTTTCTATCTTCGTTTAAATGACTTTTTCATAATAATTCCATTTTCTAAACAAATACTTAGTATTGCCATGTGTATAACACTCACTTGTGTAACCAATAATCAATATTTGTTAACTGGTTCTAAATGTAGTTTACCTTAATGTTTCTAAATGTAGTTCTAAATGTAGTTTACCTCAGTGTTTCTGTCCATGATACCACAACATGTTGAATAACAACCGAAACTACATGCAAGGTAAAAGGATCTACTGACAGCGGATTTATGAAATATTTTATACGAGAGACGAAAAAAGGTACAGAGTTAAATAGCAATACATAGTACACAAAGAAACCTATGTTATATAGTATTGATTATGCAAATTAAACTGGATATAAGCCTTTGTGTTAACCATTTCTAATAAAACAGCAAGGAGGATCTATATCTATGGTAAGCAAATCTAGTGTATAATTCCTTCCAATGCTGTCTTGTCATGTTTAAAAGCTCAACTTGAAAGCAGAGCCATTTCGATATCTTGGTTTGATTTAAAGAAAAAATTTTAATTTCTATACTTAGATATTTATTAATTACTTTCTCTTAGGAACTTATGTGGGATACTTAATAAAGTAATTTGTCCTTTATTCTGGACGTTAATTAGATATATTTAACAGAGAAAATATAGGTAACAATCGAAATCGAGATTATTATACTAAAGGAATTATTTGCTACTCTTTACGTATAGGTTCCGAGGTCGTACTTGAATGAACAGTCACTGATTTTACTCAATTTTCTCTTCTTCTGAACAGGTGACCATTTGAGTTGAAACTTCTGTTTTCCATGCTTCCCCCACCCTAACCCCTCAATTCTCATTTTCAAAGCACATGTTACTTCATCCTTGGGATGTTTGGTTCTGGACACTGTATTGTATTAGTCATATTTATCACTTCCTGTTCATTAATTAGTAACCCAGTATTTTGGTGGTCTGCTATTTTCTGTAAGTTTTCATAATTTCTAGACATCATCTTTACAATAATACTATTACTCTAGTTTTGTTTAGTTAATTACTTTATGAAGACATTTTACAAAGCAATACATAAATCAATTGCAATGAAGATCTAATTTTAACATCCGACAATATAGTACCAGACCCCATTATTTACTGCGAAATTTATATACCACATTTAAACTTTAATCTTTTGACAGCTTTCAATGGAAGCAAGAAAAAGTGCATCTTAGAATATTGCAAATGCTTAAATAACTTAATGTTTATATCCAAGTCAGTTTGACTTTTATTGTAAACGTAAGCCGGCCTCTTTGTATTTGTCTGCTAGCATTGAATTTCATTCTATTATTCTTGTTTCCTGTATTATTTTTTATCTGATAACTCTTATTATCTTTCCCGACAAATGTTTCTTGATCAATAGAATTCATTTGGTATCTTCCAGTTTCTTGAGAAGGCTTTGAAAACAACTGACAGGCTTTCCCTTTTAGCTGGCCTGTGGATTTCTTACTCTTTGTGCCACTGCTGGTGACACTTTGCTTGCCAATTTGATTCTTGTAACAAATGGCATTCTATTAGATGTAATAGAACAGACCTTGGAGTTCGAAATAGTTTTGGAAACCAACTCGAAATTCGAATGAGACAAATTTAGCTCACTCATTAACACACTCAAATTAAAAACTACTCCAGTGTCATATTTGTAAATATTTCTGTCAACTCATTTGGAATCTCTGATCTCTTTGTGACTATCTCATAAGAATATTCACCTGCTTGTGTACAAATGAAATAAACCAGAGCTAGCTTATCCCAATCCGCTATGGCCTCATACATATTTTATTTTCTGCTCTATACTATAACATAACATAACTTCAATCATTTAAATGAGGTCCCATAACAGGTAAGAAATGGGCAATGCTTAACCCATTGAATATTAACAAGTTACCATTTCACAACTTTTCATCTCTAGCCTAATAACTGACAAAACAAAGAAGGATACCATAGCATTAGTTCTAAAGCTGGTACTGAGCCTTCGTTTGGTTAAAAAACAGCATCAAATAGACAAGTAAAAGTTTGAATAATAATAATAATAATAATAATAATAATAATAATATCTAAACTTTTATTTTTTTTATGCAAACCGAAACAATTACAAACCTCACTAATCAAAGAACTTTGCATTGGCTTGTATATCATATTGTATATTGGTACTATTGCTTATATTTTTCCACAATGATCGGATAATGTTATTTTGTGACAACTTCAAAGCATTACAGGTGACGGTTTGGCATTGTAAAAGTTTTGTAGTAGGAAGTTGCAAGTTGAGTCGAAATTGATTTTTGGAAAGAATAATGGAGCTTGGAGTGACATTTATAGGCAGGTCAAGCCATTGGATTGTGTATTTAAAACCCACGACGAATATTTTGGATTCAGTTGTAATATGATCACTGATAAATGTTGTTGTAAATTCAGTGTGAAGACTGGTGATTAAAGACTTAATTTTATCAGGAACGTGATGGTAGTATAGATGGTAGTATATCAATACAGGCCGTGCTTAAATTTGTGTGCTTAGTATGAGCATTTTCAAGAATCATTTTATTTATAAGGGGGTTGGTCTTTACAACCAAATGAAGCTCTTTTGCATCTTTTCTGTTCAATTGGAAAAATATTTTGTTCATCCATATGAATATAAGTTCTATCAGTTAATATCGATGTAAGTAGTTTATAAGACGTAGAGGGACAGGTAATCGGGTGGCAGTTCTTGGAGTTCCTTGTTTCGTTACTTTTTGGTAACAAATAGGTAGTTCCAAGGCAAAACCACTTTGGTATAGTTTCGGGTTCTGTCATAATCTTATTGAAAATAACTGCAATCCTATCATGGGCAGAAGAGAGAGTCTAGCTAAAAATTGGCACTTTGTCTATTGCGGGGAACACCATTTGTGAGATTTTTTAAGAGCCTTTTTAACTTCGCCTGTTGTAATTTCAATCCATATCTGCTCTGGTATATCCCTTATGCTTTCTTTCAAATTTTGCAACCATTCCACATCTTGATTAAAACCCTTCTTATTCCAAAATTCACGAACCTCGTCTTCCGACGGCATATCCTCTACAGTTNATAATAATAATAATATCTAAACTTTTATTTTTTTTATGCAAACCGAAACAATTACAAACCTCACTAATCAAAGAACTTTGCATTGGCTTGTATATCATATTGTATATTGGTACTATTGCTTATATTTTTCCACAATGATCGGATAATGTTATTTTGTGACAACTTCAAAGCATTACAGGTGACGGTTTGGCATTGTAAAAGTTTTGTAGTAGGAAGTTGCAAGTTGAGTCGAAATTGATTTTTGGAAAGAATAATGGAGCTTGGAGTGACATTTATAGGCAGGTCAAGCCATTGGATTGTGTATTTAAAACCCACGACGAATATTTTGGATTCAGTTGTAATATGATCACTGATAAATGTTGTTGTAAATTCAGTGTGAAGACTGGTGATTAAAGACTTAATTTTATCAGGAACGTGATGGTAGTATAGATGGTAGTATATCAATACAGGCCGTGCTTAAATTTGTGTGCTTAGTATGAGCATTTTCAAGAATCATTTTATTTATAAGGGGGTTGGTCTTTACAACCAAATGAAGCTCTTTTGCAATCTTTCTGTTCAATTGGAAAAATATTTTGTTCATCCATATGAATATAAGTTCTATCAGTTAATATCGATGTAAGTAGTTTATAAGACGTAGAGGGACAGGTAATCGGGTGGCAGTTCTTGGAGTTCCTTGTTTCGTTACTTTTTGGTAACAAATAGGTAGTTCCAAGGCAAAACCACTTTGGTATAGTTTCGGGTTCTGTCATAATCTTATTGAAAATAACTGCAATCCTATCATGGGCAGAAGAGAGAGTCTAGCTAAAAATTGGCACTTTGTCTATTGCGGGGAACACCATTTGTGAGATTTTTTAAGAGCCTTTTTAACTTCGCCTGTTGTAATTTCAATCCATATCTGCTCTGGTATATCCCTTATGCTTTCTTTCAAATTTTGCAACCATTCCACATCTTGATTAAAACCCTTCTTATTCCAAAATTCACGAACCTCGTCTTCCGACGGCATATCCTCTACAGTTATTGCTTCTTTCCCGATTTCACGATAAAACTTTTTAGCATCCGTTTCAAAGATGTTGTTCTGCCTGTAGAACTTTAGACGTTTGTCAAATCTACGTAACTTCTACACCTTAACCTGCAACTTTTGTTTCAATTCTTCCTTCAAACTTGGCAATTGCTCTCTGTCTTTAATTTCATATTTTCGTAAGACTTTCCTAGCTTTACCCGACTTAAAGTTTTCATTTATTTTTCAGTTCCTCCATCAGTGATATCTCCCTCCTAAAGGTTTCGATTTCCTTTCCTATCTTTAATTACCATTCCGGTTTATTGGCTTTTTTGGTACTTTTTTCCTTCTTAATTTTGAGTCCACATTTGGTTTGAATAACCTTTCTTGTTGCATACATTAACTCATTGAGTTCAGTCAAGGTTGGATTAATTTCATTGCAGGTTTTTTCTAAGGCTTTTTTTTCTAAATAAAAGATATTTCTGAATTTGTGTGGGTGTCTGATTTTAAGTAATGATTCTCTATCCTCGATTTTAGTATGCTGAACTTCTGAAAACTCTTCTAAAATGTCTATCTTCATATTTGCAAGCTCTTCTTCATCTACTTCAACAGCTGGTACAGTTCCTACAGGTTCTTGCTGTTCCTCCTCTAAAATATTTAAGTTACCATGCATATCAATCTTTTCATCAATTGTCAAAACATCACCATCCTTTCGTTGTAACTAATTTCCCAGATCTTCAACTAAATTCTCTCTTGTATCGTCTTTTACTCTTTCCTTAATGTTTGAGATTTCAACTTCTGTTAATTTCTTTTCGCGAATTATATATCTCCTTTGATTAGCTAGTCTATTCGCATCCATACCTTCCACTCTATCACTATTAATATTTCTTTCACACCAAATTTTAAACGTATCGTCAGAATTATTAGTTTTAGTTTTTTCAAGTGCATAATGAAAACAGAATATTACTTCAACGTACTCTTCCCTAGTCCATTTTTTCTTTTTTTCTTTTAAGGTATGTTATTTATATTACTAGTTGGTATTTCCGAAGGGCCAGGGTTGAGGGTTACCTCGTTCTGGTGACCTTGCATACTTTCGTTTTGGGAAGAGGTAGACCTAGTTGCATTCTTTTCGACCTCATGCTGGTCTCTCCCTGAGGGACGCGTCCCTTGTTGACCCGAGCGACGGACGAGGCGGTATGACTTACTTCTTGTTTTAATTTTGATATTTAAGATGCATTTTAGCCTCACTGCCAAGAGTAAGGATTGGTTTATGTAAGGTTTTCCTTCCATGGTATTTTTATTGTGACACCAACATTGGTTGGAGGTTGCCAACCAGGGATAAGGAGCCCCCCTACCCATGAGGCAGACTTAACCCCACTGGATGCTAATCCGGCACTTTAAAGTCCCGAAGTAGGCTGACAGGTGCTACACCTTGCCCAAGGGTGACCTGGAGGTAGTTGTGACAAAGGGTAACCTCATTCGCCCAAGTCGAACTCCACAACCGGATGCAGTTTATTGTCAATACCCAGGACACCGTGAGGACCAATTATCAAGGGCACAACCATAACATCGTATCCTNAAGGTTTTCCTTCCATGGTATTTTTATTGTGACACCAACATTGGTTGGAGGTTGCCAACCAGGGATAAGGAGCCCCCCTACCCATGAGGCAGACTTAACCCCACCGGATGCTAATCCGGCACTTTAAAGTCCCGGAGTAGGCTGAGAGGTGCTACACCTTGCCCAAGGGTGACCTGGAGGTAGTTGTGACAAAGGGTAACCTCATTCGCCCAAGTCGAACTCCACAACCGGATGCAGTTTATTGTCAATACCCAGGACACCGTGAGGACCAATTATCAAGGGCACAACCATAACATCGTATCCTGCACATCTCTCTCTCTCTCTCTCTCTCTCTCTCTCTCTCTCTCTTGTTTCGAAGCCCAGTTGCCTGTACTTTGTCAGTTTTTCTAATCGCTTTGTTCCGGAATTTTGTTGCTGTTGATAAGCCATATCGCAAATACAAATATTCTTCTTTTCTTTGTCTTCTAAGATCAGGTCAGGTCTCCTTACTGTTGTGCTTATTCGCAAATTGAATTCGAAATCCCAAACAAGTTTTCCTCGCTCGTTATTCAACACCTTTTCTCGTTATCATCGCTCTTTGTACCATACCACGTCACTGCCTATCAGTTCGTACTCCTTGGCCCAGTTTGCTGCCACAATCATTAACAATCATTATCCAACAGAAAACCTTTAGGAAACTGAAAAAAAACCTGACAAAATTTAAAGGCTATTTAGTTATCCCTTTACATTAGTAAGATACTTGCTACACACATAAAATAAGGCGTAACTCTCTAAAAGGTATGTTTCGGATGATTTAAAATAACAATTACGATTTTTTTTGTGGCTTTAGATAGTAGTCTGTTGAAAAATATAATCCCTTGAAATCTTGACATATTTCTTGTTCTGATTCACATTTTGTTTTCTTAAACTCTGTATTTACAAATGTGCTCTTGAGTTTTGAAGACAAGACTTATCTTTCAAAATTTTTGTTAAGTTACCATTAGCCGCCACATTATAGTATATTTTTAACAAATAGTTACAGATTATTATTATTATAATAGCCTTCTACTGCTGCAGTCTTGGCAATTGTGATCGAAATTTAACCTTACTCTGTTTATTGTTTTTCAATCATTTTTACTAACAAGTAGCATGGTTCAGCAGGTGAGCATTATAAGGGGTGATTTAGAAGAGAAAACCTGTAATGTTCATCAAAACGTTTTTCTGCTAGTTCTTTAATTACGAAAATTGCTGAATAATATTGCAATTGTCATTAACTTTGTACATTCAGGAAACCATATGCACAAATTTTTTTCAATATTGATAAAAAATGTTTTATAGACAATCTTTCATAAGGGCATTAATTACCTGTTTTGTTAAGACTTCACTCTCTTTGTAGTTTTTGAAAAATTAGTTAAACATCTGTTATAAGGAGTTATAACACTTTATTTAACAAAAAAGATAATATTTTATCTCCATTAGGAAAAGTGGCCTTCTTATAGTAATATTACACTAGTCGAATTTTTTTTTTAATTTGTAACAAATGTTGGACTCAGAAAAAGCAGCAAGGACTCAATATGGTTTGCATTAAACGAAGTTAAAAATATTTTTAAATAGAAATATTGAACACCTTGAAACACGAAGCAAGTAATCTCGGCAAGTTGACCTGCAGTACATAAATCTTTAATGAGTAATATCGTGCTACCAGTTGTTTTGTTTCTGTTCCGAGTAAAGTAAGTTAAACCCTAGATAATTAGCTCAATAATACAAAAAGTATGAATATCTTATAAAAGCGGGGATGTGAGACACAAAAATTCCATACCTAGAAACAACCTTGAGGTGTTCCCATGAAAAGGTTTAAATAAATTAATTTCTTGATTTGGTCAAAGTATAAATAGCAGTTGCCTTTTTTTCAAATTTTTTTTGATATTCCTACTAAAACTTTATTTGTCTTGTTCTCAACAATGTCAAGGTTAACTAAAAATTACCATGCTTTTGCATTTCGCTTGGTTGACACACATTGATAACAGCAATTATGACATTTTGAAATAAACATAATTGAATTGTTTCAATCTGAATATACAAGAGAAGAATAAAATAACTAAAAAGGAACTGGCAGAAACAGTTGTCCTTTACCCAAAAGTCCCAAGAAAACTCCAGAGGTTTTGAAAAAGCTTGTTTTCACCACGCTACATGAACAAAAGTCCAACCATAAATTCTAAAACGTGTTTGATAAATAACAAAAAAATAATTGAATAATAATGACAACAATAATATTATTTATAAATGTTAAAATTAGGGAGGGGTTGGGATTAAAGTGGATAAACTGGATATTTTGGCTATTTCTGGACTTTATTCTTAATAAAAGCCACATGGTAATTTTAAATGTTTTAAAGTTAAAACCCTGTGTTTTCAGGATTTAATCTCATCATAGCTTGAATTACAGTAGATCACAGATAACAACTCAGTTTAAAGCCAGTAGAAAATGCTGCACGATTAAAATTGAATTATACATGAACAACAAAGAAGAAAGACGAAATGTCATTTTCAATTTCGGTCAATACAGAGAATGTCAGAAACCAAAAAAATCCTGAATTTCTTTTGAAAATGATAAAAATACAATTTTCATTGGAGTTGGTACCTTTTTAGTTAAACAAATGTTGCAGCAAGAAGATTGAAAATGCAGAAGTTGGAAAATATGCAATTTAAAAAAACCCATTTCCACTGTGTAGCCCTTGTTACAATAAGCCACAATAAGAATCAAACACACATTTCAACCTACTTAATTTTTATTACATAGACAATAACCTGAGTGTCAAGATCATTGCATCTGGACAACATATTGTATTACAATACCAATTAGCCAATACATGATAGGGAAGTAAAACATTAATGCAAGCACAGAACTTGTAATTAGAAGTAGATGATGTAATATTTACCAAATGTAGAGTACTTATGCAAATATAAAGCATTACAATTTACATGCTTTAGTATGTATCGAGTAATGATAAAAATTTAGCTTTCAGTAGGTGAGAAATGAAGGAGAATAATTTATTTTTTTGGTAATAAATGACGAAAAAATAATTATTAACTTGAAAAGATACAATTCCGTCATCTCTCTTTGCATTTTCGCAAACGTTCATGAAATATTTATGTACATTTGGAATCTGCATAAGCTTTTAGAGTAAATATGTCAGATATATCTTTAAATTTCTTACTTTGTGACGATTATTAAAGTGTGACCAAAATATTATTTGTGTTGTTTGAAAATAAAACTTAACATCATCCGGATTATTCCCGGTGGCTTTTATTCTTGGCTGATTTTTTTGTTCAAGGCAACTATAACTTAATAAAAGAAAATACGTAAAGTCTTTTTATGTGTAAGACACAATATCAGCAAGTGCGTGGAGAAGTTTTATTAGTAGAACATTACTCCAGTTTTGTCAAACCGAAATCTGCCCAAATAAAAAAGAAATAGTGGAATAGAGTTTACACTTGTTAGAAGTGTGGAAATCGAATGATTCGAGTAATGTTGAGAGTGACTTTATCTGAGAAATATTATCCAGATGAATAGAATTTCAACTTAATAGACATTGCTTTTTGACAAGATCAGCATAAATGGGATTGAAATCACCAGGGTCATAGGACAAGGTCACAAGGTGAATGTTTCATGGTGATTCAGTACTTGTAACCAATAAAGAAGGGATTTTAGAGTCACACACAAAGTGGAGAACCTGTTGATGACAGGATTTAAAATTTAAAAAATGCAAGAAAGATACACTTAAAATAGGCCATCATTGAGTAAAGAAAAACAAATTTAAACAAGGCGTGACAATTCCTTAAACTATAGTAAAATAGCACATAAAATGCAGTATTAAAGATAATGCAAATAACTTAAAATGCCGGATGCACTCGATAAATCTGATCTCTGCATGACAATGAAAACTAGTTGTGTGATTTTTGAAACTGAAAAGTAGCACAAGGAATGAGTTTTGGGTAGGTTGCAGTATACGGGGAGATTTTTCGTTGCCCAGGGCACTGGGACCCCGAAATATTCTACAAGTTCTTACTACATAAAATTAGGAAATGTATGTAAAAGAAATAATGCAATGATCTCCAGAGATTTTGACTGTATTTCTTATACGTCTGACGGATGAAAATGACAGCATCTAGAGTGTCATCATTTAGCTGATTTCTAATCTTAGTTGCAAATGTCCCATGGCTAAAAATGCTCTTTTAGGTTCAACGCTGGTAGGCTTAATGATTTTCAATGCCCAGAAGAGTTTGTCTAAGTTTTCAGGTCTCTTCTTACTAGTTTCATATAAGTTGATTTCGTTCTTGATGATTTGAGCGCTTACATATTCAATGATAGCAGGACCTGAGTGCTCATCCTCTTCTATAAATAATGTAAGTTCTTCAGCAAGTGCCAATATACCACCAGATGCTGCTACTTCAACCTCAAATGCTTGATCCATTTAATTTTGTGCAGGTCGGTTCAGACGTTTCAAGATAGTAACAAGTGATGTGGCAAGTGATGTGATTTTGGTCTTTTTGATTTTCACACCAAACTGATCTTGTCCTTGATCAGAGAAATCTGATGAATTCAAATTCTTCATAAGGTGAACAAGATCTGTATTCCTACGCTCTTTTATTCTGATATTGAACCTCTCCAAAATTTCCTTTCCAATATCCGGTGATTGCATTTTTAATTTATTGATGGTGAAGGCAATAACTTTTTCAGCCAGTAGAATATCAGCATCTTCACGACAAAGATATTCAACTGCAATTTTTAGAGGGGCAAGTAAGCCACAAAGTTCTTTGATCTTGTCTAGTTCTGTACCTGAAATGTCAAAGTTGTAGCCCAGTTTTAACATGGCAAGCTGGATCTCCTTCCTGATGTCATAGAAACGCTGGAGCATATTTTAAAGGCTATTCCAGTGAGTTTTACAGTCCAAGAAAACTGCCACTTCTTTGCCAAAAGACTGCATATTTTCAGGCTGTAAAGCGTCTTAATTCCTTACTGAGAAACGGCGGAACAAGTTGACCATTCTGCGAACTTTCATAACAATTTTATTTAAATCAAGAACCAGTTCAGGACCCTTGGTGATATCATTGTTTTCATCTGAGTCTTTGAAGTCACTTTCATTATTTTCACTTTCATCATTCTCTTTGGTCTCGGGAATATTAGCAAATGCTTCACTTGGTTTTGATTTCTTGTACAATGCATCACAAACACACAAGTGTATAGCATGAGACAGACATGTAAAATAAATAGGTGCAGTCTCGCGACCAAATTTCATCATCAAGCTTGCTTTGCCTGTCATTGTAGTTATAATATCCGTGTTTAAGTCCAGTCTAAATGACGTGAGTCGATCTTGAACGAGATTAACTGCTTAGTAAGTGTTCATTCCTCGTCTGACACGAACCATTCCTAAAGATTGAAAGCCCTTTGGAAGATGAAGGTCCGAGCCCATAAACCTCCTGTTTCTGTTTGAAGTTGACTCATCAAAACTGATTGAAAATCGAATATCAGCCCCCCTTTTTTATTAGCTTTATCTCATACTTTGTTCTTAGCAACGCCAAATTCTTTCATGAAGAATGTCCGGACATGCGTTCGACATTTCGGAATAGAACAGCCATCTGATTTGAATTCTCTTCTCATCGTATCACTGGAAGCAACTTGACTCAAACTCAAACCATCAAAAGCCACAAGTTTTGCAATGGCTTTATCAAGGGAATCTTTTTGTTTGATCTTAAAGAAAGAGTCAATTTTGGCAGTTTTTGTTTTTGGTTCAGAGCTTTCTCCAACACAAGATTTGACTTCAATTTTGTGTTCTGATTTCAGAATCCGATCTCTTTATTACTCGAGCCACCAACTTTGATTTGCTTAAGACATTTTTTTACACTGGGATTTTTCTTGCTCTCCGTTGTAGAGAAAATAATTCCACACATTCGATATCCATTGAGCACTAGTATCTTCAAAGTTCGTCATTATAAACTGACTGTTTACTGTTTAATCTTCTTGTTTTGAATTATTTTCGCAATGTTATTGACGTGATTTGACAAGTTTTTGTTTTGTTTATGATTTTCGTCATGCACAAACAGTGTTCCCAGATTATTTACATTATAATTTATTCACTTTTGGAAAAAAGCCAATTTTTATATAATACTTAATTTCTCGGAGATATTTCGGAGAAGTTCCAGGGAACGGGGATCAGTTTTTTGCTAAATTCCCCGGGAAAACAGGGATGAGAAACCCCGGAGACTGCACCCTATATTTTAACGGGTAATGTAAAATTTTAACTTGCCCTATTCCAGCCGGTAGAAAAATGGAAGAGAAACATAAAATACTTCTTTCACTCATAGAATTATATATATGAGTGGCTTAATGGTTAGCGCAACTGCACCGTAACTAAGAGGTTCCGGATGCGATTTCTCGAGCGGGGGACTTTGAAACTTCACAAAAGAAAAAGCCATTGGATGGGGTCAGCAAGGCCTTTTGCCAAGAAATACTTTACTGCCAAATCCAAGTCCGTATGAAGGGCACCGTCTGGGTCCCAGTTACTTGGAAAAATGACATAAAAACAAAAAAGAATGATATACCTGAAAAATATACGTTAGAAGGAAGAACAGAGTAGAGCAAGATAACATCAATTAAGGGGTACCGTTGGAAGGTGTGTATGCAATCATTTGAGAGTTAAAGATAACTAATTTAGTAAATATCAGTATTATCCCGGTTAAACTGATACCAGTTCTTAAAGGAAAAGGCTACCAGGGACCATTAGATCTCTTAAAGCATGACAGGGAGGCAGCCAAACAATTTTTTTACATGCTTATTGTTAATTCTGGAGAAGACGAAAAAATCACACGAAAACTAAATTATGCATGCATTTCTTAGCCCATAGATAGTTGTCCCTAAAGACTTTTGTGGGCATATTAATATTCTATAGATGCAAATGAAGTTTACTATAAAAAGCAAAATACACTCTCCTTGGATATTTCATGACGTCAAAACGATAAAACAGATCAGAAATATATGGAGGCCTTCTTGATAATATACTTTTTAGACAAAACATTGGCTTTGCTTGGAATAATGTCAAGGGAAAGTAACATTTGTGATTTCCATATTTTTTATTAGATATGAGAAAATAAAAAAGTTTGCAAGTGTTCAGGAAATAACCCGTTAAATATTAATTTCTTTAATGTTTTCCTTCAATTATTGTCTATTTACGTCACTAAAGTGAAGAAGTAATTTTTACCCTTTACTTTGTAAATGGATCTTTTCTTATGATTTAAGGGAAATAAGAGATTTATTGGAACTGCTTGTGGATTTTTCTTGGATGTAGTTACAGTAAACTTTGCTACCGAATAACTAAAACGTACATTGTCTATTCTTTGTACAAAATCAGTAGATTTGCATATGACAAAAATTGAACTTTATATTTTAGATACAAAATGTAAATTGGATGCTTAAAAAGCCTACTTCATAAAATTTGGACAAGACATTTTCAGCAAATTCGAACTGATATTGTAAAAATTACAAGTTATTCATTTTAACCATTATAATAAAATACTTTTTTAAATCAATTAATACACAAATAATAAACTCCACTCGATTAGCCATCTGTGTAACACTTACTTGTTTGTTTTTCATAACGTATTTACTAAATTGTATTTTATTCTACTTGTATTGTTTTTCACTCCTTAAACACTTCCATAGTTTGATTCTGGAGAAATGTAAAAAAGGATCTACATAATTTTATATCTAACAAGTAGGTTTAGATAGAAGTCAGAAACAAATGCCAGTTGAAACAATTTAGAGACAATTGTATTTTGCTTTTGTAGCTTGGAGATGAAACAGATCAGCCGGTGTATCGCCAGTTTCGAGTTTATATTTGGAACATAACAAACAAGAACAGGATACTGTACCATGGAGAAATCCCCAAAGTAAGTTCTAATAGATTTATGATATCAATAATTGTAATATATTTTTTCTAAGCTGCAATAACTTCCCTGTTCTACAAATCAATCTTACAGAGAGTTTCTAAATACAATTTGTCATATACATAGAAAGTTTAATACAGAAAAATGATATCTCTCGGCTAGCATACCTTTAAAATATGCAGAGATTATTAACAAAGAATAATAAATAGATATGATTTTCTCCATTTTATTTTATTTTAGAGTCATTGACATATAAGTACAACATTTTAGTGATACTCAGGACAATTTACTAAAAATGAGAATCCTTTCCAGAAAATAAAAGTAAAGTTTAATCAAAATTGTGTTCGTTATGATTGAGATAATTCCAAGCGTGACAGCTGCTGCGTTTGCTTGCACTCGGCAGCCAGACCATCTGCTGGCCCACCGTAATATCTTGCATTTTACTGTCATTTTCTTGCATCTCACTGCCATTCTCTTGCATCTCACTACCATTTTCTTGCATTTCACTGTAATTTTGTTGCATTTCACTGTCATTTTCTTGCATTTCATTGTCATTTTCTTGCATTTTACTGTCATTTTCTTGCATCCCACTCTCATTTCCTTGCGTCTGTCATTTTGTTGCATATCACTGTCATTTTGTTGCATTTCACTGTCATTTTGTTGAATCTCACTGTCAATTCCTTGCATCTTACTGTCATTTTCTTGCATCTCACTGTCATTTTGTTGGTTTATTTCTTTTGCTTGAGATTTATATATATATAAGATGGCTTTNTTCACTGTCATTTTCTTGCATTTCATTGTCATTTTCTTGCATCTCACTGTCATTTTCTTGCATTTTACTGTCATTTTCTTGCATCCCACTCTCATTTCCTTGCGTCTGTCATTTTGTTGCATATCACTGTCATTTTGTTGCATTTCACTGTCATTTTGTTGAATCTCACTGTCAATTCCTTGCATCTTACTGTCATTTTCTTGCATCTCACTGTCATTTTGTTGGTTTATTTCTTTTGCTTGTGATTTATATATATATAAGATGGCTTTTGCCTTGACCCTGTTCTTAAATAAATCAAGCCTAGATGGCCCTTTTATAAAATCCTCATACTTTAAACAGCATCTCTACACAGTTTGTTTCCTTTCTATTGTCCGTTGCAAGTTAAGCCTTGAAGAAGCCCAATGGAAGTTTGTAGTATTAACAAGTATGTGACAATACGGTTTTTAGTAAAAGGGACTGCAAAAGACTTTTCAAACGTTTCTTCAATTTAAATTGAAGAAGCAAGCTGCATGATGATTCCAGAATTAAAATTAAATTCAGCAAGGGAATGCGTCAAATTAAGCTAGACTAAGTCACTTCTCTTTAGTATTAGGAAGTAGTGATGATTTGGAGTGTGTGGAACGATCAGGTGGACTATCACCCATTGGTAACCAGCAGTCGTATTCTACTTATAGGATGGATGGACCCACTGGTCTCCATATGACTCTCAACTTTCACCGATGGCTCCAAGTAATTGCTCGTACAAGGCAACGGCCATACCATGGTAAACGGCCTCAGCTGAAAGGCTAAACTCGGTGAGAGTAGGCAATGTCACTTGCATTGCTGACAGGAAATGCTTTATCTCTCAATATACAAAGATGTCACGGCAGGGGCATTGGATGCAGAGATAAGCGGAGAAATGCGTGTGAAATATCAACGGTCAATCTCATGGCAAGAGCTAGTACGAGGTCTAACCAAGGAATGGTCTTTCCACTGCTGGAGTCCACGCACTCCTTAAAAAGGTGTTGCTGTCAGGCCCAGCCAGCCGAGTTAAAAGCCCCTGGCTATTCAAAAATGATGAGTCTCGGTCAGTCAATTGAGAATGAGGCTCGGGCGTACCCAGTAAGCGATGCTCAAGTCTTTTCCCCTTGAATAATGAGAAATAAGCAAGGGGTATGGCAGAAAGCCCGCCTGCTATTAAAGAAGTTGGGGCATGTTTCGAGAATGAGGATTTGGACATGGAGTCTGGGCTCAATGATGGGGAGAAAAGAGAACTACTTGATTTGATGAAAGCAGAGATGATTGACATTTTGTACGTTCAAAAAACAAAGTGAAAAGGGGACGGGTTAAAAAAGCTGGGAGAAGGATATAAGATCATAAATAATGGAACTGAGAAAAGGAAATATGGTGTAGGCATTATTCTCAATGAAATACAAAAGGAAAATGTGGTTCACGTCAAACGGACCAATGTCAGACCGATGAATGTCAAGATTTCAACAGAGGGCGGGCTCCTCAGTGCTGTATCTGGCTACGCTCCGCAAGTTGGTTGTGCTGATAAAGACAAGGCAAAATTCTTCACAGAGCTAGAGGACGTTATGGGAGAGGTACTATAATCGGAGCTAATAATCATTGGGGCAGACTTGAATGGACATGTCGTTTTACAACACAGACTTCTGTTGATGGATGTAAGGTGGACAAGGAAAAAACCGCCAGCGATGAAGGAAAATGTAGGTTAAGAACTGGAAGTTGAAGGATTAACAAGTAGCTTGGACTTTCAAAGAAGCAATAAACGCAAAGAAAAGACCGGGAGCAGTTGAAGTGAATAAAAACCAGGAGTGGAAACGGATAAAAAGAAAGTAAATAGAACAGCCTAATCACGTGAAAGATTGAGAAAGAATATGCAAGATTTCACCATTTTGAAGGACGACGATAGTAATATGTTTGCAGTGGACACAGAAATCAAGCAAAGTTGGATGAACTACTTTCAGCAATTATTGAACACGGAGGATAAAAGGGAGGATCTGGGGAGAGTGGAACGGGTAAAAGGTTTTCTCAGACCAATCAAGTTAAAGGAGGCGCAGGTGGCACTGGGAAAAATGAAGAAGGGAAAAGCACCGGGACAATTCGATGTTACGAGCGGCGTGATCAAAGCCATGGGGTCGGAAGGAATAGAGTAGATAAGTGAGATTACCAATAACGCTTTGGATGAAGAGAAAATTCCAGACGACTGACAAAAGAGTGTTTTGTATGAAAGGGTATTTGGTAAAAGATTAGGAGACTTGATTGAGACAGACAACACGCAGTTTGGTTTTGTGCCAGGAAAAAATACAACCGATGCCAGCTTTATTCTGCGACAACGCTAAGAGTAGAAGTTGGAAGAAAATAAAAAAATGTTTATGGCCTTTGTGGACTTGGAAAAAGCGTACGACAGGATCCCCAGAGAAGTACTTTATTGGTGTCTACGATAGAGAGGAATACCGGAGAAGTTTGTTTGGGTCGTTGTAAGGACCCCAGTAGGTAAAACCAACCAGTTCAACATTGAAGTCAGCCTGCATCAGGGCTCAGCACTAAGCCCTTTCCTGTTTGCGACGGTTATAGACCCCATTAGATTAGCGACAAGACAAGGGCTATCAACGGAGCTTCTCTTTGCGGATGATCTTGTGTTTATAGTGGGGAACAGTATGTGAACTTCAGAAGCAATTAAGGGAATGGTAGAGAGCTTTGGAGAGGAAATGGTTGAGAGTGAATGCAAAGAATACAGAAACACTAGGTACCAGCAATGGAGGAGGGAAGGTGATTCGCATTGTCGACACAAAAGGAAGCCCAATAAAGCAGGCAGACCAGTTTTGTTACCTGGGTTCCATCATAGAGGAAAAAGGAGGGTGTAGTGAGGAGAACAGGAACAGAATCAGGAGAGCATTGATGAAATTGAGGGAAACAAGTGAAGTAGTATGTGAGAGAACGATACCACTTATGCTGAAAGTGAAGATTTACAGTTGTGTGATTAGACCAGTACTCTTGTACGGACTAGAGGTGATACCTTTGAGAAACGTGACATGGGCATTAATGTCGACTGAGATGAGGATGCTAAGATGGATGATTGGTGTGTCTCTGTAAGAACACCGAACAAACAAAGTTATTTGAAGGCTCTCAAAAGTCGCCAACATACATGAGGAGACAAGAGAAGCCAGGCTGAGGTAGGATGGCCATGTCATGAGAATGGGGGAAGAGATGGCTGTAAAGAAGGTATTTTACATCAAGGTAGAGGACAAGAGGAGTAGAGGAAAGCAAAAGTTACGGTGGACGAATGTCATCAAGAGGGATATGGAGGAAGTTCAAGCAACGACAGAGGACACCAAAGTCCGGAGAAAGTGGAGGAGACTGAGTCGAGCGGCAGATCCGATCTGATCCGGTGGAAAATACCGAAAGGAGAAGAAGAAGTAAGTGATGATATAGCTTTTGATAGGTGGGACTGTAAAACAGGACCTTTTCTAAGGTTGCTTCAATACAAGTGGCCAAAATATCTTGACTAGAGGATCACACCAAAAATACAACAAAATGTAGCAAGAGCTGAGTCAAATTAAGCCTTGACAAAGTCCCTTGAAAGTCTGTAGTATTAGTAAGGATGCAATAATACCAGTTTTCATAAAAGTGATCTGTAAAATTGAAACTTTTCCAAAGTTGCTTTAATTCAAATAGAGAAAACAAGTTAACCACATGACGAATCCAGATATACAACTAAATTCGGTGCACACTCATTCTTCACTCTTCTACAAATAAAAAAAGCCAAGATGAAGAATCTAATCCTTTTTAGTCCAAACTTGAGACTATTTTTGCATTGCTTAGACACGCCTGTAAGAAAAGGTACAATTTCTTTCAGTAAAGAGTTCAGTATTAACTTAGAAATACAAAAGGTCCTTACATGATGGCAAAAAAAGGATTAAAAAGCCATCAGATTACGACACAACGGAAGAATTCTAACTACTAACTGCTGCCTTTTAAAACTCGTTTCTATACTTTCTTTATATCAGTATTATTAATTCAACTCTTTAGAAAAGCTATTTAAGTCATTTTCCAGCCCTGGATGATAAAAGTAACCATTTCCTCTTTTTACCACTATTTAAGAAAAAAGTGTCTTTTTTACCGATTTTTTTAAACAGTTAAAGGAAGTAGGGCCTTATATCTATCGATTTGGAAGCAGCAAGCATGATGTTCATTTTAATACAACCATGAAAACAGTGCGATACAAAGCAATGACACAAATTAAATATGATCAAACAGAGACATCAAAGCATTGCCCAAATTGTAATGAAAACGACAAGGTAAAAATTAGAGATTACTTTTTTATGAAATATTTTCACATGCTTAATTTTAACCGCAGCTTTCTTTTCAAGATCATTTATGAAGTTCATACTATTATTGTGGTTCGTTATTTAGGGTATCATTAAATTCCTGTTATTCCCAGCAACAAATTTATTCTTTGTTATAAACTGTAATATTCAACATTTCTGGTAATGACTACACAACAGTGAAATTACGAACAGACAAGATATAATATGATTAGTAAACATGCTAGTAACTGCTAGGGTACAGGTGCGAATACCAGCATTATAATACGTACTTTAAAACAGAACACTTTATTACGCTTCAGACTACTAATTCAAGTCAATAACCAGGTGCAGAACACAGTGAATTATTGTGATGAAAATAATTTTGCATTCAAGGACACTAAAATATTGGGAAAATGTTATGGTACCCTACCCTTATTGATCACAGCAGCATTTGGCTAATCTTTAATTGTGATATCGTCCAGTATCTGACAACATTTGTTTCCCTAAAATAAGTAAGAAAAAAACATTTTAAGTAACCTTATTAACAACAGTAAATGGAGTGTGAGAACACAATTTACTATCATCAGTAAACAATATATATTATAAAATTTCATGCGTTTTTACTTCTTAAAATCTATTTTGATTAACAAAAACATCGCCTTTTCTTTTCAAAGATCAATTAAATCCCTAGTGATTAATTTTTTAATTTTTTAAAAATTCAAAGTCGGATAAACTAAAAAAGTCAGATTGGTCAATTTGCCAGTTGATCAAGGATATTTCAATGATGACAGTCAAGTGAAAGGTTTTTTGACATTTCTTGTACTTTACGTTATAGCTTTAGTTAGGGTGCTGTTCTGCTGGCTGTCTCGAATTTTAATAGTCTACACTGTTATAGTCAACAGTTGATAAGACTGTCCACCCAGTTGTCTTTTTCATGATGTTAGGGTACACTTAAAAGCAATAAATGCAATGACTGTCGACAAATCCTGTGCCAGTCACTTTTTACAATATGTCTGCAATTTATTTGATAAATGCTGTTCATCACTCTTCATATTTATTGGCCTTTTATCACAGAATTTTAGTAGTTCTGCTCACGTCAAAACTGTCCTTCTGGAACAGTGGTTTGCAGTGGGCGTAGCTACATCACGAATTCTGTATACTCTATGGGTGTTATAAAATATGTATTCCCAATATCTGACGAAAATTTAATAAATTACAATAATGCAAGTATTATGAATAATATTTTTATTTACCAGTAAACGCAGTATCACTGCCACTAATAATGGTAAAATAAGAAGTATCGATAATACCAGTAACATCAGGATAATACATTAGCAACCGTAGTAATAGCAATGATAGTAATAATACTAATAACAATAATAATAGTAATAATAGTAATAACAGTAATAATAGTTATTTATAGTAATAATAGCAGTAATACTAGTAATAGCAGTAATACCAGTGACAGCAGTAGTAGTAGTAATAGCTGTAATAGCAGTAATAGCAGTAATAGCAGTGATAGAAGTAACAGCTGTAATAGGAGTTAGGGAAATGATAAAATAATACCAGTAATAGAAACGTAACAGTAATAGTAAGATCCTTGGTATCTATAATATTTATATTAGCTAATACTTCATTTTGCAGTAAGAGTAGTAGCAGTAATAGCAGTAGGAGCAGTGACACCAGTAGTAGCAGTGACTGCAGTAGTAGCAGTAATAGCAGTAGTAGCAGTAATAGTAGTGACAGCAGTAGTGGCAGTAATAGCAGTGAGAGCGGTAGTAGTAGTAATAGAAGTAACAGCTGTAATAGGAGTCAGGGAAATGATAAAATTAATACCAGTAATAGAAACTTAACAGTAATAGTAAGATCCTTGGTATCTATAATATTTATATTAGCTAATACTTCATTTTGCAGATGACTGTTGCTAATCTAGCATATACAGGTTTGATGCTTCAAACAAAAGGAGACACAAACTTTGCCTTATCGATCATACCTAAAGCAGTCAGTGTAATTTTGCAGGTAGCTGATGCTATTACAGGTAATTCACGTTTAACTAGCTAAGAAAAATACTAAAGTGACTTCTTAGAGTATTTAAATGCAGTACTAGCAATGTGAAATTGTGCAGCATTTTTCTCTTCCTATCTCTCCATCAAACCTTTATTTTTTCTTTGAGTACAGCAGCTTTATTTTGTAGAATGATCCAAAGGAATATTTGTTCCTACTACAAGAAATTTATTGTGCTACTCTTTTCTCATTGGTATCATCAATTTTCTGTTGTTTGTTCAAATAAGACAGAGCAAGATATATAGTGCATCGAAAAGATTGTTTATATATCTACAGTAAAGACAACCCTGATATGTGGCAGTTGGTAAGGCAAAGAATACACGAGAATATAAAGCGAAGGTCATTGGTGACTGAGAAAAAAAAGCAAAAATAAATAAGGAAATGCCTTGAAAGTGTAGCACTGCTATTAATTCTAATAAACGTGAAAGAGCACAGTGAAAATAAAGGTGAAGTTAGACTTTTTCCACCACCAGAAGTTAAGGAGGATCATAGGGAGCTTCTTGCAATATACAATATTAAATGAAGAATTCTTGCGACTAATTGGTCAAAAGGAGCAACACTAGACTGTTGAAGTAAAAAGGTGGAAACATACAGGAAATGCTTTGAGACTGTCACATGGACGACTAGCTCATCACTCCCTGTCAAAGAGATCCAGAACTGAAAAGAGAAAAAGAGGCAGACCTTCGCTTTCGTGCTGCCAAATATCTTTCATAGAATCTAAGGACGAAACATCTGAAGTCTGATATAAAATACTGTATCTTTGGATTTAATTTAAGCAAAATTAACAGCTCATAAGCTTCTCGTTCAGGAAATTCTAACTTTGAGAATGACGACATTACCTTGAAGTGGCATTTGAAAAATTTAAGTTTCCAAATTGTTTGTACAAAATGTAAATTGTACTAGTTTTATAAGTTCTTTCAATACTAATTTATTGGAGTAATGTTATATTGTAACATTCCACAACATAGGATGGGTAATCACTACTCACACATAAAAACTATTTTATGTACCTTTGCTGTATTTCTGAACATCAAATAGTGTGAATAAGATTTGTGAGCAGCATTCATGTAAATCCAAAGAATATAAACTTCGAAATCAAATTGTATTTTCACTAAAATGTAAGTAACACTAAATAAGTTTAAAACTAAAAAGTTTCCAGGCTCTGACAGACAGAGAGAGAAAGAGAGAGAGAGAGAGAGAGAGAGAGAGTGAGAGTAAGAGGGAGAGAGAGAGAGAGAGAGAGAGAGAGAGAGAGAGAGAGAGAGGGAGAGAGAGAGAGAGAGAGTATAATTTCCAAGCCAGCCAGCCAGAAGGTTGATTACTTTTGATGATTTCCAGGAAAATTTGTTAACATTTATTAGCTTAGGCTTGGGTGCCAAAATGCTGTAGAGAATGGAAAAGCAAGATAAACCCTTTGTAGAACAATATCTGCAGCACTTTCTCCCAGGTGAATTCGCTGTTGACGCTTTCACGGACGTAAACAAAAAATCAGTAGAATTTGTATTTCAGTTCAAAATGTCCCATACAATGCACAAGTCAAACAACTCTTCCTGCGGGGCCATGATCTAAGGCACTAGCAGTCTTTTCTGTAAATAGAATTAATTTACTTCCAGTCGTTTATGGACAAACATTTTTTACATTTTATGTTATATGTTGTATTTTCTTCCCTGTCGTTAGGTAACAGAACTGAGACACTTAAACAATTTGGAAGTAATACATCTGTTATTCCAAAAGATCATGCTATGTTTTCTGATGGATGGGCTCCAGCTGAGTTTGGAAAATGGGTTTACACAGAGAATTCTAAGTCTGAGAGTCCTTTAAAAGGTTTCATTCAAAAAAACGACCATACTTCATTTTCAGTTAAGGAAATGAAAGGCCTCTATGATCTCCTGCAAAATCCTCTGTTTTTAGGTACTGGAATCCCACCCACGGTGTTAGCACAGTGTAAAATAAACGTCACATTAAACGGGTGTGGGTTTCTCTTTTACCTCCAGCAGGCATCTGCCAGGTCTGCTACTTTAATTGCAAACGGTGATGGTGGAAAGCTTTCAACTGACTCGTTGCTACTTTCTTTAACTTCTAATATGCAATCACTTTTATGTTCAAATACTTCAAATTCGTGCTTCATTTTAACATCTGATCGTCAAAAGGCTATTGCCTATTACATAACACAGCATCTGATTAAATTTGCAATATACTTTAGTATAGATTCCCACGACTACGGACCAATCATTTCGAAAACTATAAAGGAGTTAGTTTCAGGATTCACTCTCTCGAAACTGAAGATCCCTGGAGTTTTTCCCAATGGAGTACCTGTAAAAGGATTCTTACCAAACGACACCAGCAGGAGTGAGGTAATAAAAAATAAACTGCATAGCAGCTTTTTTACCTGTGAAGCGGGAGATGGTACTTTCAAATGGTTCAGTAAGTATTGCTTTTCAATCATGTCAATTTATTATAATGAAAGATACAGTTTTTAATTGACTTAATTAAGCATCCCAAATCAAAATGAAAATAAGAGTGCTGGCCTTATATAAGAATTTTTTTATTACTTTATATATCTTTGTATACGACTAATACAATCATCGTATTTTCTGGTATTTTTAAAAATTATTATTTATTATTATCTGTAGAATAATTTATACACATCATTATTATTAGTATTACTATCATCATTATTCATTCATTTATTTATTCATTGCCATTGAGCAGTAGTTTTAAGTCTAGACACAACAGGGTTTTATCTTCATTTGTTGGGCCTATTTATATCGTATGGTGACTTTTTGTCTCTTTGTGAAATGGAAATTGAAAAATTAGGCTATATTTCATTTTATCTATCCTTTGGATATTTTTAGATCTTATCGGCTGCTCATACTGTCGAGTTGACATTAGAAGCTGGAAGTTGGGCCGTCAATCAAGATGTAGAAATTGTGTGTTTCACAAACATCGGTAAAAGATCAATATGTTACTGACACTTTAATTCCTTGACACATACTGTCAAGGAATTAAAGTCTCTAAAGTCTACTAAGGAATCTGCTGAATAGGTCAACTTTTTCTCCACATAAAAAGAAAAAGTTGTCAAACAGACCAGCATTATGGACTAATATAAACGATGCATTATTTTAACATAATAAATGTAAAACACAGTCTCAGGGGTTTTAAATATAATTTTCATATTTTATTTACAGTTTTTAAAAGATTCATTAGTCCTTCCTCCCTTCACAAACTTTAAGTGTATACTATAATTTACAAAACTATTTTCAACCATTTACCCCTTAGTAGACTTTTCTTTTCCTTCCTGGATTTCCCTGACTGAAAGAAGCCATCTTTCTATTCAATATGCTCGGATGGTCTTATCAATAGATCACCAAAATTATTCGGGTGAAATCTTCCAGTTCACTATGTCCTGGAATGAAACATTTATAATCTGTTTGAAGTGTTGTCCTTTGTNCAAGATGTAGAAATTGTGTGTTTCACAAACATCGGTAAAAGATCAATATGTTACTGACACTTTAATTCCTTGACACATACTGTCAAGGAATTAAAGTCTCTAAAGTCTACTAAGGAATCTGCTGAATAGGTCAACTTTTTCTCCACATAAAAAGAAAAAGTTGTCAAACAGACCAGCATTATGGACTAATATAAACGATGCATTATTTTAACATAATAAATGTAAAACACAGTCTCAGGGGTTTTAAATATAATTTTCATATTTTATTTACAGTTTTTAAAAGATTCATTAGTCCTTCCTCCCTTCACAAACTTTAAGTGTATACTATAATTTACAAAACTATTTTCAACCATTTACCCCTTAGTAGACTTTTCTTTTCCTTCCTGGATTTCCCTGACTGAAAGAAGCCATCTTTCTATTCAATATGCTCGGATGGTCTTATCAATAGATCACCAAAATTATTCGGGTGAAATCTTCCAGTTCACTATGTCCTGGAATGAAACATTTATAATCTGTTTGAAGTGTTGTCCTTTGTTACAGCCAATTTTAACAAAATCATCCTGTTTTGGGGTGGGGTGGGGGGTGGGGGGTTGTCTTGTTTTTTTTCATGATTAAGAACCATACGAGGCATACGTCATCAAGGGTACGAAACTGTAAAGAAAAAGAATAAAAAGAAAAAGAAGAAGAAGATCAAATAGAAAGAGTTTAGCTTGGAGATAAGAATTAAACTTAGACTTAGAAATATAAAAATCATATGATGACAACAAAGGCACTCAGAATCCAAACAGTTATTCAAGTTAGCTGTGTGAGGAAAGAAAAATTTCCTTAAAGAAAAATTTATTTTACCAAGGGATAAAAAGTGCATAATAATGGAGATGTTTGAAGAAACGAATCACACATTATGCAACAAAACTGAGCTATTACCGGTAAGGAAAGCTCATTAAAATACTTCTCGTGATAATACCAATAAAAAAGACTAAGGCAAGCCGCGTTTTTTGAAGAGACAAAGCTCCAAGAATAGCAGCAATTCTTATACCTATTAGGTTACACGTACGTCTTTGAAATGGATAAAAATATTACCAAGCTGAAATGAAGGAGTACTTGTCCAAATTTGACAACAGTATTCCATACAAGGATGGATTTTAGATTTAAAGAGATAAAAGATTGCCTCAGATGTAAGGTACTGTCTAGCTCTAAACAAAGAAACAGCCTTTTTAAGAAGAGAATCGTTAACAGATTTAATATAAGAACATCAAAAAAGACCTGGAGAAACAACAAACCAACCAGCCTAGTTGATGAGTGTTCCTCAAGAGAAAAAAGAACCTCACAAGCTTTAAATCACAGTTATTGTCTATGAATATGGTTGGTAAATAAGTACTCAAATTTCTATTAGATAACATCGATTACGTTTTTACTTGCATTGGAAGAAACCAGCCACTTCCTTTTAAATTTTCTCACCGCCTGAAAGTCAAACTAAAGTTTTTCCCTGTTTTTCCCCTAACGTTTTGCCCTGTAGTCATTATCAGAATGCAAGGTAGTGGATTCATCGAAGATGTTGATGAATTGAAGCAAGTTCCCAGGAATATCATTAATGTTAAAAAGGAAGACAACTAAACCAAGAATATGACTTAGAGGAGCTTCAGAATTAATGGAATACTCTTCAGATGTAATTCCATCTAGTGTGACACACATTTTGTAATTTAAGAGCAAGGACCGAAGGATAAAAAGACCCTTCCACGTATCCTATAACCAGAGCTTTTTTGAAACAAGACAACATTTTACACCTTTTCAAATTCCTTGGAAATATCCAGAGCTATAGCAAGCACTTCACTAGATTTCAACATCAATCTAAAGGCACATGCTTTAATTACAGTCGAAAGGTCACCGGTGATACTAGTTTCTCTTATTACCCTACTGATGATCAATAAAAACTCCTACGTTTTACAAGAATTCGACCATTGCACTGTTGATTAGTCTTTCAAAGACCTTTACCAATGACAGAAAGAAGACATACAGGGTGACATTGACCATAATCAGATGGATGGTCTGTATTCCTGAAGACATGAACAACATTAGAACCCTTCCAGGCAAATCGAAAACTAGATTCCTACAGGCAAAGATCAAAAAGAATAGACAGCAAGAAGAATGGATGAGAATCATACTTTTTTAAAAAACTACGGGGATGGAATCTAGAGCAGAAGCTTTAGATTGATCAATCGCATAAATAACTTTGGCAATCGGCCTTGAACTTATGATTATAGAGACAGCATCTAATCAGATTGTATAGTGAAATCTGGCAAAAAAAGATACCGGTACAGTTTAGACAAGAATGTTCGAAACACAATAGTAAAGAAATAAGCCTTTATTCTAGAGGAGAGAGGAAAAAGAACGCCATCGAAAACTGGAGGACTCAACTTGCTAGAGTGAAAAACACTATTCTAAATCTTCAAAGAATCTCGACTTGCAATTGTTTTTGAGGTAATTGTTTCAAATTCGTGAACTCCTTAGGCATAGCTAGACTTAGCATTATAAATCCCCTTTCTTAAAAAAAGCATTGCTAGCCTGTTTGTAAGGTAACAATGCTGAACAAGGAAAAGATTTCAATGAACAATGGCAGAAGAAAAATAAGCTTTAGAAAATGTAGGAGAATAAACCTTTGTTTTGTAACTATGACTATGTACATAATGCCGACCTGAACCCGTTCTGTGAATTCAATTGCAGCATCAGAAAATAAAAACTAAATCTTAAAAATTATTACCACTTAACTGACGACGTCTATCCAAGTCAGCCATGTCATTTTTAAATGTCTTACAATAATCTAACTTGTCAAGAAAATTTAAGGCAGGCTCATTAAACTCTATAGTAGCAGCAACATGATCTGAAGGTCCTAAATGAATTAAGGATATAACTACAGAAACTTCTCAGAAGCAGAAGCAAAGAAAAATCTAAAAGAGAAGGTTTTCCGGAGTCTGAGTCAGGAACTCATGTAAGAAAATTAACAAAATGTACCAGATCTTGAGCAAGAGTGCAGTTTTAATAAACTTCCCCAGTTCTGCTAGTCCTTTTAGAGTGAGTCAACCAGTTTATGTGATAAGCAATGAAGTCATCAAAAACAAAAATGTTAGTAGTGTATGTTTATCTTATTAATGGAGTCTTAAACTGTCTCAATAACTAGGAAACAGTTAACAGAAGGAGATCGATGCAAATAAATAAAAAAGTAACAAGTCCCCTGAAGAAGAGACTCAAGCACATAAAAGATCCTGCCAGGCATAGATAGCAAGGCCATGGAGATGAGCTGCAGAGTTAAGCTGAAACAAAAACAAATGGTCATTAACATGAAGATCCCTGTTACTAACACTTTCATTGAAGAGTCCCTTAGAAAGCTCAAGAATATGAGAGAAGTAGAACTTGAGATTGGCTTTTACAAGAACGAAATGGAACTGAGACCTCTGAAATTAATGAAAGCTAAGAATGAGGGAGTATTTATATAAGATAACAATTTGTTCCAGCTCTGTGTAGATTCAATGCTACCACATTTCAAGTCTGCACTTCGTGACAAAGAGTAAGACTTAGACCGGAAATTATTAGCATCTTTGGACATTAGAGGTCAACCGGTTACGTGGAAGCATTCGTTTACTTAAAAATGTCATTTAAAAATTAAAAATAGAAAAAGATATCCGAAATAACGTTCTACACACAGACCAACATCATGAAGACTAACTGGTTCCCGAGGTGAAACCAAAAATACCCATATCATTTGAATTTAAGTACCTGATTGTTGGATTTGTCTCTACAAGAAACGCTACTTGTTGTGTACGCCGGCTGTAAAATGTACCTGGAGCAAGGCCGTTACACCTGATGCCTAAACTCAGCTCTCAATTTTCTTACACACAACTTTACACCGTCTAATAGACATTGATGTTCCTTTTTCTGTCTTCTTATTTCAGAGTATTATCGGAGGTACTTTCTGTTCTCATTTACTTGTCGTAACAAACAAATTGTACCTTTTTGTAGGTGAATAGACAATGGGATTAAAAAATCAACCCGGAAAAACCAAAGCACAAAGCAAAGGAAAAATACAGCTTACCCAACTACACGCACAAATCCAGCCATTCCGTATGTCAGTTCCATCAATTCCACTGGAATTTGTCACTATCTCATAAAATTCCACAGCTCTTATGTTCAATATTTAATCAAATCATAATTAATCTACACATCTAACAACCCTTAAAACCATTCATCAAACAGTTTCTTAGTTAGTTTTGTATTTTTCCGTTAATTCACCAATCCTATTATTCACTAGTCATTGATTGATTGTTATCAATAATGATAACCTAATAATTAATAATGTTTTTCTATTAATTCATTAAACCATTTATTAATCAAATTATTAATCATGATTAAGCCTTAGGATTTTATTTATATTTTAACAGAATAATAAGCAACGTAACTATAATTTTGAATTAAATTCTCCTTCTATTAACCTTCTAACCCCATTTTGGTTTAAGCTCAGTGTACGATTATCTACTATTTTTAGTATAATTTAAAGTGTATTCCATATTTAAACAGTGTATTATATTCATACAATCAAGGTTTATGGCTTAGTTCTATAACAAATACTATTTTACCCAGGTCAATACATTTTCTAGTGAAGAAAATTTATCGTACATATTCATTTCGTGAAATTTATTTTTATAAACCGGATGTTGTGATACAATTTTGACGTTTATGCACCACTTTACATTCAGCAAGAAAATAGCACTCCAAAAATAGGATAAAAATGTAGTAAGATAATAAGAAGAGGCGTGGATTAATGGTTAGTGCAAAAGCGCTAACCATTATAAAATTGGTAAGATTGTTGCCTTATGCCTCAGAATCTCACCTGTGAAACATGTGAAACTGTCATTTATTGTATTTCTTGGACTGTCAGAAAAATCACACTTTTCATTTTTACAGACCTTTTGCAAAGTAAAAAGGTTACATCCTTGCCTGGTTTACCATTTTGTCTAATTAGGTATTCACTGAACCAATTTTTGTGTTCCCATTTCTTGTCAAAGTGTTTTGGAAACCAAAAAAGTGGAAATTCCATTGTCTTGTTTTTAATTTTTTAATGTTTTCTTTTCCAGAATTCAATGGACAAACTCATATGGACCCAACCTACTTTCCAGGTTCTTCTGAATCTTTTCGCAAAGTCAAATCAAATTCTATTATGGTTGGGGCCTCAAAAGCTCTTAGGCCATGTATGTCAGGACAGAGCCCAAATCAAAAAAGCTACTTTATGTTTCAACCTCAGTTATTCCAGAAATTACGCCTTGTTTTTGAAAAATCTGATCTTGTGGATGGAATCTTCGTTAACAAGTTTTTAATAGATCAGAATTATTTGTTTGGCCAAAATAATATTTCGGTGTACTTGAAAGGAATCATTGACATGCAGTCGGTATTTAGAGGAATTCCTATGTTATATAGTATGCCACACTTTTTTGGAGCAGAGAAAAAGCTCTCAGAAAGATTTAATATGAAACCCAGTATTGCCAAGCATCAGACATATGTAAGTTTGTACTATATTTTTCCTCTTTACTTAAAACCTTCCAAAGACAAAGAATTAATAATGTTTGTTATGTATGCTCGTTAATATCTTGTAGGAAAATCATTTTCTGCACATTGGCACTGGAAACAGAAACAAAAAATCTTTTTTGAATGTGGAGATGATGAAAAACCTAAATATTTAAAAGAATTGGTGTATGAAGGCTCAAGAAGCCTAAAAATCCTCATTTGTGACCTTGCAAATTCATGGAAGGGTGATATGAGAACAGAAAATTTTTTTTCCACAGAATACAGGGGTTAATTAGATACGATTTGGGAAATAAAAGGCTAATCAACATCAATTACTTAGCTATATTTTGCTTATTAGTAAACATGTTATGATTTTGACTTGGTATCTTTGGAGAAGTGGCTTATTTCTTTGGCATTTCTATCTTAAGTTTTCCTCTTTAAAATGGCTTAAGATAAGTTAATATAGAATTTAGTTTTACATGCGGAGTCCCTTGCCCTCTGTTTACACTGGCCCTAATTAAAACGTGGCTTCTGTTTATAAGGGTTTTTAATGAGTTTTTGGCTAATTAGCATGATACAATTTTGAGATTTTACTTCTTCTTTTACTTCTTTTACTTTCTCCTGTTCCAGGTTACGTATACTATAATTCGCTCTTCTTACGAGAAATTAACTCAATCTTTTTAAGCTTTGCAAGTAAAAGTGATTTTATGCATAATATTAAAAAATAATTTACACACATTTTACACCTGACAGTTAAAACAGCAAAAAAGTTAAATCTAGGCCTTAAAGCAGGTGGATTTAATATCGATTCCATGAGAGTTAAAGTAACAAATAAACTTTTGCTGATGCTAGGAAATAACAAAGAACTAATAGGTCACAGGTAATAGATAATGAGTACCAAGGCTTCCCAGAGATAAGAACAATTATCTGGAACTATTTCTACAGTTTATTAAAGAGGATACAAAGATTCCAGCCGAATTAAGCACTAGAAAGAAGGAAAAATGGACTTATTTGTTCTTCAAAAATTCCAGTCTGAGTAGTATTTGAATTTCTGAATAATATAAGAGAATTACTCAGTTACGTATTTAATGAATATTGGTACATCTTATCATAAATATCTCAATGTCTTTAAAGTTCTGCCTTCCTCTTCACTACTCAACCAAAAGTGTGGTAGCATATAGACACAGGCCTAAATTTAGCCTTCTATCAGAACTCATAACGTATATCAAAAAACACTCTCAACTACAATAAATTTCTTTAAAAAGAATATATAAACAAATTCCAACAATTAAAGCATAACTTACTTGTAAAACTGAAATCATTGTAACAGAGTGCGACTACTTGCGGTAATGTTATTGCTGATTGCAACTTAAGATGCTCTTGAGTAAAGAATACCTGCGATAGTCGTAGCCCGTTGAAGAGAGATAGAACCATAATTTTGTTGATTTCTACAGGGCATTGACGAGAGGAGGCCAATATTGTAAGCAACTTTAACAGTTACCTCCTATTTTGTAAAGATTTTTCTCATTTCATGTTGCAGGAAAAGGTTTATTCTACAGTGATTCTCGCTAGTAGTCTTGTTAACCAGTTACATAAGATTAAAATAACCTGGATTTTGTTGATGGCAAAGAAAAGAAAGAGAAATGGAAACGAACATTCATACTTGATACAGTAGGCTCTGGATAACTTTTTGTTTTAAATATCCAAAATCAAAACAGCTGAAACTTTCAAATATCAAAATTAAACATATCATTTAAATAAAAGAATATATTATTTTTTCCTTGTAGATGATAAGAAAAATAATTAATCTCAATAATTTCAGTACTTTTAGATTTAATTGCATGCTGGCCTTGAATAACTGTCGTTTTCTATAAGAAGATGAAATGTTTTTCATTTTAGAAATAACATATTGCTGTAGTTGTACGGTGATCACATGATTCATAATGACGTATAGGTGTATAATGATCGAGTTGCTTAACTCAGCCCTTTGGATCAGCAAGATAGGTTGAGGCAAGCATTTTGCAGTTTAAGGGGTTTGTTAGAAAAGATTACAAATAGAAGCAAAGGAAATAAAATGATATTTAGGCAATGTCGAGGCCTGGATGACTACCTTTTCGCATACCATTTAGGAATAGAACCTAAATATTCACCTAGTTCCTGATTGTTTCGATGTGATACAGCTTATTAGCAGTTACTGGAGAAGCGAAGTACATTTTGCTGGCAGGCATCCTAATGTGTGCTGACATGTTTTAATCCCAAAACCTTTGTCAATAATCTATATTTATAAATTCAAGTTTCTGTGTTTGTGTGTGTTTGTGTGTGTTGCAGCATCACGGCCGAATGGCTGAACCAGGCGAGTTGATTTTTTGCATGGATGACCGTGTAGCCTCTGGTAAGTGAAGCAAGATAGAGACTTCCTTAGGTAATCCAAAAATGTTCCCCGACCCCACAAATGGTCAACTTTATGTTGGATGTTCAACAGTCAGCAGTTAGAGTGACCTTCTCATACTCACTGATGGAGGGCAAACCAAAAATATTTTTTACCAAGAAGTTCTGAAAAACTAAATTCATACTGTTAATTTGCAGTAATGGTCAGAACCATTAAAGTTCGTTTTGCTATATTCTGCTTTGTTGTTCATTGTTTTCAAATCCTGTATAAGTATTTGAGCTTAAACTGCATTCAAGTGTATTTCTACCATTATCTCAGTTCAGTAACATTTAGTCATTCAAGTGTGAATTTTCAGTCCATTCATATTGTACAGTTGATTTAATAGAAACAAGAGCAGGATAAAAGCATTACTTGCTTGAAATAGCCAACTAAATTGCACCTTTTTACCTGAGCAACGCCGGTACTTTTACTAGTACGAAATATTTTCTGGTTAAATTCGCGTGGCCTCGTATACCTCAGCGATGGGAAATAACTTAGGTGGGATTGCTCGATCTACTTAGCTTTGAATTAATTAGTAACAAAATAAACTAAATCGTATATTTACTTTCCTGTTACAGCATATATATTAAATTGATTCATTCATTTTTTACTCAAGATCACTCTTAATAATAGGGATTAACAATGGAACTTTACCTCGGGGCTCTGGCTTTGTATATTTCAAACAAATAAAGCAAAATGTTACTCCTGCGCAGATTTTAAGTAGCCCTCTTTTACTAGCTCTCTCGCAGCATAGGATTGGTTTATTTAAAGACGTTATTATGGCAAGAAAAACCATTTAATAGCTTTAATAGAAGAAAACATAAAAAAACGTAAGTAATAAACTACTGAATAAACTGGTGTTGTGTCTCAAAGTGGACAGAAAAAAATGCGTGTTAAGAAACACAAGCGATCGATAATTGTGAAAGCAAAGGATGGTCAGCTCAGTCGAGAAAGGCACACGATGATGAATCGTACATATATTAACGAAACAATATCAAAATATATTTACAAAGGAAATTTGCGAGGCTGTCTAAAGCTTTTCAATATTAATATTTAATCTATTGCTTTCAAATAAAACTCTAAAGTTATTCTTTCAGGCATGAAAATAAAGTATTTGGCATTGTCATATGTTCATATGTAACCTCAATGCTCAACCAGAATTAAAGTTTTATTGCATCACCCTTCTGGTTCTAACAAAGTTTAACTTTTTGATTTTGCCTTTCTGACTTTCTGTCAATAAAATTGTGCAACGCATGTCAAGAAATTCATAGCCCAGGCACAGTCAGTCTTTTCAAAGCTTAAAAGCATTTTGAAAAACAAGATTAAAAAATGTCAAGAAGGCTGTGCATGTGCTGAGTAGCAAAGTATATCTAATTTTGAGATATGAGTCAAAAAGATGGACGATGACATCAGAATCGAATCGCAATCTGGGAGTTAAAATGTAGTGTTTGAGAAGGAAGATGACTTTAGCATGGAGAGATAAGATCAGTCTTGAGAGGGGATTAAGAAGGAAGGGCAGCAGTCAAAAGGATCCTTATCTAAAAAATATGCTTGAACAGAACAGGCGGAAGTAGCAGTTACCACTTCAGTGGACGTCCAATAAGTCAAGTTAAGCTTGAACCAACTAAGCTTCTTGGGTGAAGAAGGCCGCCTTAAAGAGGTAGCAATCGAAGGAAAGAAAAGAGGAGCAAGAGCAGGAGACCCAAGGTATGAATGAGCAGTACGAGGGAATGGTTAAGCGAGAAAGGTCTGCATTGCAGCGACATAGAGCTCTTAAGTATGACAGTAGAAACAGGAAAGTAGTGTGACATTATTGCTTGTGTTCATAGAGGATATGACCGCTAGAAGAAGAAGAAGAACATTGTCCATGTTTAGAGGAATACCACCTTGTAATTTAAAACTCCGAAGGACTATACTTACCTATTCCAACTATGATCAGTGTATTTCTGGGTAGCGGAGCTGGTCCGTAATTAAAAAAATTTGGATTAGATTTTTAAAGGGTTTCCTTCTAATAAGGTTTATTATTTAATAGAGCATTGTTTATTATTGTTTTTTCTTTAATTGCTTGAGTTATCTCACTATCCCATCAATTCTGCCATTGAAAATATGTACATTGTTGAAAGGTCATTGAAATTCTGCCATTGAAAGATCTCTTGCTCCCGGAGATAGATAACAATTTGAATTCCCATAAAAACCCATTCATGAGTTACCAGTGGTTAAGGAATGTACTTAAGCTTGATTTAGCTAAAATTATTATTCGCAATTATTATAGATATAATAAGATATTTGTTCAAATTTTACTTTTAGTACAACTATGAGCCTATTTCTGGAGCCCCTGTATCTATCCGACAAGGACTTCAGATAAACACAGTCCTACCGAGTTTTTCAGTGAGTTGCCCTAGACATCCACCATTTAACATCACTTACACAGAGTCCATGAAATCTCACTTTTACGAAAACATCATACCTGTGTACTGGATGGAGACGTACGTTACGTCACCTGAGAACATGCTGGCGCCTATAAAACAGGTAACACGATGCATACATGGACATAAATAAAATTGTTGTTTATGTTTTTGTTTATGTATTTCATGTTTGATTTTTCACTTAATATAATATATATTTTCTTGCTATTTCCTCAACAGGGAGAAAACATTTTATGAAGGAAAAATTTTGAAGTTCCAAGACTTTTAAACGTTTTGTGAAAACTACTTTCACTAAATCACTATATATGCTTTAAGCCAAAAAAAAAAGAATTTGAAATACTTCATGTCTTAAAGATAAAAAATAATTTATCATTTACTGACGCTTACCTTTGTTGAATAGTTGTTTATTTTTCCTTATTGTCTAAAAATAAAAAATAACCCTTCACAAACTACAAAAATCCTGGGTCTTTCAAAAATATTTATTTTGATTCCTTTGGGTGGCTATTGCTATTATTATAGAAAGCTATAGTTCGAATAAAAGTATTAAGTTTATTTATTTTATTCTATCAATTTTAAGTTCGTCACTCAGTGCCACGCCTACATCTGAAGAGGATGATGACATGTCAGTTTCTATCAGCTGCAGTTCACAAAATTTTTGTTCAACTTTAAGAAGCACACTACTTACTCGCATGAAATTGTCTGATATTACTCCAAACTTTTTTCTAGATTCTCACGCTGTACACTTGTTCGTTTCTATAATAGCATCCTAGTGGCTCATTATATTACTTATAATTGGCAAAAGAGCAGCAATAACATGTCATTTTTCTTCGATACAAGGATTGTTGCTAAAGCAATTCTAAAATAATGCATGAGTTTCTATCTGGTGGCATAAAAGATCATGAACAGTATATGCGAATAAAAATTAATTTATTAGAGAAGGAAGAATAGAAAAGAATGTTATAGGAACAATGAAAATCTGATAGCTCCACTTTTTTGAACAAGCAATAACCCATGAAGAAATATAACTAGAAAATTGTGACTTAAGAAAAGTTTCGAAAACAATAGGAGGCTAGAGTTAACATTCTTGTAGAATATATTTAATTGGATGCCTGAACAACTGCGAAAAAGTTAGAAAGAAGTAAAAGTAAAAACTACAAATTGTCAAAGATAAAGAACCATTTTTGTTGAGGTCTTAAGAAAATATGAGATCTAGAGTGAAAGTGGCTTAGAATCAAAGGAACAGTTATATTGATATTGACAGAATTCGATAAATAATTTTAAAGTTACTTCTAACTTTGTAAACCGAGTCACTGCATACTTTCCTACTCAAAACATACATCGTTTTTAGTTACTGACCCTAACAGATTTCAGTAAAACAATAACTTGTCAACAATTTATGAGAAAGAAACACATAGTGATGTTTTTCTTAGGACACTAGACATGGTTATAATACAAAAAGTACCTTGAAACTAATATGATACCTATTCCACGTACTATACAACCAGTACTCCTCATGCACCCCAACAAATTGAAATCTAAATCTTTGAACGTCGACATACCTGCTACTACTTCTTAGGGGCCAGTGTTCTGAATGTTTCTACTCTTTGGTTAGTTATTTGGGCTACATTTGGAAACTAAAACTCATATATTATCCATAGAGACATATTAATGTACAATGTTATCTTTATCTGCAGAAATAAATGGAAGATTATTGCTCAAAATCTTGTTCTGACTTAGTTTGTAGTCTAGCTCAAGATGTCTTGGGGCCCAACCAGCTGATTCTGTCAGATGAAGACTATTGTGGGCAGTGGTATTACCACTTTATCTGTGAGGTAACCAGTTTCGTGGCAATATGCTGCTCTGTAGTCCAGCGATCTGCTAGGATCAAGTCATGTATTTTATTAGTAATCTCTTGTGTCAGGAAAGTAGCTGGTCTTTCGGAACCAGGATGTCAAGGTCCAGCCTCCTCTGCCACATTGAATTTCACCCATTTATTTCTTCACCAAGCTACAGAAAGAGGCAGCCTCTACTATTGTTACTCTACCTTCATGAACCTCCTTTGGCAAAAACACCTTTAAACCAAAACACCCAATATCTATGCAATCGTCAGTGTTATTAATTTTCTTTGAGAAATTTGTTATTAGTAATTTTCATTGCCTGATACCGAAAAAGTGTATGATATTTCTTCTAAATTCAGAGTAGTATAATATGTCAGATTATTGAATTGTACATGGCTATAAATAAAACTGTGTAGGGTTCACTCTTTTACCTTCGGCTACGCACTTATCAACTACCCCTCGTAAATCAACTGCACAAACAAATGTTTCCCCCTTGTAATAGTTCTTCCGAAAACAAATGCATTCTTTGGTGATAATTGATTTTCATTCTTCCTCAGTATTTTGTTACGAAACACAAGGAAGTATTACCTTAGTTTCCAAATCACAATAATAACAATGCTCATTTATCCCCCCAAAATAGGCTTTTGGAGAGTTAAGACTCTTTTTTGGGTGTATCAATTAGTTTTGGTTAATCAAGAAAGTACATAGCTGCAGAATACTGACAGATGTTGTAAACAATTTCTTTTTCATGTTAATCTGTTTGCATTATATTAGGTGTCTCCCATATGCATTTGATTATTAATTAATTGATATAACACCCTTCTTTTTCTTCAAATTCTAAAGAAACGCGTTGGTAGCAAAGGTGCGCACCAACCAACCATTCTATCAATTTTTAGTTTTTGACTCAGTTCAGAGGAGAATTCTAATATATCAGTGTTTCCCATCTGCAATCTGCAATATACGTACAGTCAATCAACTAGTTTACTGTTTTAAATGAGTCAAATATTGATTAAGAAATGTCTAAGTATAGATGAACAAAGGAAATCAAACAATTTATTTTACAAAAATAGAAGAATAAACGTACTACTATTGATACTGAGCTTTGTTGTTGTCACCAACTTTTACTTAATCTGCGAAATACCAAAGTTCACAAAGGCGACTAAATTAAGTATTGAATATTTATTAAATGAATCGTAGAATGTAGTTCCCATTCAAGCATAAGAAAATTTATTTCAAATTTTCAAGTTTTCAAATAAAATCTGATAAAAACTGCAAGCTAATTTCCTTTTCTAGTAACTTGTTTGAATAGCACCTAATTAATACAAATATCTTTGTTACATGTTTTCTAATATTTTTGCAGTATGTTGCTCAGAACTCTCTTTCACATTTTTTATTTCTATGAAGATGTAGAAGTTTGACAGGATTTTTTTCCCGTGGTTACTGCAACAATAAAGCGATGATTAGTTACACAGCTCTTATTTTTCTTTTATAAGCTATCAAATAAACATACATAAATATCAAATGGTGAGTCATATTTGTACATACTTCAATTTTTAATTGTCTAAAGGAATCATACTTTGACCTTAGTAAAACTCTAAGTAAGAGCAATAAAAAAGAAATCCAAAACGAAACAACCTCAAGGCTATTGTGAGTTATTAGAGTTGAAAGTCAAGTTGGAAAGTAAACCATTTTGGATTCTACCGTCATACTTTTATGCATGCTGATACCAAGTGACAGCTGTGAAAATTGCATCTTGTCTGCTGCTATCAAATGGAGGATTACGTCAGCAATGAGAAGCAGTGATTAAGACAGTAATCAAGTCCAACATTCAGTGGCGAGGATCCAGTGAGATAACCTCTTTCTGTCAATTCAAGATCTTCACAATATAATCTCAAAAACTACCAGCAGAAAATTGCCACAGATAAATGTGATTTTTTCTAATGTAATTCAATCTAATCTGTCCGCTTACTATTATTATTATTACTATTATTATTATTACTATTATTATTATTATTATTATTATTATTATTATTATTATTATTATTATTATTATTATGAAAGTGGAGCCCTGGCATTGCTAAGAGAGGTGTACCATAGCGAGGATGTTGTTGAAGTACCAATTTTGAAGGCTCAGGATGGTAGAAAAATAGGGGAGGAGGTGAAGCTTGTTGATGGATTGATGCACAATCTGGTAAGATACGGTATGACTGTGACTGAAATAAATCGGCTATTGTATGCTGGATCATATGTGGTTGTATCCCGGTTAGGTGTGATAGGAAAAAACAAAGCAGTTTGAAATAAGAACCAATGGTGGCAGAGGAGGTTGGAAAAGAGCATTGGCGAGTGGAGGAAAGATCTTGGACGAATTGAGGAGATCAAGCAAGGGAATAAGGTTCGTCAGGTTGTTCGTGATAGGT
>RDPX01000277.1:1063859-1118616 GCA_003991215.1 Morbakka virulenta
GGAGAAGTTGACTTTTGTATCAGGCCGGAGAGTGGTTTAGGTGAAATGGAGATAGAGAATGTCGTGGTAGCTAATGATGCTGAGGAAAGGGATTTAAGAGTAGTTATAGAGAGAGTAGATGTATGGAGAAGGGGTGACGATATGAGAGCGTTGAGTAACGATGAAAGTGGAGCCCTGGCATTGCTAAGAGAGGTGTACCATAGCGAGGATGTTGTTGAAGTACCAATTTTGAAGGCTCAGGATGGTAGAAAAATAGGGGAGGAGGTGAAGCTTGTTGATGGATTGATGCACAATCTGGTAAGATACGGTATGACTGTGACTGAAATAAATCGGCTATTGTATGCTGGATCATATGTGGTTGTATCCCGGTTAGGTGTGATAGGAAAAAACAAAGCAGTTTGAAATAAGAACCAATGGTGGCAGAGGAGGTTGGAAAAGAGCATTGGCGAGTGGAGGAAAGATCTTGGACGAATTGAGGAGATCAAGCAAGGGAATAAGGTTCGTCAGGTTGTTCGTGATAGGTAGAATAGGAAGTATGAGATTGTAGTGAAGGGAACGATGACAGTCAGCATAATGTTGAAGAACAAAATTTCTTCCGTTAGTGCTAAGATTAGACAGTTTGTTGGGAAAAGCCTTGCCAGGAGACAGAACAACCTTTTTAAGAACAATCAATCTCAACTCTACAAGGAGCTTAATGGTAATGGACGTAAGATGGAATCCTCAGTTCCTAATGCAGACGAGACAAGAGAGTTCTGGAGTATTATCTGGTCCGAGGAAAAGGAACACGACAAGGAAGCAAGTTGGTTGGGTGATGTAAGGGCGAACGTTTGCAGAAGTAGAGAAACAAGAAGAGGTTATGGTGTCTCTGCAAGATGTTAAGGCAGGGATAAGGAAGATGGCAAACTGGAAAGCCCCTGGACCTGACTGGATCAGAGGTTACTGGTTCAAAACGTTCTCCTCGCTACACTTGTCTATTACAACAGTTCTGCAGGAGTGTTTGACGTCAGGCTTGGTACCCGAATGGATGGTTAAGGGAAGGACAGTTTTAATCCAGAAAGATTCTGTAAAGGGGACAGCAGCTAGTAACTATAGACCGATAGCTTGTCTGCCATTTATGTGGAAGCTACTCTCTGGAATCTTTGCTGAATGGATCTACAATCATCTTCTAAATAACAATCTTCTTCCTGAGGAACAGAAGGGATGCAGGAAGAAGTCGAGTGGCACGAAAGATCAATTGATGATCGATAAGGCAATTTTGCACGAGGTCTTGGCTATGAAGAGAAACCTTAGCATGTGTTGGATTGATTACAAGGAGGCATATGATATGGTCCCTCACAGTTGGATTTTGGAGATTCTGGACATGGTTCAAGTTGCAGAGAATGAGCGTAGTTTGCTGAAAGGAAGTATGAAAGGAGTGAATGGAAGACAGTATTGACGGCTAATAACGAGGTGCTTGGTGAAGATAACATCAATCAGGGAATATTCCAATGTGACTACCTTTCCCCTTTGATCTTTGTTATTGTAATGATCCCGCTGAGTATTTTACTCAACAGAGAGAAGCTTGGATATTTCTTCGGTCACGGAAGGGTGCTGGTCAATCATTTATTGTTTATGGACGACTTGAAGCTGTTTGGGCGGAGTAAACGTGAGTTTGAGGCATTGGTCGAGGTGGTAAGGGTGTACTCTTGGGACATTGGGATGGAGTTTGGGTTAGATAAGTGTGCTGTTTTGGAAATTAAACGAGGTGAACGGGCTGAATGTGAGGGAATCAAGCTACCGAGTGGGGGGTTGATGAAGGCGGTTGATGAGGATGGCTACAAGGGCCTGGGAGTGCTAGAAGGGGCGAAAGTCATGCAGAAGAAGATGAAGGAGAAAATTGGAAATGAGTACGTACGGCGTGTGAAATTGCTGGCAAAGTCGAGGTTGTATGCTGGGAACTTGGTTCGCAGTATCAATGCGTGGGCTTTTATGGTTGTCCGATACAGCTCTGGAATACTGGATTGGTCTGATGCTGAGCTGCGCAAACTTGATACCAAGACAAGGAAGATTTTAACGATGAATGGTGCTTTCCATAGGAATAGTAGTGTAGATCGTCTGTACATCGGAAGAAAGGATGGGGGTCGTGGCCTGATCAGCGTTGAAGATTGTGTGAGGCAGGAAGAGTTAGGGTTAGAAGAGTATGTACATGCTACTGAGGAGACGATTTTGGAACAGGTGGCTGGAATGATTATGCTTGGAAGGGAGACAAAGAAGCATTACAAGACGAGAGTGGTTGAGGAGAGAAAGGAGAGATTGATGGAGAAGGCTATGCATGGTAGGTTCTTTCGGGAGATGGATGAAAATGCAACAGAGAGATCAGTACAGTGGGTTAAAGGTGGTTTCCTTGCAAAAAGCACAGAGGCATTTGTGTTTGCTGCTCAAGAGCAAGCATTGAGGACAAGGTTGGCGCAGTCGAAGTGGGATGGTGGTGTTAGTCCTATGTGTCGCATCTGCGGAATTGAATCTGAGTCAGTTTGGCAGGTTGCGTGTGGGTGTAAGGTACTGGCTCAGAAGGAGTACAAGAGGCGACATGATAGGATGGGATTGAGAATATATTGGGAGCTGCGCAAGAAGTATGGGTTGAAATGTGCGGGAACATGGTTTGAAGACGTGCCTGACAAAGTTATAAAGAGTGAAGATGGTAGGTTTGAAGTTTGGTGGGATAGATCAGTGGAGACAATGCAACAGGTGGAATGTAAACGTTTGGATGTTGTTGTTGTTAACCGCACTGAGAAGAGATGGCTGGTTGTAGATTTTGCTGTGCCTTCCGATCGAAATGTAACAGCTAAGGAAGAAGAAAAGGTCACTAAGTATTATTTCTTGGCCCAACAAATCCGGAAGTTACATAGCGTATGTACCAGCGTTGTCCCAATCGTCGTGGGAAGCTTAGGAGTGTTGACGAAGCGCTTGGAGCGCAGTTTGAAGGTGTTGGGCATCCCTGATGTCTTGGGTGGACTCCAAACATCTACCATCATTGGAACCACCAACATATTGAGGAAAGTGCTTAACCTCTAAAGCTATTGGTTGGTAGCCGGGGTTAAGTTTTCTCGTCTGGCAGAATACCATTTCCCTGTGCGGGCTGTCATGCTGGACATGGACTTTGTTATTATTATTATTATTATTATTATTATTATTATTATTATTATTATTATTATTATTCATACTTTAAGCACTAGTAGTGTTCTCATAGAAGGATTGATATCCGAAATATGGAGATGGTCAGAACTCAAGACCAAGTATTCCCATTCTCATTTAAAACTCAAGCACGTTTCGCAATATCCTGGCTGTTGCTTAAATGTTGTCTTCTATAATAAAGCTGTATTTAAAGAGATATCTGGTTTTCTCTAACCATTCACCCCATTTCTTTGTTACACTACCTAACGCACCTACAACGACAGGTGCAACGACGACATTTCTCTTTTTTCAAATCCTCTTGACTTTCCTTTTCAAATATTGAAATTTCTACATTTTCTCTTTTTTGTTTACCTTATTCTGATTTATATCTATTATTTTTATTTGATAAATCCTCTGTATGCTACATGGGTTTTTTCTGTAGTATTTTGAGAAAAACTATAATATTGTATAAAAAGTATAATATTGTGATAAAAAATCCATTTTGTTGAAATTGTATTTTATCAATCAATTTTTATAAAATAGACATAATGAATATTGGTATTTTGTTTTACTACAAAACTATAGTTAGAGAAATTGAATAGGAGACTGCATTTGGGAAATAGAAAAATGTGATTTTCCGGGTATTGAAATCCAAATTAATGCGATATTTTTTTTGTTTAACAGGCTTACCTTGTTTTAAAAGGCAGTTGTGCATGCATGGCTCTTGGGCCTCTAACTGGTACATTCTTGGGATTTCTTGGAGCCATTTGTATACTGAAGTCATGGAAAACAGGAAGAGTTCAAAGTATTAGTTGAAAAGTTCCAAAGCTTTCTTTAAACGATTTAGTAAACTGTTAAATCCTTCTGCTAAGGCAGACTCTTACATCTAAACGAACAAACAAAGGGTAGTACTTATAGTTATTTATATGTGTAAGATATAAACAAAATATACTCTTGCTGTAAAAATGTATACAATATGTTGGTTATTAATAGCTTTGCAAACCTTATGAAAATAAAATAAGCTGGACGTATTTTGTTTGTGGAATATTAAGTTTATTTAATACCTGTGGACATTCTTTTTATTGCTAATAAGTTGTGAGTAACAATTAAATTACTGACTAAGCTACAAAATATATGAGCTTTTGTAGATAAGGTTTAGAGTGCACATACGAAGTGACGGCTAATAACAAGATCAGCAACACACACTTATCCAACGATTTTGTATTGAAATATTTTTTGTAACGTAAGAAAATTTGGGGTTCTTTTGCTTGGACAAAAGGTTTTATCTATTGTCATTGAAATTACTTTCATTTTGAGAAAAGCTTTCTCATTGGCACTCGGCTGGATGCCAAAATATGTAAGCTAAAATAAAGTGGGTTTTTATCCATAAAGAAAACAAAGGAAAATCAGAGAAATCCAGGGACATTTGTGATTATATATATAACCTTTACACGTTGATTGTTTTTCAAAGAATTACAACTGAAATGACGTTATATTTCAAGATATGTATGTCATTACAATGTCCTCAAATAATTGTTGTATGCCAATGAAGTTAGTTGTTCTACTAATTCCACAAAAACAACAGAGAGAAAGATATTAGGGGGAAAATACGACTATTAATGTAAACAAATCAAAACTCTGGTGTCTCCAATTCAATTGGGAAAAACAAATTTATCTAACGTCTATCCACAATATTTAATTTTATAAAATATCTTTTTTTTTTCTTTTCTCAGGTTTAAGTTATGATGCTGTGAATTTTGATATTTTTTATGATAGTTGAATTATCTTCGTTGGTCCCCAAACTGCTTTGATACAGATATTGCATGTGCATTGCTTTGTGAAGCATCTTCACAATGGTTCTTGATTTTCCAGTTCAGCTTTTATGCGTCTTAAATTTCTTATGTATTGAAAGATCAATATGTCTGTATAACTACGTTTATTTTGTTTAGCTGAAGACTGTGAAAACATGAAACAGACAGTTCAGGTTTTGTTGGTTTATTTATTTGTCGTTCACCATATAACAATAAATAAATGGATTTAGTGAGGGGCTAAGATAGGTAAGATTTTAAAGGGTATTTTACACTTAACTACATTCACTAAATAAAACTCTCTCTCTATATATATATATGTATATTTATGTATATATATATGTATATATATATGTATATTTATGTATATATTTATGTATATATACTTGTGTGTATGTATAAACGTGGTATGTGAGTGTGAATATGATTAGATTTTTACTAATGGAAAAATATATAAAATTCATATGTACACTTTACTATTTAAAAAGTTTGGAATTTTTACATAAAATACAATAATGACAGTCGCTTTAGTCTCTCCATTAAATGATTTATTTTTGTTTTTATGGATAAACTTTATAGATAAGCAATAGGAGTTATAGTATTATCGGACATAGTATTTATGCATTGGAATAAATATCTTTCATATCAAAAGTAATTAGACGTAAATTCTTATTTCAACAGCTATCCAGCGACCCAAATTTAAAGTGGATTTTATATCAATCTAAAGAAATATTATTTTCTTTGGTAGGCGACCATCAGTAGAGGACAAACCACGGCACACTTTTGCGCACTGTCCCAGTGTACGACAGTTTTGGTACCTAAAATATATTAAGGAAAATATATCTTTTGTTACAAAAGTTTGAGTTGGATATTTATGCTTCTATTTTGTTTTACCTTACTGTTTATTTCAGTCCTTATGTGTCGGATACACTACAGATTTGTATTATTCTTGAGGTGCTCCTCTATGCCTTGACGTCCTAAGATCACCTGTGTTTTATTGTAAATGCTAAGAAACGAGTCAAGCAAATTTAACTTGAGACGACATTGTGTTTATTAATTAAAACATTGGAATACAACATACCTGTGAAGAGTCTATACAGTACAGAAGCAAAGAAAATCGGCTTCGATAGTAAGGTGACAGTTGGTATGCCGATTTGGTTTGGTTTGCAAGGTAACATCATCTTCTGTTACAGTTTAGCAATTTTGTGACACCATCTTATGTGTTTTCCTATATTATTAACGGTACTTGTAAGTAAGGCTTTTTTACCCAGTTTGACTAACATTATTTTTTAACATTATTATTTTGCTTCAGGATAAATCCTGAAAAACATTTTGCTTCTTGTACTAAGCAAAGATAAAGAAAAGAGGAACAGTTCACTAGTCCTCAAAAATTACAAAAAAAATTGTGAATAGACTAGCTTCAGCAGTAGTAACTATGATCCGAGTACTTCAAATGAATGCCGGGAGATACAGTTCGCGAACTCTAGTCGATCTGAAAATATTCTTGTCAATTACTTTTATCAAGTATTCCGTTTGTGTTGCAAACAATGAAACTATTGATAAGATATCAGTTGACATTATGGAGAAGAAAAAGCAATGATGAAGAAAAGCACTAAAGCAAATTTGGTCTACGCCTCTGATCCTTCAATATTAGTCATTTCCAAGGTTTTGAAGGAAAATTGGGCACTCTTAACATATGAAAATTTTCAAGGTTGAGTGAAGTTACCGGAAACGTAAACATTTTTATTGCAAACGTTACAGTCATGAACAAGAGCTTAAGACCAAACACTAAAAACAGCTGAATCTTAGGTATTGCATGAGATTGTATCAGCCAGTCGTCCTGATTGCATCATATCAACTGTTTTAATTTTAGCTGTTCCATTGATTGGTTTCTTTGCTGCTGTCAACACCTGGTTCCGATTTTTTCCCAATTTTTGCAAATTTGTAGAATAGCTGAAATGGGGAGGAAAAAGTTCACAACGGTCGTTCAGAGGACCTAAATCGTAGCCCTAAGCAGTCAAAATTTGAGAGAATGCTGCATTGGGAAGAAATTGAGTGTCAGCAAGTCAGCCGTGCATCAGGCGATCGTCAAGTATCAAGAATTAGGAATCTTCGAGGATCGAAAGAGAAGTGGAAGACCTAGAAGCACCACTAAATACGACGACATCTCGATGAAAAGGATTGTCGTCAGGTCTCCAACAAGTTCCATGAAAAACATCAGGGCAGAACTACCACGGGGAGGATGCAAAGTGAGTCATATGACAGTTTGTTGTCGTTTACCGAAAGAGTTTCAGTTAAAATCCTACAGGCCGGCAAGAAAACCGAAGCTTAAATCTACGATGAAAGCCAAGCACCTAGTATTTTCATTGAAACATCGCCACCGCACCACTGAAAAGTGGGGCAGGGTATTATTCTCAGACAAGACTACCCTTCAACCGTTCGCAGTGCGGAAGCACCCCATCAGGAGTCCAGCCGGCAAGCGATATGATGATTATTACAAAATATTGACGATGAAACATCCCCTGAGTCACGTGATTTGGTGAGAAATGTCCAAGAAGGGGATCAGTGGTATCTACATTTTGAGCCCAGGAACCACTATGAATGGACCGACGTATGTCAAGTTGTTGTCAGACAAACTCAAATTTCACCTGAAACTCCATAACTGCAATATTTTCATGCAGAATGTAGCGCCATGCCATCGTTCCAAAGTTACAACCATGTTTCTGGCTGGAACAAAGCTAAAGTGCTCGAGTGGCAGGGAAATAGCCCTGACCTCAACCCAATTGAAAATTTGTGGACGGTAATGAAGGATAAAGTGTCAGAACAACAACCATCAAGTGCTCCAGAGTCGACCAGAGTGATAAAAAAGATTTGTGTTAGGAAATCTCGAAGGGGTATTGCCAAATTTAATAGACTGTATGCCGAGGTTCATGGAGGCTGTAATTAGAAACAGGAGAGGACGTACAAAATATTGAATTTTTGACAATTGAATGACCATGGTTAGCAAAATTGGATAGAGTGACATATTTTCCATGCTGTATGAAGATTTTATGAGAAATAAAAGTAATTTTCCTGTTTAAATGCGATAATATTGTTATTTTCGTGAAATTATGAGCTTGGTCTTAAACTTTTGTTCACGACTGTAAGACGTATATTAATCGAAGTCGTAGCTCTACACCAGGCTATATTGGAGGCAGGTGTCATGTTAAGGTTAGCAAATTCTTATAAAGATGAAAATGATGATGACCAATTTGTATGCCATTGACAAGCTACTACAAATTCCCAACTCTCGCCACTTAGAGAATGGTTTACTCAAGATAGGTGCTACCCTAAATCAAGCAAATTCTAATAGTAATTTTCTAATAGCTACATGACCTAACATGTGGGAAAATGACACTAAACCTGTATCTGCTAAGACTGAGAAAATAAAACAAGGATTAAATTACTTCATGTCATAGGCGTTGCTCTTGTAAATTTTTGCAATCAATTGTAGGGTTACTTGTACCCTAATATCAACTACTTTAGCTCTGATAATTATTAGATATCTAATTCAACTTTATCCATGGTCATGTGACTAATTATATCTTTTAAATTATAAGGCATTTTAAAAAGTATTATAAGGCATGTTAAAAAGTATCAACCACGTTTTTCAAATACAATATCATTTCGGGGTTAACAAAACGAATAACCGCAAAATAATAATAAGCGCAAAGTCAATTATATTATTTATTCTCCATATGCACATAGCTGCTTATTTTTCCATGATAAAGTTCATAGTCAGATACATATCTGATAGGAATTATTGTCCTTCTTATTGTCTTTGTACACTGTTTCGTCTTCGTCGGCTAAGAGTGACCCTTTGAGGTTATCAAGAAGTAACTTTTCAATCCATTATATACCGTTATTAATTATCCACCCATGCTGGTTTATGTCTTGTGTGAATTCGACCATCATCAAACAGTTTCCAAATTCTATTGACAACTTTGGAAAGTAATGTGTGGTGTAACAATGATACTTGTCAAGTGTACAGTAGTGGAATGTCTATTGCTTTATTCTAGTTTATGTACTTTGTCTCAACTTATACATTCCAAACATTATTGACTTCTTTCTGGTGGCTGCCACAGAAAAAAAACCAGACAAGTTTTTCAAGGCCTTCGATCACAGTTTCTGCTTAGTTTCAATCTAATCCAATGACATTAAAGCTTGGAACAAACTTTTCATTTTTCTTCACAGCCTTTCAAGAAGCAGATTTGCCATTTCGAGGAAAAAATTAGTGTAATAATTTCTTGTGAAGTCATGAAAGTCAATCAAGTATTTTTTCTTCTTGACACTTATTTCTAAACTAACTCAATTATATGTTCTTTCGATGCAAGTAAGTTTTAGCACCGAGATAGATCTGTTGCCATTCTGGTTTGCCCAAAATACAAAGAGATCTTTGCCTGTAGAAAGTGATTTGACAATAGCACTTTTTAATTATGTTTTGAAGGCATGCTGGCAGTGTAGCGAAAACTTTGTACGAGCTTCTTCTTGATTTCTTGACAGTTGGATATCTTCTGCTGCGTATGACAAGGTGAATTTCGTACAGCTGTTTACGGCAGAAATGTGCTTTTAGTGTAACGTAGCATGTTGAAGACCCTTCGGGCGATTCCTATCAAAGGCATTTTTCATAAGTTAACTAAGTCTTTACTTGTTCTAACATTTCTTTAAACTATTACCAAAGTTTGGAAGTGTTTTGGACATAGCTGACTGTATCTTTATTTTTTCCAAAGACTCTTTTTATGACGAGAAAATAACCAAAGAATTTTAGTTTATTTCTTTAGATATGCTCATGGAGACTAATATTCTTGTTTGTGATAAAATCGTCATATTATTCTTCACCAATTTCTCTCATACGAAGGATTTTGTTTGAGTTATCCTTAAGGATAGATATACCTTAGCTGAGAATAAGTAGGGCACTTTTGTACAAGTCGACATCGATTGGGTTTATGTACTTTTCTTTAAGCACTGAAACAATACTAGACCCTAATTTCTCTGATTTAAAAATTTGTGATGGGCGTATTGACTTGTTCGTATTTCAGATCAATTTCAAATCCACTAGCTTAAACAATGCATTAGAGGTTTTACCTTGCTCAGCACAATTTAAGTTACTTTCAATATAGACGAATTGTCTGGTCCAAAATGCTTTATTTCCTCCATCGTCTTTACATCATGAACTAAGATTTTTTAACCTTTTTGGTCCACTGCAACTCTCAGCGCTACCTTTAATTCTGCTTCGACACACATTTCTTTCCTCTAGAAAAGATTTTCCAGACCACGATACAGTTTTTCTATCTTTTCCTAAATACAAACGTAACAGGTGCTGCAAAGGAAGTGACTTTGTCTTATCGGTGGTGAAAAAGAGTGACAACGATTTCAAACAGGATAAGTGTAAGTCAAAATCGTTTTCTTTGAGAGCTCTGTGAGTCAGTTGCTGCGTTTTTACCACAATTATGTAAAAACAAATCCAAATTACGAGGGTTTTTCGAGCTTGTCATGGTAATTTCTATCTTTAAATAATGGATAGAGAGGAAAAAGCTTCCTTAAGAGCATTTTTAGTGAATTACTCGTAGTTTTGAGCAACTTCGAAACATACAGAAGGAAGAAACACCTTATCTCAGATTTGGAAAGAGCCTTTCAATCAGCAATTGTTACAACGTCTCCGAACATGCTGAATGTACTGTCTATATGCCATTGTAATGACTACCAACAAGGATGCCATTGAAAAAAAAAAGAAAATCACAATAAATGATTAAATTGGTTTGACTGATCTGAAAAGTTCCGTTAGTTTGTAGGCGTTGATTGCGGGACTAACAATTAAACATGAATATCAGGAGGCGGAGTTGGAGGTATTCTTAATATTCTGGACCTCTTCCTTTAAATTGTACTTATAGATCGTCCATGATAGTAACAGATCCTTCCCAAAATTAATAACCTCCATAAACAATTTATGTTTTATTGTTAAAATTAGAATTTTCTGACCAGAAGTATGTCAACACAATGTCGCAAGATGTTCCTGTTCTCACAGGAAGAATATCACTAATTGTAAACAATAACATGCATGCTCGTAACCTATGCAGTAGCTAAGAAGACTTACCATTTGAAGAGACTTCTTCTCCCTAGTAACATTGCTTCCTTGTGTTTGCTGCTTGCTCAGCTATTAGGAAAAAGTGATGTTTTTGCATCACACTATATTTTTTGCAAAAATTTCATTCCTCAAGGAAAAAAGTCGCTGCTGATCCCGCTGCTGGTGAGGATTTATCCCCTTTCTCATTTTAATCGAATGTTAAAGAAGAAGGGACGGAACTATCTTTTGACTTGAATGTCAGCAAACTCCTGGTAGCGGATACCATGTTTGCGAATAGGCCGACCTGGTCATGAATAATGATGTGTCGCTCATCTTTTTGAAAGAAGAGACGAAAATATAATGTAATGACGGCCAAAGAATGTAAACCATAGCTTTGTCCAAGCACAGAGTTGGAACCTTCCATAAATAAACCTCCAAACTCATTCTTAATGAGGATTATTTTACACACACACAGATATATATATATATATATATACGTATGTTAACCTTAAAGACACTAAGAAATATCGTAAATAATGTATTAATAGCCAGGCCAATCGAATGCGTTTGAAACCCGTAGTCAAAATTTTAAGCTGAAAAGGTTTACATTTACTTTCTTTAGGCCTCTTGATATAATGCTCATATATTTTGTTCCAGCTAGGAATTTTTTTCTTATACAATCGGGAAAATCTTTAAAGGTAGCTGATTTCAAAATGTCTCTCTCAATTTTGTAGCAGTATGGNAGTAACATTGCTTCCTTGTGTTTGCTGCTTGCTCAGCTATTAGGAAAAAGTGATGTTTTTGCATCACACTATATTTTTTGCAAAAATGTCATTCCTCAAGGAAAAAAGTCGCTGCTGATCCCGCTGCTGGTGAGGATTTATCCCCTTTCTCATTTTAATCGAATGTTAAAGAAGAAGGGACGGAACTATCTTTTGACTTGAATGTCAGCAAACTCCTGGTAGCGGATACCATGTTTGCGAATAGGCCGACCTGGTCATGAATAATGATGTGTCGCTCATCTTTTTGAAAGAAGAGACGAAAATATAATGTAATGACTGCCAAAGAATGTAAACCATAGCTTTGTCAAAGCACAGAGTTGGAACCTTCCATAAATAAACCTCCAAACTCATTCTTAATGAGGATTATTTTACACACACACACACACACACACACATATATATATATATATATATATATATATACGTATGTTAACCTTAAAGACACTAAGAAATATCGTAAATAATGTATTAATAGCCAGGCCAATCGAATGCGTTTGAAACCCGTAGTCAAAATTTTAAGCTGAAAAGGTTTACATTTACTTTCTTTAGGCCTCTTGATATAATGCTCATATATTTTGTTCCAGCTAGGAATTTTTTTCTTATACAATCGGGAAAATCTTTAAAGGTAGCTGATTTCAAAATGTCTCTCTCAATTTTGTAGCAGTATGGATTTTCTGCTGTCATATTTTCGGTTTGTAAAAACAGTGTTTAATAAAATTGAGACCAAAAATGTTTTACTAAGTTCCTGTTTTATAAAAATCAAAATTTAGTCGAAATCCTGCCCTGAAATACACTTAGCATTTAGGAACACTGTTATCTGCTATTGACCAGACTATATCCTTCGAAATTGACAATGCTGGAAGGATTTTCTTTTTATCACATTAAGACAAGTTGATCGATCACGCACAAATAAGGCTAAACACATTGTATCTAATAAATACGTTAGCATTTCTTATTTGTTGCGGATACACGATTTTTTCTGCTTTTAAGAAGTAATGTACTTTGAACTTTGTCTATAACATCAGCAGGAGTTCTTCCACATTTTCGAAAATTAATTATTAATATTATATTGATTAATATCTGTTGTGCTTAATTAAACGCTTTGCAATGGAAATTTTATCACCTTGATAAGAACATTTACCAGACATAAGGAACTTTTATGTTGGGGAACAAAAGAAAAAATAATCAGTACAGGTAATGATAACATGCTGTTGGATGTTATTTGCAGTTGAGTCCAGATTTAATATCTCTGTCATTGTTGTTGTAAAACATATTTTTGTATCCTTTGGGCAACCATTTCCAGTCTCAATATTTCGATGTTACTAAACAAAGTACTTATCATGGACATATATGCCGTTATGAATATTTTTGCCATTCTATGTTTTTATCACAGATTTTCTCTACTTGCTATTTTTCATTTCTATTTTATTTTAATTCTCAAACATGAAAACAGAGACTATATTTTTATCTATTTATGAATATGTCAGTTTTTATATATGTTGTAAAATTTTCAAGCTCATTTACCTGCAGTGGAAGTGCACAATTTCCTATAAAATCACTGAAAGTTTTCAGGCAAACTAGAAGCTTTAATTCAAAGCTAAAATACTTTTTTCCACCTTGCAATGTCAGTGATGGAGAGCCTGAATCATACCTGAAAAAAGGACACGCTAAAATTCTAACAACAAATTGTTAGGTAACAAAATTAATTTGCTACATAGAGTTTACATTATCGAAAAGGTATCATTCTACCAAAAATGTTACCTCCATTAAGGGTCCCAGGCTTCATAGAGCCAAACTTATCCAGTGTTTGACCAGTGCTATTTATACCCCATTAGCAATTTTAAAATAAGGATTTCCTTTAATATTGTTGATTCTGATCTTAGTTCATATAAATTTCTAAAAATTAATGTATGAATGCTAAGATAAATATTAAGCATTAATATTTATAGAAATATATTGGCTAGGAAGAACCAATAGGTCGAATTGTCTTAATCTTGGTCGGCAAATCAGTAGCCCACCAACTTTGTCAATGCTACTGTGCGCTCATATACTTTAATAATTAAACAAATCATAGCAAGGCATGCCCCGCATCAAAAAGCATAGAACCAACCAATCTGTTCCTCATTTATTTTATCTTCTTTTCTCATTGGCTTATGGTAGTGAATTTTCACCATAATTTTGGGAACATTTCCTCTGGCTCCACTTAATTTCCACTTTACTAAAGAAACGGACGCTGCCAGAATAGTTTTTGCATGAATATCTCTTCAATCATGATGTCATGGCATTGTCTGGCTATTTGTTCTTAAAATTCGTGATGTAAATGCAGGGCAAGATTTAAAATACCCAACTCTTTTGTGTACTTACTTTTGGCAAGATAAACGGAGAACATTTGACTGAGTATATTAAGAATATAACTTTATTAAGTTCATATACGCTGTTATGAAACAAATTGAATAACGTTTACTATCTTTTGAAGCATACTTTCTATCCTATGTCTGAAGAGAGAAAGATGGAAATAAAATGGCAAGAACCTCATCAGCGGAAGGATATTCCCATCATACAGTCTGTCAGAACAAAAAGCTGATCATTAAACTCAAGTTTTAACTACGTTCTAAAGATCAGCTCTAGAGAAAAAATTATTTTTGCCTTCCCTGTCTTGTATTTGGATGAATAATTTTATCTCATACAAGTGCAAGCTGTGCCTGTACTTGTATGACATCAAATGGATTCGATTAAGGCTTTTTCCTCTCTGGAAAGAAAGAGATGTATGAGTGCACCTATTGTAGCCTGGCTGGAAAATGATTGTCATTTACATTCTGGTATTGATGAATTGAAAAGCTTTTGATTATTACTTACTTGATCAATGCTAGAAAACTGACATTGACAGGATGGATCAGTCCTCGTTAATGAATTACGAGTTTAGCCAACCTTAGGAACAACGACCTTTGTCAGTCACAGCTCAGTAAACATTTCAGATTTTTATAGAGCATTGCATGAACGAATGCATCATGCAAATTGAGCTTCCCTGTCAGGAATAATGTAGTGTCCAGTAAACACATAATTGAAAGGTGAGATAGAAAGTCCCTTTGCTCTTGAAGACTATCTCTAAGAGCTCACACATAGAAAGCAATTGGCAAATGCTGTTGAAGGAAAACTGCTTAATTCAATCCAATCAGCAAGGAAATTTTAACCAGTCCATGAGCAATACGTAAAGTTTNATTGTAGCCTGGCTGGAAAATGATTGTCATTTACATTCTGGTATTGATGAATTGAAAAGCTTTTGATTATTACTTACTTGATCAATGCTAGAAAACTGACATTGAGAGGATGGATCAGTCCTCGTTAATGAATTACGAGTTTAGCCAACCTTAGGAACAACGACCTTTGTCAGTCACAGCTCAGTAAACATTTCAGATTTTTATAGAGCATTGCATGAACGAATGCATCATGCAAATTGAGCTTCCCTGTCAGGAAAAATGTAGTGTCCAGTAAACACATAATTGAAAGGTGAGATAGAAAGTCCCTTTGCTCTTGAAGACTATCTCTAAGAGCTCACACATAGAAAGCAATTGGCAAATGCTGTTGAAGGAAAACTGCTTAATTCAATCCAATCAGCAAGGAAATTTTAACCAGTCTATGAGCAATACGTAAAGTTTGTTTTTAATAAAGAATAATATAACCATGTTTCTGAAAAAGTGTAACACAGAGGGATTGGATGCAGCTCAAGCTATGTGTTACAGGGCCACCGTGGTTCTGTACTCCACTTACATGGTGTACAGTGCATATATCTGTATGAATATATACATATGTACATATTGTGTTTAGACCGTAAAGTTTTAAAAGTTTTTATGAAAAAGCAGAGTAAAAACAGTAAATACTTGAAAATTTTACTTGTACAAGTATTACATTATTTCATGAGTTTACTATGGGTACCAGGTGTATCAATGTAATGTCTCATGCCTAAACAATATAGTAATAACACTGGCCTGAGACGATTTAGAGGTCAAGCATATGATAGCTGATTCTAGGAGAGTTTGCTATGAAAAATCGAAAAATCATACTCATTTTGTCCTATCAGTTCAATTTTTCAGATACAAGGTTGTAAAAGAACTGGTATTAACCTCATTTATTGCTATTTATTTCCTTTAATTTTGGATTTAGTGCTTCAAAAAAACATTCATTTTATCTAATAAACTTCAGAAAATAAAGATTAGACATCACATAAAAGTGAATCATGAACAAAGGGCCTTTTTAGTGACTTTCTCGTGTGCTGAGTAGCCACCACGTCTGGTTTCAAACACCAACAGTAGTTTGCAAGGAAATTCACTTCCCACCGGCCTTGGTAGTGTTCTTCCATGACACGAATGTCCTGATGGAAACGCTCTCTCTGTTCCACACTTACGTCTCCACAGTTCTGAGGGAAATAGTCCAAATGGGGCCGTAGAAAGTGAAATTTGACTGACATGCAAGCCCCTAATTATTGAAAGTTCTCCTGGACTTCCTTTATCTCATTCACGTATTCTGCACTGGGGTTGTTTCCAAGGAAGGTTGTAATTACTAACTTAAGCAACAGTCAAGCAGACAGCTCAGCTGCACTCACTGCATCATCAAACATTGTCTCCTTTATGAGTTTCCATATCTGAGGCCAATGAAAAATACCAACCTTAAGTTTTTCAAAGCTTATCCGAGGAAACCTCTGCTGAAGGAAAGTAAACTCTCTGCCTTCCCTGTCCATTGCCTTTACAAAGTTCCTTATAAGTCCCACCTTGATATGTAAGGGTGGAAGTAATGTCTTGTTTGGCTTAACAAGAGAGCGAGGCTAAACATTGAGATGTGTTTGTGGTTGAGCCACTAGTCGGTTATTCTCTTATGGGATGTATTCTTTACCTTCTGCTCCATCGTATGTGTTATCAGATTTCGATTCAGAGCTGTATTCCATTGCAATATCTGCCCTCTGAACAAGTAGGTCTGGACCATGAGGGACTGGTCTTATTGCAGACGGAACATCAGGATACTAAAAACAATGCTTGTTTTTGCGATTTATTCCTTGAAGATTAGTCATGCAAAAACAGCACTCTGTCACATGAGATTTATTCTCTTTCCACACCAAAGGAACAGCGAATGACTTACTTTTTCTTTCATTATTTCTCCGATCACACAGGTTCTCAATATGCGTTTTGCAACAAACATGGGGTGCAAATTGCTAGTCCTTGTCTTCAAGCTTGGCTCCAAAGTAAGCATTACATACATTTTTCACAAAATCAGTTATTTTTGCAAGATCTAAAATACTAAATAGAAAAAACAGCATTGGTTCCTTGAGACTTCAAGTCACATTGACTGGAGTTCAGCTCTGCCAAACAATAACTGACCATCCAGGTATAAACAAAGAAGTTTCCATTTCAGTTTCCTAAAGCTAAAGAAAGATGCAGTTTCAGTTTCAGATTTAGGCTGCTTTAGTTTCGTTTTCTATATAAAAACAAAGATTGAGTCAGCTGCAGGCCTGTTTTTCTTAAACTGAGTACCATTCAAGGGTCGAAACGTCCCTTTTATACCTCAACGTCCTAATTATATCTCACAAACTTGAACCGACCATAGAAATTGGATGGTATTTCTGGATTTAGCGCATCAAAGAATACTTAAATCAGTTAAAGAAGATTCGAACTTTGAAAAAAGTTTTTTTAACACTCAGTGTTATCTGATATTTACTTACACACTCACATATATATTAACAAATGAATATGAAATGTCATCAGCAATAGTGCTCTACCACATTGAAACGTAGGAGCTATCATATAATCAGATATACCAGTAAGAAAACTCTAACTTTACAGTACTCAGACTTTCATGTCTTTCACAAGTTTCAGCTGTATAAAAGTGATCACTTGAAAAAAATTTTCTGCAAGGATGTTATACAAATAATTGTGTGATCTGATCTTGTGAAAAGCAACTATTGATAACAAAAGAATCATAAAGCGTGCAACTACAAAACAGGAAATGGACAGTAGAAAATCATTATCCATTATCAGTCTTTTGATTTGAAATTTGCGAGGGTATATTTATTCATATGTCGACATTTGGAAACAATTTCGGTTCATTTGTTTAGCAATTCAGTTTTATCTACGTAACTAAGAATTTTCAATTTCTCTTGCAATGGTCACGTTTTTGTTAAGTTTGAATATGCTTTGAGGCGTATTACAATTGACCAATCAAACGAAGGTTTTAAATTCTGCGTTTTTAAATACCAAAGTACGTTGATAGCGTAGTATTGTTTTTATACTTTTCATCCTTGAAGGATTGCTTGTGACCATTAAATCGTTTTTTAAACTCTTTTTCGGTCAACCCAATGTAGCATTTTGTTGGTTGATTCGGTGCCGTAACTTTGCATTGGTAAATAACGGATGATGTTCTTCACTTCCTTTTCAGTGGACAATTTTCTTTGATTCTGCAGTTGCACGGAAGAATTTCTGCTGTAGCACATGACGGAATTTTCTTGTTGTAAGAATTGATGATGGAACGTATTTTTCCGTACTGCAAAAGCTGACTTTTACATTGTTTTTATTTAAAATTTTTCGGAGGTTGTTTTCACTTATAAAGTGTTTATCAATAAGGTTCCAGAATGATTTCGCAGTCCTCCTGGTTGAATTACGTAATACCAATAAACCGTCGTCGTGGTATAGTCCTGTGTCTTCTTTGTTCACAATCGTGGAGAGCTGTGTGGAATGAATATACCAACTAACTGATACATCTCAGCTCCGTCAAAGCTTCCCATTGTCACATCAAACGGATCATGTGAGGCTTTTTTCTTCCGCCCATTATCACTGAAAAACAAGAGTGACTTTCGGCAGTGAAGGATAGTTCCGATGTCCTTGTCTGTGATGGTTGTGTGTGTTTTGGCGAAGTTCAAGGCTTTACCCAAGATATCCTTTGTTATGGATGGATAGAATTCCTTGATGTCCATTTGAACGAAAGTACACGACGATTTGTTTTTAATGGATGAAAACCATTTTAAAACTGCTTCTGTGTTCTTCCACTGATTTACCAATAGTTTACGTCGAAGGTCCGAGTTGATGCGATCTAGGATCGTTTTACTGATTATACCAATTTCACTCTTGCAATGGTTGATGAGACGGCAAGGGTGTTTTCGGTTGAAATTTTCCTTGTGGTCATTTAAGCTGATAAACGCATACGTTTAATTCAATACATATGTACAAACTGAAGATAAAGGTAAAGTTAGAGTTTTTCTTACTCGTATATCTGATTATATATAAGCTGATAAGCGGATACGTTTAATGACTGCTTCAATTTTATCAATAAGCTTCAATACATATGTAGAAACATACGTATATCTGATTATATATATAGTATTAGTGCTAAGCTCATGACCGTAGATGTAAATCGGCAATATTACTAAACAGGACAAACAAACGTGACATAAGACAAATACAGGGACAAAACAACATCAAAGAAAGTAAAACAATATAAAAAAGGGAATGGGAATAGGTTTGTGCAGAAGTGTAAAAGAAACTATGAGAGATGACACAGCTTAGAAGACATGATGTGAAGAGGAAGAAGGATAGCATTATTGCCGTCAGCACCATACAGTTAAGTACAAGCCGGCAGCAAACAAAACAAAGAGTAAAAAGGATGTAGGTAGCCCAGATGGTAAATTGAAATCGTGGATCATCAGTCGATGACGATATCAGTTATTTCGGGGAATTAACTAAAATTATATATATATACTAAAATTATATATATGTATATATGTATATATATATATGTTATATGTATATATATGTACATATGTATATATATATATATATATATATATATATATATGTATATATGTATATATATATATTATATGTATATATATGTACATATGTATATATATATATAGGTATATATGTATATATATGTATATATTCGGAAAATAATGAGGCAGACAATCCTGTTAAAAAAATTGTTAAACATTATATGGCTGGTTGTGCTTAAATGTCTCTCCTACGAAATGTAAATAAGAATATGCGAGATTTGTCCTCTGGAGATAGTAGACATTAATGAACATTCGAGGAATTTTCGAACGGATAATTGAGCTTAAATCCAAAATTTTAACTGGAGCCCTAGCTTGTACAATATTATTGTCTTTGGGCTTATAAAATTGTGTTTTGTTATAAGTACAAAATGTAAAGTCTGACGTTATGTTTTTTAATTTTTCAATAAATAAGGACCATTACGACCTAAAACAAAAAGGTCTATGGGCTAGACTCCTAAATATTAAATTTTATAAGGCAATGTCAACAGAGTACTAAGTTCATAAATGTACAGCATCTTGACTGATAAAATGCATCAGTTCCACCTTTTCGAAAAACTGGAAAATTAACAATATTGTAAGAGTACTGAAATTATTTCATTATAAATCACATGATATTTTGTGATTATTGCTCCATTGTATCAAAATATGTTCTTTTTCATACTTTTCTTTCCATTATAAGCTCTCAAGAAATCTATAAAAAAGCAAAAGATGGGCACTTTGATAGGTCGATGGGACATTTACGTTTTTTGGATTTAAAAAGCAACAGCAGCTAGCTCATTCTTATAAACTTTAAGATGATGTTTCAGTCCACAAGCACTCTTGAATTAGCTCCAATGGACTCCGCAGTTAAGGTTAGAAAAGTGTCTTGTAACATGAAAATGTTGCAAACTTAGGTTGACTGTTATAGATGTGACTTTATATGGTTTACATAAGCAGCTTTTAAATAAGGAATTCTAAAGCAATCAGGACAAACAAAAACAGGAATTCCTTATGAATATATCATCTCCATGTCCTATTTTCGATTAAGGTTTTGAAGTATTGTTTTACCAACTAACACGTTCTTATAATTCTGAGTGTTTTGTTTAACAGTCTCTCACAAGATGCCAAGGCGTTTGCTTTCAATTATCACTACTGACTTTTGCTAACTTCACATTCATCTCCTGTTTATCCTTTCGTCATTTCTTCGGCTTCTCCCAATGTCACTACTTGTAAGGCGGTTGAAGACAATATTAATTTTACACTGTCTTAAACCATCCATGTAGACATCATAAGCTGTAAAGCCACACCTTTCCTTACTGATTATCCTATAGATTACTATTAAATGAGAGGATTTAATTCAACATTGCTGGTGAATACGCTTCAGAGGGTAAATTTGGCGCTGGGGAAATTTCCGAGTTTTTTAAATTCAAACAAAAATGAAAATATGATGCAAAGAAAGTAAAAAAGTATTTTGGTGGGTATCCTTAGGTTTTCAGTAGGTCATACTCTTTTTGTGAATACGGCAACAAGACGTATATGCCTTACCAAGGCTTCATCTTTACCAGAATAAAAAAATTTATAGCTTGACTAAGTTTTGATAAGTCCATCTTTATAAGACAGCTGTGTCTCTCACAATTCAGTTTCACCTGTGACATGAGGATTTTGTATTGTCTAGAAAAATTCGAACATTCCAGAAACAGAGGAGGGTAGGCAATTTATCAAGATACTGCTCTTTGAGGTAAAGACTTTCATGTTGTTGCTCAGATAAATTCGGTACTCCACAGATAAAATACTGACTCGAAATGAAGCAACAGTTGTTAGAATACCTTTCTTGTTACTATCCCAGCGTTCCTGGAGTGAGCATAGCTACCAGAAAGGGCTGATTTAATACATAAAACTCTACCTAAAGCCCAGCTTTCATTCTCGATAAAAGTAAAGTTTCTGATTGATGACTCCTTGCTTTCAATCTATAAAGTTTTCGTGTTTCTTTATTGGTATTAAAAAAACAAACATAAAATTAAAAATGCAAAAGATGAATACAGACACTCTTTTTATTGTACAAGAACCTCATACAACAATTTACCCAGTGACTAAGTTAACATCACTTAAATTTATTTACCTGCAGAATAAGACAACTGATGATTGACTGTATAAAATACATTCTAATCCCCAAGAAAATGACCTTTACTAAAAAGATAGGGTCTACAAGACTGTAATATCTAGTAGGAATATCCTCCTAATAGACTAGCAGAATTTCTGGACCAGACATAATAAGTTTTTTTAAGATGGTCTCCTCTGTATACAGAGCTTTTTGAAGTAGGAATTTTTATACCTTAAAAATAACGTGTTGCTTCATTAGACATTAACAGTTTTTACTGAGGAGAACGTAAGATACCAGCTCAGTAGCTTTTGTTCACCATGTCAAAGGATGACTATGAGAGAGCTAGAACGCCAGAGAGAGGTGGTCTACCAACACCAAAGTCTTGGCAAAAGTAAATTTGCAGATGTACACAAAAGGCACTATCATTCCTTAAATTATTAGACTATATATATAACAAAGAGGACACTCATCATTAGTGCAAATTTGTTTCTTTGATTTTTTGGCTGGAGAAATCAACAGAGGATGATCTTCTCCGGTGACACAAAGAAATTAGTGCAGAAAACAATTTTCTCTCTCTATTTTCTCAGCTAAAAATTAGCAACAATTAAAAATTTTTTCATCGCCTCGTTATAAGTGAGTTTTGTGATATTTTCTGATATATGATTTTTTTTTATAAAATCTGCCCCTTTACATCTGGACTATTGCTTGAAAAAAAATGTCTCAAGTTAATCAAGTTGAGCTAAATTCTGAACTCAAAGTTTAAGATTCCATTTAAACTCTTAAAGTTCAAGATCGAAAACCTCTCCCGTTACAATCCATTATTTGACTTTATACTCCATGTTCCTCTACTCGATTTGATTACCCTGTCAAACGGCGTCTTTCAAAGAGGAATATAAATCATTTTACCAACTTAACTTTTGATTCTTTTAAGAAGAAGGGATCGCATATATTTTTCAGATACATACTTTTGGAACATTTCTGTGTATTGTGTATATAACATTTTTCATCCTGGTAGCTAAAGCTGTAAGTTCAAATGCACTTTAAATTTATATTTCCAATATTTATTAAAATATTTTTGTATTTTTCTGTTTCAGGCTGTAGGTTAATCTGTCAAAGATTATGAAATATGATTTTGCTTCCAGTACAAGGACGATCTCACGAATTGAGGTTGCCCCAATTTGTTTGGGGATGTATTGATTACAAATAGTATAAAATAACTTAATTAAATATGGTTAATAGAGCGTTTTTCTTCACGAATTACAGATTAATTGTAGGTAGGCTTATAAAATTACAGTTTTTAAGGCCATTTGAACTTTTTCTAAAGTAAAATTGCCATATTTGAACATCTTTTGATTATTCAATAATAAATAGACATCGTTTTTAGTTCAAGTACCTAGATAACTGCAGGAGTCTGCAAATGAGGCAGTTGAAACCGATACTGTTGTCATAGTGATTGAATCTCAATGTAAGTCGTCTTTTAAGAATAACAATATTTATCTTTCAATATTAATAGTTTTTTTCTATTCATTTATATAATTTTCCTTATGTTTTTTTATTTTAACTTGTCTTTTCTTTCTTCTGCTTACTGTAGCAGATTCTTTGACATGCTAATACCAATTCAAAGCCCATTGTATCAGGTTTGTTACCTCCTAAAAAGGATCCAATCGAAATTCAAAACCTTTTTATATTGAAGATGTTGAGCAGGAAACGAGAGCAGATGCATAAAAGAAGAATTGCCAAAGGTCGTCTGACGAAGACAATACGGATCGTTTTGGTTCTGGCAATTAACGCCTCTCTTGACGTCAAAATATTCATGTCGAGACCCCATAAACAAGAGAAAAAGTAGAGACGGGAGAAAGAAAGATAAAGAATTGAGTGCTTTATTTATTAAAGCATGAATATTAACTCTAATATCACGTTGTCATGTTTCTTGGCTCCTCCAGAATAATGATGATGATAAAAATGAAGATGATGATGACCAATTTGTATGCCATTGACAAGCTGCTACAAATTGTTGACTCTCGCCACTTAGAAAATAGTTCTCAAGATAGGTGCCACCTCAAATTCGGCAAATTTTGATAATGATTTTCTAATAGCTACATGAACTAACATGTGGGAAAATGGCACTAAACGTGCATCTGCTAATACATAGAAAATAAAACAGAATCTCTGTTTTATTTTCTGTATGCTCGGTTATAATTGTTATGGGAATATGGTGTTGTTTTCCCTTCATTCGATCATTTTTGCAAAAATTACATTTCATAGAGTAAATGTCGCTGCATGTACCTGTATCTCCTTTCTCACGTAACTCGGATGTTGAAAAAGATAGGGACAGATCTATCTTATGACTTGAAAGGATAAGACTAAACGTTTGGTTGGATGGTTCTCTCTGGACACCATGTTATTCTGGGTCAATATCTTTTAAGACAGTATTACTTTGTGTTTCTTGATGTTTCCTTCCACCCAATTGCTCATGTAGAAGTATTACTACAAATTTGCTATCTTTGGTAGCATCTGAGATATGCTTGTTCCCAGTGAATTTACTATCCTTGCTTTCGTAATGAACAACACATTCTAGTTCTCTTTGAGAATTTGGTATCTGGGACATAAAAGCTGGTAATAAGTCATAATCATTTTTCGTACGAATGTAATTGAAGAGGAACATCAAGTTTCGAAGGAAATAAAACTGCACTTAATTATGTAAAGAAGGGTCCTGAAATATTGGTGATAAGTATGTTTAAAATGAGAAACATACCTAATAAATGAAGCAACGAAAGAGTTTACATCAAATGGGAACTTCCATGGTAAACGTATAGCAGTTTTTCAATGTGATTCTTCCAACAAGATCACACAACTCAACTTTGAAAATGAAATATCACTGATAGCAAAAAGCAGGTTTTGTTTTCCTGTTGCTCAACATAGTCCACTGATAAAGTCACCTAATAGACGCAAAGGCAATTAATAGCCATAGTGGAAATTTGATTGGAACTAAAATAAATAGCAATAATAGTGTTTTGTCACATTATCATTCATTACCAAATTCGAGCTATAAAAGTTCGGTTGTTGGCGACAAAGTTCATACGGTCTAAAGCGCAGACTGATAAATTTAACTTTAAGTGAAATGCAAATTTATCATAAAAGTAAAGGATATAAGGATACGGTAACGTTTAATTTGAGATCTACTCATTCAAAATTTTCATCGAAATAGTTTGTATTGGGTGACAGTGTTGCAATTTATCACAAAAAAGAAAACTGTCCATTCTCTCTTCTGTAGAGATAGAGCCTTTCACCTGTAGTCATTTATATACGTATTTAACCCCTAATATCCCCCCCAGCAGATGCCCCTTTACGGTTATTTTCCCAAATGCTAGGGCAAAAAGCGATTTTTAAATGACTATCCGAATTTCACCACCTTAACCTGGAGCCTACCTCCAGTACAATCTGAACTTGCTCCCTGAGGGTGCATTTGCCTCGAATTTTCAGAACGAGGTTTCTTGTTCTGACAACATTTGTGTTCCTTTTGATCAGGTGCAATTTGATTTTCAGAACATGGAACTTGAAAAGACAGGCGACTTCTGTGGTTTGGTTTGAAGAAGCGGTGAGCACAAGGCTTAACAATGGACGGGAGGAAAACAGTCCTTATAGCTACAAACAGCTCTAGTCAGATAGGGTTCTCCCTTGGTTCTTTACTTGCTTCTGACGAACATTACCAAGTTTTTATTGCAGTTGACAAAGGAGAATCGGAAAATCAATATATGACAATGGTGGGTAACAAATCCAACCTAGCAACTCGAGAGTTGAACTTTCGTTCAAATGCTCATATGAGTAAGCTTTCAAATGAAATTTTGACTACAACTAAAAGAATTGATGCCTTGGGTAAGTAGTTTATTTTAATTTTCGAGGAAAAGCATAGAAAATAGCTTTTTGCCATTACATACACTGAAAATCTTTACCTTTTTGATCTGGGCAACATTGAAGATGCCTTTTGGCCCAAATTGTTTCACCCACAAAAAGGCCAATGTGTTTTAGCTTTAGAAACCGCTTGTATGCAATTAAAAATAGCAGGTAATATGAAAGGCCATTTGTTTTGCTTTTCTTAACAATGCTAAGTTTTTGGAGTTCGATTCACAGCAATTTAATGTACTTTTAACATATTAACTTATTGTATATTTTCAAAACCTTTACTTTAGCTTTAACTGTTTTTTTATATTAATTTACACAGTAATTAATAAAATCAATCAGTGTATTAATATGCCATCCATGGAAGGAACCAGGACTGGCCTCTTGAAATATGGGAGATCACAGCTTTCAACTCGAAAAGTTCCAAATTTTTCGTTATATTAATTGGACCCCAAACAAATCAGTTTGAAAATTTGTTCAGAAGGTATGGAATTTCAGTGGAATAGTAAAAGAAAGGCACAGCCAAAAAAGAGATAGCCCTAACTTATTTCTTACCAGGATAAATGTGCGACGAGAGATCTTCCCAAAAATTTAAAAAATCTGTGAGTAAGATTGATAACTATACCCTCAGCAATCGGCATGCACCTACTATGACGAATGGTCAAAAAATTAGATATTCCCAAAAGCATTCCACTGCCACAATTTTTGTTTTTGATTTCAGATTCTCAAGTATTAAGGTGTAAAATAGCAGTTGTTAGGTTGCAGGGTCTGGCCTGGTGTTATAATCATTTATCTGATATATCAAGGGACTTATTGAAAAAAACAGAATAAACTTTTCAACATAAATTGGAGTTGACGATTTCTTAGTCCACAACCAAAATTATTATATTAGCATTGAATTCTTCATATGGTAACAGCTAAGTAAGGAAAGGTTTCCATTTTTTTTCAGTGTGAAATTATCAGGTTTTGCCAGGAAACATACAAAACCATAATATTTGACAAGGACTGGTATGGGCCAGGTGGTGTTGATTTCTTAGAATTTGCTTTGAATTGGTGCACCGTTGAGAGATAGCCAGCTTTCTCACAGTTATTGGCACTTTCCCAAGATGTTTTTGGCAATAATGATATGGTACACCTAATGACAATCAAACCCATTTTGAGTTAAGTGAGTGAGTTCAGTGAAGAAGGTGTATCATTTGTTTTATCAGATGTGAGTGTGCTATTTCTCTTAATAAGCTTGGTAGGATTAAAGACTGAATTTTTTATTATGCTGATTATGTTACCCCAAGACCAGTTTCATTAAATATGGATTTGCTATAAAAGAAAATAGCAATATCTAACAAGAACCCATTGGTTTTGGGATTTAATATCATTTGTAAGCTCCTGATGATAATGTTTGAGATATAAGATATATTTACCAGCTTGCAATTTTATGTCCAGGGCAACATACAACAACTGAAATTCCCAAGAACATGGAAGAGCCAAAAAGAGTGACTAATTTACTTGATGTGCCTAAAAATTATTGTTTTGTCTTCAAAAAGATATAGTTGGGATTTCTGATAAATTTAACTTCTGGAACTCCCAGTATGATATTATCCAATACCAACATAGTTCTGAGAGTAGGTCCACCCCCCTTCCTGTATGATATGGTAACATATGCAATTGAAAAACAAAGCTTAAGCACTGTGATAACATTAGAGCAAGCAGAGTGAGTCATATGGAGATTGAAGTGTCTTTTAGTCACAATTATAGTTGGATTCTTTGGTTTTTTATATTGGTAATAAGCAGACACTTGTACAAGAGTTTAAGATTGCTCACATTGTAGTTATGTCTTTAAGGTAAGACTTGATTGTTCATCAGGCCAACTACATAGCTGGAGTTTGCACTTTTTAACCAGTGTTGTGGCCAGTACTTGTACTTCATGACATAATAGAAGTGTGAGGTAAGTGTGGAGATGTACAAGATTATGTACATAATTCAGGCAGAACCATTAGGTACCATCATTTTTGAGTTTTTCCAGCTTCAATAATGAGTGTGTATTTTCAGCAGAATTTCCTAAACATAAAAGCAGTTACATTGCCATATAAATTAATATACTTGTAGTACACACTCTGTCTAATCCTATTCAAGGTGTTAGGTGCTAGCCTGATTTCATATTCTAATTTTGCCCCTTTATTAGGGGAGGTAATAGCCAGTTGTGGGTCCATACAAAAATAAAAGCCAGGAATACATATTTGAAAATGGTTTTGATATAATTGCTGGTTATTGTTTTTAATAAACTGAACTGAGTGCTGCCACATTCCCCCTAAATTTCATCCAGACACATATGAGTGTTTTAATGTTATTAGGGGTGTTTCTATTACAAGTGTTTTATTTTTAGTGCACTTCCCACATTTGCCACTTTTTTAATATAATCAAATAATTCAGGCATTCTTAAAAAGTAAATTGTACTTGTTTTCAGAAATTAGTTTGGCTATTTTGATGTGACATTTCTAAGTGGCTTATTTTGATGGATATATTTTCTCATGTCATGTAGTTTGTTTGTATTGCACAGGTTGCACAGGGATAAGGGCCTTTTACTTAGAAGAAAAACCACATAATTCTGGGTAGTTTGATATTTGTGTAAACTATGCTTCTGTGTTACAAAATGACCAAATAAAATTCATCCACATTTAATTCTGCAGTTAGACATATGTTGTTTGTCAGTATTGTTTGCTCTATACAACCTCTTTTCCAGGTAAGACTTGCTTTGTAGGAATTTTAATTTGTCTGTAACAATTTTTAGTCAGTGCTTTTGACAGCTGGGCTAAGTCACAAACTGTGCTTTTTGAAAGGAGACCATGCAAAGAGAAATTAGTTCTGGAAATAGGATCAATAAATATTATGTGTACAGTTTATAGTATCTGTGATATACCTTTTCCTGAGTTCTTTGGAAGTAAAATTTATTAGAATATTTATAAAGTGCTTTCCTGAACATTTTCTTGCCATTTTTATTAGCATCTCAAAAATCTGATAGCAGGTCATTTAAGATGTTTAGAAGACCATTTGGTGATGTTTGTGAATCCCAGTTATTTTAATGGGTTAATTTTTGTATGCTTTTATTATAAAAAGTTTTTTAGTTTAAATATATTGACCAATATAATTGCACCAGCAGTCATATTTGATTTGACAGTTCTGCCAATTCTGTCTAACAGATGCTACTGCTCTTGATGAGTATTGTGATGATTATTTGAAACCAGTTTGGTTCCATTGCTCTGGTGGACTTGGATTGTATTCATTTTAGCTTTTTTATTGTATTTACTGAATTACTTGCCTCTCTCCATTATGTTAACATGTTTATGTATGTGTAGGATCATTGTTTAAACATATATTTTCATGGTAGGGATAAAAACTGGTGCTTTAACCTCTTAAATGTAACTTGAGTGCTTGATTAATGTTAATGATACTAGAATTCTGACACACTGTTTTGTGTTTTAGGTCCAGTCAGAAGGTGTAAATTATTTATGACTTTTCAGTTTAGTTGTGCTACATATTATTAACATTGATTTTTCAATGCATAAATAAAGGTTGGCTTACATATGCAAAAAGGTTGTAAAGGTGTTAGGGACATAACCAATGAATGCAGTTTAAGTAATGAAAAACCCAGAAGAAAAACACTAAAAATTAGTGGAAAAATAAGTGACAATATTTTTAACATTTTTGGTAATAATTATAGAAATTAACAAATGCAAAATCAAAAATAGTAAAACTTCCCCAGTAACAATGAACAAAGTTTGTGATAATGTTACTGCATCAGACTGATTCTGAAACAATGCAATCACATGATGTAGGTTCTTGCTGCTTTGCCCACATTGTGCATACCATGAGCAACACATGTTAGAGGTATCACCCTTAAAAAGAGCCCCTTGAGAACATCAAATATGATTTCTTCATGTAGCTTTCAGCATCTGATAGGAACAACAAGACCCAGACATAGAATAAACCTTTGAGCCGTAGCAGTTGTTGAGCCTTATTTATTGTTTGGTTGATTGTGGAGTGGTTTATGCTCTCTAGGAAGGTTGGGTATAAAAGGTGAGCCTTTGCTGGTTGAGCATCATTGAGTAGGCCAACAGTGACAGTTGCAACATAGTGATTGCAAGAATCATTGGTTTTAATGATGCTTATCCAACAATAGGCACTTTGGAAAATAGCCCGTACTTGTTCAAGTTTATCTATGTTTGTGTGTTCCACCCAGTTTTTTCACATGTTGACTCATCTGGAATCAGCTGTTTCATGTGCATTGAAGAAAAGATGCATAGTTTGGTTGTTTACCTTGATTAGCAGAATACTAGTTGTCATCAGAATCTTGTACATGGTTTCTAAGTTTGGTATGTGTTGAGATAGAAAGGACTGGTGCTAAATAGAATCTGTGCTGGTAGCTGGTAGCATGCCTGTTGTGTTTGCAGCTATTCAGGTTTTGGTTCAAATCATTTTGACTACAATTACTTTCTTGTGTTAGCTGTTGAAGACAGTTTATATTTAGGCATATAAGAGTTAAATAAAATAACATGACACAGCAGACTAAAGTAAAATGACACAATGCAACAGAGAAGTAGACAAAGCAGAGGTAACCTTGACATATCAGGAGAATGATTCTGACTTTTTTCACCTGTTTGTGTACTTGTGTAAATTTCAAACTGCCTAAGCAGCTGTTAATGAAAAGATAATGATGCCAACTGATGATGGCAAAGAATTTTGGTACTTTTCAGGAAGTTTAAATGAAAATAAGTGATAAAAACAAAAATAATTGCTAAAAGCAAAGAATTGAAAATAAGTATTTTAGGAGGCAACATGAAAATAAGTGAAAAATAAATTATAGTAATATGAACCAAAATGATTGGTAACCTATTTTTGATTGAAATGGCACCTTACAATAGAATTTAAATACAACACAAGGCACAGTATAGCATACATATGCAGTGATAGCAGAGCCACTTTGAGATTTATCATTTTCAATGTAGTAATACAAGAAATCATGCCACATTGTACAGAATTTTAAATAGAAAATTCCTGAAACACACATGCAGTGATTTGAACGTTCCCATTTTTATAAAACAATTTACAAGTTAAATTTGCAGAACACAGAACTGAATGCGAAATCTGTTATTGATTGGTAAAGTGAGACCTTGTTTGGTAAGTGGTATTTCCATTTTGAATATTGAAATTGACTTTTTAACTGCTACTTTTATTTGAAAAATGTAATCATATTTAGCAAAGCAGAATAACCTTAGCTGCTGTAAAATAACACATGCTTGTTTATATATGATAATTTGCATAATAATTGATTAAAATGTAGTAACAGTTATTTATCTTATATCTTTATAGTGTGTGATACTGGAGCAGGAATATCGGGACCTATTGAGAGTGTATCATTGAAGGTAGTAAAAGATATTTTTGATACTAATGTTTTTAACCTGGTGAGGGTGGTAAAGGAAGTTTTGCCGGTTATGAAATCAAGAAATACTGGACATATTGTCATAATAAGCGGTGTTCATGGAGTTATTGGAATGCCTTTCAACAGTGTTAGCAGTTCTTCAATGTTTGCCATTGAAGGTTTAGCAGAGGCGCTTGCAATGGAAGTGCTGCCATATCATATCAAGTAAGACATTTTTTATTTTTTATTAATTCATATATAAAAATATATAGCAATAATAAATCGTGTAAAGGATCCTTTAGAAATGCAAACCAATTCTTAGTCATTTTCCCTCTTCCTCTCACTTTTCAGCCACTGTCAACTTTTGGCAAAATAATCCTCATATCTTTCCTTAATTTGACATCATCTGTAGCTTAATTATTTTTTTGATCAAAAAATCTGTTTGGGTACCATACCCCTTAGCCCCTATATACGACACACTTGATCGTCATTATACCCACAGTAAAAACTTAACAATTTCACAACTTAATTTTTTTATGACGATCTTCAGTTTCACATCAGAATATTTATCAATACATTGTTATTTAATAATATAAAAATTATCTTTGTTTCGTTGTCTTTTCTGTTCAAAGGGCGCTAAATTAGTTATCAATCTTATCGAAAATGTTACCACTACTCTCGCACTCACGCAAAAGACCAAAAGACTTGGTTGCACATGCTCTTATCTGCTCAGACAGAGACAATAAATCAAACAACAATAAACATATATTTCACAATAATGCTGAATAAAAAAAACTTGAGTTTTATTAAAACCTCCTTGGACATTAATATAGTGTTAAACGATTATCAACAATTTTCCCAAAAAACTTGCAATCTTGTATTCATCACACCCAAGGTTCTTTACTCCAAATAAAACAGCCGATAAATATGAATTTTTTAAGCGTCCATCAGTTAATTTTTTCATAAAAAATGATGTCAACTTTTTGGTATCCCTCCCCTCAGGAGCATTTAACGTCATTTGTGAACGTCTACTAAGCGAAGCTAGGCAGAATGTATGGAAACTTCTGAAATCAGCCAGAAGTGTTTTTTGCTTTTAATTAGGATGAAGGCAGAAAGAGTGCAGCAATTAATGTTTTATGATACGTACTGTATGCTTATAATTAAACCAGTAACCTGACTCATGTACATTACGAAGTTAGCTCTCTCATAGAAGGAAGGCCTACCTGAAACACGTTAACTATTGTTTAAATTTACATTTTTTTAGCTTGTATTTTTGTGGCAGGTCTTGCAAAAAGGGTGCCCATGATTATAGTAGTACGTCTGTGCCACAAAATCATGTCATTTCATTGGAAGCACAAAATTATTTTCTTAAAAACCCAGCCTTTTGTGACGAATAAATGCGAACGAGTGAGCTTTACTTCAGCCCATAATAAAGCCTCTGTTGGTTTTACTTTTTGGGGAATACGTTTATACTTTCAAAGCCCGAAAAATGGAATCTCTTTCAAATTTGTTAGCAAACCCTTGTGCAAGAATTAGATGTGAAAAGGGTGAGTTTTTCTTTATCATATTATGGAGTGCTTTATTGTTTATGTGTTTTTCAGTGAGGGAGTTGGAGGATTTTCTGATATTTTTTTTCAAGTTATATGTACTTCTAAAATCATGTGATTGCATTTCTGATATCAGATTTGTGTAGCCTAGTTTAAATGGACGCATTATAGAGATCAATGCAGTGGGCGTCCGGGAGGTTTTTCACAGGTATTTTTTTTAATTGCTTTTCAGCATTCCGAGTTCTGTTGACTTATTCCTTCAATAACCAGATTGATTTCTTAACAAAATATTGTTTTTAAATGATTTTGTGCAGGTGCTCAAGCATCTTTAATATTTCTAGTTGTATTTTTTATTGAACAGTAAGTTGATGTATCCTAATCTGATATTTAATGGTATAATTTTGGACACTTTCCAGGCATTGGGTATTGTGCTTTTTTAAAGAGATAAAATGATCATAAACGCGGCCACCTTGGGAGAACTATGCAAAAATCTTCACGTACGCTAGGTGTCATGCTATTGTGTCATGCTACTTTTTACTTTCGAGGCACTTCAGGTGCTTGTGAAATGTATTAAAACACTGATAACTTTATATCGCAAATGCGTAACGGGTTTCAATTTCAGAATATACCAGATGTATGTATGAACGATTTTCAAAGGAGCAATAAACTGCCTTTCAGTTTTAAAATTGATTTTTTCAATGTTGCTTGCAACTTGCTCGAGACACGCAATTGCAATACTGTTTTTAGAAGATTAAACAACAATATCAGAAAGAAACTGGCAACAGTCTTTCAGGACGTTATAAGTTTAAATGAAAATTTTAATGACAAAACGTAAAGCTGGACGCGAATAGAAATATTGGAATATCACCATAGCCTTTCAACCTTTGTAAAAACAAGTAGAGAGCCATGATGGTCAAAACTGCACAACCGGGTACGCTTTGTTATTAAAGATATTTATGCAATATTAGGATGAGTAAAACCCAAGTCCGAGTTGGGTAACAACTATGGCCGAAATGTGGTACTGGTTGACTGTTTAACACAATCTTTGCGGTTTTTGGAGTAAAAGTTTCAAACAAGGTGTAAAATCACATATTGTATTGGGCTGTAAAGAAAGGAAAATTTGAGACAAAAGAAATGAAGTCGCTTTTTACATAAAACACTTTGGGTCATAAGAAAAAGCAATTAAATGAAAGAGAGTTCTAAGTGTAGGGAGTTGGGGTAAAGAAACAACAATCTTCAAAAGGCTTCCATACTTGTAGAACCGCAGCGTCATCACGATGAAGATGTTGTGAGTAGCGAGTCAGTTGACCTGAAACCAAAAGAAAAAGAATAAAAGCCCTTTCCGTAATGGCAATGGTGGTTGGAAATTAAGACTGGTGATATTACGCCCCTGTATCAAGGTTGTCAGAGTTGAAGCTATAAGGAGACTAATAAACTTGGAAACTTGTTTCTGAACGCTTTAAGGAAACCGAAATGACAAGATATTGCTTTTGACTAAATATGACAACAATGCACTGCTCGAGAACTAATGGTGAATTTGTAAAGATAAATTGTTAATTTGAATGCAAAATACTTCATTTACCTTTTCACTGATCAGATATAACGGGCATTTGACAGAAGAATCCCAAGAAATCTCAGTTAACAAATTATACAAAAATTTCAAGTGGTTCAGCCCTTGCCCTATGTGGTACTTCCAAGCCTGCAATTTATTTAAATAAGTAGAGGATAGGTATTCCTGTTGCTGCTGCGAGAAGTCATGTTGTTTCACCAGGGTTGAAAATTACCACTATTTCTCACCTTCACGTCAGTTTCAAACAGTAGCAAATTCTGTGCATTCCAGGGAAGGGGTGTATTGCGAACACAGCCAGAATGAAGAGGGATGTGATCGGTACAAATGTCGGTGAATGAAATGTTATAGAAAGGTCATTGACTCAGAGAGGAAATAGAGCTAGAAAAAGAATATATTCCTGAAAACCATTACATATATAGTGCTTTTCTAACTAGTTCAAAAGATTTTTTGTTTGTGTTTTGTATTTTAATCGATCTTTTCCTCACATTTTTGTAGGTTAAGCCTTATTGAGCCTGGGCCAGTTGTTAGAGAAACTCAAGAAACATCATCAAATAAAATGTCAAAGTCAACAAATATTATCGATAAATTAACATACGACTTGTTTACTTGCTGTAAAGAGAAACAAAGTGGCATTTTTGAGACAATGGGACAAACGCCAGAGTGCATTGCAGTTGACGTTGTTGAAGTTATTAAAAATCAAAACCCACAATTTAGGTATATGACAAATAAACTATATTCATCCGCATTAGCAGAAAAACTTTCTGACAATACTGGTAATGATGTATTGTCATCTTTAAAAAAAGTTTTTTCCAATTAATTTTTTTATCGTTTATACAGGTATTCTTCTTAAGAGTAGGGGCATTTTCCCCCGATTTTTCGCACAAGCTTTTTTGTACAGATAAAACCAAACATTAATTATATTTTATTGTGTTTCTTAACAAGATAAAAATTTTCGCAAATCATCAAATTACACCAAAGCATACATATTCCCTTTTGTAATATAAAGGAGTTTGTTTTTGAACAAAAGCCTCTTTCCCGAAATCGTTTTATTTGATCCAAGGCGCAGGTATTCCCTGTGTCATATTGCTGTGTCATTATGCCGTTACAACAAAATAATCAATATGACCTCCTTTATTAATTTTTGGATTAACTCAACTTTACCGGATCGTAGAGTAAAAAAGCTGTGCTGTTCACTACGAGAGACCAAGCCTGAGCATATTTACAATGACGCCCCTGATAGTAATTCATTGCATCTTATCTGTACCATATTACGGATTGGGCTGCTTTATTATCGACGCGCTAGCTGTAGAATATTGGGCTCGCCCAATGGTGAAGTTTTCATCTTGTCACAGGAAGTTGCAAGTTGTTAAAAAGTTGAAAACGAAATATGGAATTATTTGTAATCTTAGGAAAACGGATACTCGAATATCCCTGCACGATTTAGATTTTAAAAGATTCCATCAAATTACTCGTTTCACATAATTACGTAGTGTTGTATCAGCTGCCTTCATGCCTGTTTAAGGACTGGTTTATTTATTTATTTATTCATTTATTTATTTTATCACTTTTATCTATTTATTTCCGAAAATCGATGGGACATGTACCGAACACACAACGAAAAAAACCCATCTCTACCACTGTCCCTTGATTATTTCAATGGCTTCTTTTTAACCATTACTGTACAACACTTGGTACTGAATTATCGTTTTTGAACAGCTTTTGCTTTCCAAGGATAGAGAAATGACCTCTATTGCAGTTCTTAAGAATATCTCGACACAAGAAAAGCCAGATGTTATCAAAGTACGTATATAGGTAAGCACAAGACAATTAGTACTCTCATGTGCAAGTATGTCACTAATTACTGCACTCTCAATCACATTATGTACATTAATAAGGAATGAGTGATGAATTGTAAATTTGATTCACAATAATTTCGCTATGGTCATTAGACCCAAAATGTAAATGCCAGAAGATACTCTTACCCGTCATAACTTAGATTTTTTTCAAATCAGTGGCTTGCTTTATGCACCACACGATGACCCATGTGCTACTTATTGTGCCTGCATACAAGAGTACGTTCTGTTCGCTTGCAAATGCTGTTATATTTTAACACAATTTCCTGCGCTATAAGGATAGATAGCTCAATACAGTTTTAACATTCACTGACTATAAGTATAGTCGGATAATGCTTTCAACTGAATTTTGTTAAAGAGAAGCTGTCAGTTATTATTAATCGTATACATCTTTAATACATCTAGCGGTACATATCTATCATGATTGATCCCCACAATGGGTTTATGGTTAATCTTGTCATCAAAATACGGCCAGCAATTTGTATCATTTAATCCTCCCGTCAAATACAGTCTTTTTTTTACTCAACAGAAAGGTATCTAGAAGACATATGTCTGGAGTTCATGAATCTCGAAATACATTGTTACAGTTTTTACTAGACGTTCAGCACGGTTTGATGGGTCGATGGAAGATTTATACCGATTTTACTGTTTTTGGGGGTCAAAACTGAATTCTCCATCCGAATCCGACGTTTCTTTTGATGGTGAGAAGTATCACTAGGCAGAGACAATTAAGTTGCCGTAAGACCTTGGAGACTCGCCTTGAAGTCAGTAAACCATCGAAAGCTTTTCTGTATCACCTGGCTATTTATTTGTTTTCAGCCACTGCAATTATAACGTCTGGGAGTTTCCTCATTTTCATGCCCACTGTTGAAGTAGTCTCAAAATTGCTTTTTCTGCTAACTTTATCTCAGACCTTCGATGCTCATAACCTTGCTTTATAACAGTGTCACTAATATAGCGTCAGCTGTTTAATCTTTCGTAACGATGCCTTTATTTTCTCTCCCAAATCTTTTTTTTTCACAAGGTTCAAACTGTTGAAGGAGAATTGGAAGCGAGTTGTTCTCGATAATCATCAGTTTCAGTGCCCTTTACACTGAAGAAACTCGCCATTTCCTTCTGGTAGAGTGTTCATGGAGTTTGAATTTCCAGAATACTCTTCTTTTGTTTATTGTAAAATTCAATGATCGTCGTCATCAGTCTTTTATGAATCCTTTACCCCCACTCCGTATGCATGTTAACATTGAGTTTTAAACTGCACTTGTTGATCTTTTACTTGCTTTGTCATCCGTGTCTTTTTCAGAGGGTAAACGTTTTTTAGATCCATTCCGAACACAAATTCTTTGAATACAGCCTTGTTCAAATTTTATCTTTCCCAGACCAGGGATAGCCTGCTTGTAAAGAATCAAACGCTTTTAAATAGTTCCACTACCTTTATTGAAAGTAAACTACCAAGCTACACCGTTGTGTTTTAGATATATTCTTAGAACTTTACATCATTATACTTTTGTTTCTCATTACAATTTCTGTCAGATTTTCTCGAAATTTTTATTGCAGAAAATTTCTCCATGGTGTATCCAAGGAAAATGTTTTTTAACTTAAAAGAGTTAGCACAACAGGATAGAACAAGACAAAATGAATATGCCAATTGGTTATCATAGTGTCCGAATTTGTCATCATTTTTGATAATATGTAAGTACTATCGGCCTATGAGCTCCCAAATAAACGTTTAAAACTTCAACATCTGAGAGTGGAATTTCTTTTTATTACTTAAACCCTAAGGGGCTAACCGTCAGGTCTTTTTTAAGTGACTTTGTAGTTTAACTTTTTTCAAACAGTCGCACTTCCCAATAATAGTTAGAAAAGCTTTCTCCATATAGGGTCAGTTACCATAGCCCTAAAAAAATTTTACAAACGACAATAATCTGGTCATAAGGTATGATGGTACTGTACTCAGCATAAATATGTAAAGCTTTTAAAAGACACATTTCATTATTTTTGCATATGTACCCAAATGGTATCTTTTACGATTAAAGCTCCAAATTAAAAATAAAATGTTATCTGGTTTAACCTATTGCGAACAAAGTGGAAGTATAAAGAGTTATAAAGCAGAAGAGAAGTTTGAACAGCGCAATCTTATACCTTTGTTCTTTAATTATAGTTTGTCGATGCAACCGTAACATGGTTAATTTTCCAAAGCAATTTTCATTTATTTGGAAAAAAATCTATAAGAAAACACTGGTGAAAAGAATATTTCTTTCCTCCTAGGAAAATGCATAATTGTAGCAGTACGGTCTGTTGTCAAAGTAAATTGTCATTTCTTGCTGTGAAATAGCTTACAAAAAATGTATGCAAGCACTTTCTGCAGATCGGCCCGGTAATGGACTGACACCAACACTTCAATGGCATGAGAGAAAAAGAATCAGTGCCATTTATTTTTAGGGAAGCTTTACAGTTAAGGCACCATAAAGCATTCAATTAAAAATATACTCTGCCCATTCCTCTGTTAGTTACCCTTATACTTTACACGTAGATTTACCTTTGCCGCAGCATCAGAATCAATGCTAACAATTATAATTGAGTTGCGAGCTCACAAATAAAATAATATTATCACTCGTATACTTTCACGGAGCTGGAGAGTATTTTTTTCTCGTAGGTAATAGACAGTTGCCTGTTTTTCGATCGCACTGTTCCTCTGGCCCAAATACCTATGGCTGACGAGTGACTCGGCAGCTTATGATTGGTAAAAAAGTTATGGAAGTGCTTAACATGTTTGCCTCTATCAGTATCATCCATGAATGTAGTCACGCTTTGAANTCTGTTTTAATCAGCAATATTTGTGCATTGATCTGCGCTAAAGTTACCCTTATACTTTACACGTAGATTTACCTTTGCCGCAGCATCAGAATCAATGCTAACAATTATAATTGAGTTGCGAACTCACAAATAAAATAATATTATCACTCGTATACTTTCACGTAGCTGGAGAGTATTTTTTTCTTGTAGGTAATAGACAGTTGCCTGTTTTTCGATCGCACTGTTCCTCTGGCCCAAATACCTATGGCTGACGAGTGACTCGGCAGCTTATGATTGGTAAAAAAGTTATGGAAGTGCTTAACATGTTTGCCTCTATCAGTATCATCCATGAATGTAGTCACGCTTTGAAAATAACTGGGCCCAACCGTCTCATTCTTTGTCTCAAAGCCAAAATGTTCTGTGTCGTAAATGCAACGAACAGCTCTGTACACGAAAAGAAACTTATTCAAACCTTGTTGGTTTTAGGGATGAATTAGTCGGTTTCAGAATGACCTTTGTATGTCATCATACTCTGATCAACAGAGAGTTTGCGTTGACGAAGACTACAAGTTACTGACAGTTCCGTAACGGTGTTAAATACAGATGGTAAGTATTTTCAGGCCTATTTTACCCAAACTGCCCTTGTTTAGAGGATGCCAAAAATAGTCAACTCTTGGAATCTGCTTCTAATTGTTTTAGAAAAGATTAAATCCTTGAAATTCTTATTGACCATCATTCCTTTGTACTAAGCAATAAGTGATTTCAACCTATCAGAATAAAAATCAAAATGCGATATATCTTTGTCAGTCCGATCGATGATGCGCTCCTTTTTTACCTCTAACATAGCTTTCTTGCAAAGTGGTTTTATCACATCATTTTCGCCGTGAAGAAAACTTGAAGACAAAAAATACGGGCTGAGATCAGCAAGTTCGATATCCTGTTTCAGCGGGGATGGTTTGGCTTCTGTTGGTGGAAGAGAAACATTTTCATTACTTCTTTTTAGTACAGTATATTTTTAGTATAGTTTGTACACCTGCAATCTATGATAATACAAAACCAGATCTTAAACTATTTTGGGGGGTGGGTGGCTTTGCGCGTGATGTAAATTGGTGACTCTGGATAAAAATAACCCACCTGTCGAGAGTACTACAACAATCCAATCGAATTACGTACTTTAAAACATTTAGATGACAGCATAAATCACTTTTTTTCTTCGGTCAGCATATTTTCATTAACTTTGCATTTAATTCGTTATTTTGGCCCAAAAATAATGTTTTTTTTGTTTAATTTTGGTGCTAAAAACTCATAAAGGTGAAATCTTATTCAGTGTCAAAAATATAGATGAATGAAAGACTTTGCACTAAAACTTGTGAAACTTTTTAAAATGGATACCAATTTACTTTATTATTTAGTTTTCACACTTTATTTACATCGGAAAACGTTCCAAATGACTTGGTGTGTATAAAATTACAAAGTCATTTAATTGACTTCAAATTTGGCACGGTAAATTCTCTCAAAAAACGAGAAAGAGTGATTTAATCTGCCACACGACTTTTACTGACATCAAATTTTGACAAAAGCATATTTTGAAATCTTTGGTAAAAAATTAATACTTGTGTTCCGATTTCAATTTCAGTTGAAAACTGGTAAACAAAATAGGATATAGCTCAAAACATCGTTAGAACTGTCTGAATAATTTGTCAACAATACGTAACGTTTTTATCAACGATTACATGTACATCCTGTCCTTTACATCAAACTCATTAGTAGAATATAGCATTGTTACATTTATCGTCCTTTCCAGCATGAACACAAACTCGGAATGAAATTTGCATGTTATTTGTTAGTAGTTTAAGTTAGTAGTTTACCTAAAACACGTCCGATTTTTTCCATATCTGATCTCAAATACCAATAAATTTGATTTGAACTTGATGATTTTATGACTATATATGAGGTTAATAACATCTACACCGCCTTAGGTATGCTCCAAAAATGCATGCACGTTTGGTTTTTCACACTAATCTTTCATTACGCTGACATCTGAATGCATTGTAACAAACAAATATTTTTTGGTCCACCAAGATACAAGCAGAGTATCACTGTGGCATTGATTAGGCCAAATTTGTTGACTTTTTTTAGACTATTGACTTTATTTTGGTGAAATGCCTTTTACATCTAAATTGTGCCTAAAATTGGGTATCTCTTTTCCAGTGCCTATTTGGCCAGAGTTACCGATGTAGAATATCGATCCATTGAGATATTCCACCCTGTGATCTTGTTGTGCCACAAAAATCATCAGAGGTACTTAGTGAACTTTTCGGTGCTTATGACATAATATTGAATGACTTCATCATCAAGCACTTCTGCCACCCTTTCATAGGACAGGGTATAATAGGTATACGGAGCCGTGTTATCATAGAGTGATAAGTAAAGGCAACCGTATTTGAAATATGTCCATGATACAAACAAAGAATCTCAACATTTGCAAGATAAGGATTAGAATGTCTTCCTGCAGCATTTTTTCGATTGAACTCTTCGAACGTAAACATGCAAATTTGTCACGTTTCCACCTTTTCCCTCTGACTTATTTACCGTCAAATTAAATAAAACGAGAAACGAAAATTTTTTTTTTAATTCATGGTACTAAATTACCTTTGAGCTGAAAAGACATCGCTTTAAAGATGTTCGGAGATAGAAACATCAGGGCAACAAAACCTTTCAGTTCACTTAGTCTAGAGACTTAAAATGTGTATACATATCTGAACTTTCAATAGCATTAGAGAAATTTTCTTTAAAAATACGAATATTGTTATTGGTGTCTTCAACCAGAGTCCAAAGTAAGTCATGGGAAATAAAATAGCTAAATTCTTACAAATGTTGCTGGTACCATTTGTGGCATATGTTGGACTAAGTCTTTTCGAAAGTATATTTAGGGCAGTTAGACGTCTAGAATTTCTGTGATTTTGTTCACAGACAGTTTTCCATTGTACAACCGTTGTTTTCTTTTTGTCGGAGTAATAGTATTTTTTGCATTCCTGCGCAGGTAACGTGATAGTTTTCTAAATTCAACACATTGTAACAGTCACAAAATTTCTGTTTCACAGAAATTTTGTGTTCAATTTTTCTTGTTCAGCTGCTGTAATAATTTTATTCTATTTGAAATGAAAGGAAACACGAGAAAAAACACAACTGCGTTAATTTCCAAAACCTACAAATTCAAATTCGAATGCCATTTCGTCATAAAGTAAAGCAGACTTTGTTGAGCTAATAATTGAACAAAACGTGTTAAAAATTCACTAGGTAACCTCCACAAAAGGAAAACAATTTAGTTACTGAAAATCACCAGGACTATTAGAAACTGAAACAAGAACTTCGCAACATGAATGGATTTTTCCCCCATGGTGTTATGTTCATATAAAAATTTTGTATTATTTCAATAACAGTGAGTCTGACGAGTTCTGATCGAATTTCGTGTTTACAATTTTCATGTAGGTTTAACAAAATGACATGATATGGTTGTTGTCTTTATCAAGGCAACAAGTAGGCTTGATTTGAAAATTGTTTTTCAGTTGTTTTAAACGGTAGGTTTCGATATTCCATTGCTGTCTGCTGATAACATTAAAATAAAAGGAGAAATAAGTATCAATTGAGTTTTTATTCTTCGACTTCCATGGATTGAAGTTCATTAGATAAAATCTATACTTGTTTACCAGCGCCAGTCAATAACTACTATGGTTACAGAATATCCGTTTATTTACTCTTTATGCTGTTCCTGTTTTACCGTGACTTGTTAAATTGTAGCAGCGTAGAATATTTACTATTTACAGTTATTATATACATGTATGCGTGTGTGTTTGTATGTAGTTAAAATGGTAGGTTTTTCATTGGGATTTTTATTGTGTAGTTTAATGGGTAGGTCAAGACTGTTGTTTATTTTGGGAAAACCAGTATTTTGGTTTCCCCGATAATTTTTGTAGACCATTATTTTAATAGTGGGCCAATTAACGGATAACCGTGGTGGTTGTGAACTGCTAAACTTTTAACTCAAAATGCAAAAAGACAATTATTTCGGCTTTTCAATCAAGAACTTTTTGTACCCCAGCTGTGTTACTACAACAAAAAAACTTCTAGGAAAAATGTGTCTGAGGGCCTAAACACACTTCTTGTTTACACGTGATGGTGCTGGTAGGTTTAAAGCTGACAGGCAAATCTATAAAAACTTTCTGGCAATACAAAACGTAACTTAGAAACTTTCATTGTTTACATTTTTTACTGGAGCTCTCAAGAAATTCCAAAAGGGGTAAGGACGCTAATTTTTATATAAACACTGATTGGCTTAACCTCGTAATTCTTGAACGCTATTGGTGAACAACACAGAAAATAACATGGTTGCACAAACAAACATCTCCAGGTTGGAAGGCAGGCGATGTACCCTTATATTTGTATAAACAAAATTGTATTTAAACGGCGCTACATGGGTATTACATAAATATATTATGTGAACACAACACAAAGAGAATATGCTGATGATCGTAAGACTCCGTTTCATAATATTATGGTACCATACTACGGCATTGCTAATGGTAGAGTGTAAATAACATCGTTTAGTGCGGCGATTATGCAATTTGCTAAATTAGAGTAATATTATTATTATAATTCTACTTGCAGTCATAATTATTTACAAAATTGCTACTAGAGAATATTACGTAGACACCTGTGCTTACCTCAGGAAGCCTGCTGTCTTTAAAAGAGATATCAATGTCATGGATACAGGCCACAACTCAAATTGACGCAAAATTATCCCCAATAAAAATCATTGATCACTGTCGATTAAAGTAAAAGCAGTCATGATGAATGTTAAATGAACGTTTTTCAATATCATTGGACAAGCATGTTTTCGAATTTGTAAAGGATTTTCGAGTTCGTTGCTACAAAAATCCAAGTTGTTTTTATTAAACCTGCTCAAAGAATGTTTTGCGAACGTAGTCTTNAAATTGCTACTAGAGAATATTACGTAGACACCTGTGCTTACCTCAGGAAGCCTGCTGTCTTTAAAAGAGATATCAATGTCATGGATACAGGCCACAACTCAAATTGACGCAAAATTATCCCCAATAAAAATCATTGATCACTGTCGATTAAAGTAAAAGCAGTCATGATGAATGTTAAATGAACGTTTTTCAATATCATTGGACAAGCATGTTTTCGAATTTGTAAAGGATTTTCGAGTTCGTTGCTAAAAAAATCCAATGTGTTTTTAATAAACCTGCTCAAAGAATGTTTTGCGAACGTAGTCTTGTTGCCAATGCAACTTACCTTGTTAAGAAACAAAAAAAGTTTGCAAATATCGATCGATAATATTCATCTGACTTAGTGTAACCTTTTGTCTCCATTTTGTTAACTTTTTTTAACAGCCGTGGTTAGGACATTTTGTTCTAGTTCAGTTTCGCCACAAAAAACGGTCCTACCCTGTACCAGGAAGGTACAGGGTAGGGTTGATCCACCCTTTTCGAGGACGTAAGCAAAACTCCGAAGATAACATGATGAAACTTGGCTTGAACATGTATCATAACCATCCGCATTTTTCGTTAAAGTACATCGTTGTTATCTTTTCTGCAAAGGCTAGAAGGGTGTAAAAATTCACTTTGGGGGTTTAGCAACTCTTGAACAAAGTGATTTGGGTGAAATAATTGTTATTTTTAGCAATTTTTAGCAATTTTTGTAGCAATTTCAAAAAGGAATTAGGAAACGTATTAACAGCTTGAAGAAACTATAGAAGTTGCAAAAACATTTTTTAACAATTGTGAAAAACAATTTTCTGAGACGAAGCATATTTTGGATTAGGGACAGGGTTCATACAATTTTGGTCGGTTTTCTGATGAGGTATCAACATTTTCCAAGAGAAGGGTCATTAAATCTTACCCCTAGAAAGAAGAAACTCCCGTCCTTTAACGAACAAACACTACAGTTGGGGAGGTTCTACATCATGTTCTTAAAGTTCGTAAAGAAGGGTATTCCAGGGCACTAGTAATTTGTTGTGCAAGAAAGTTTTTGCCCAGTTGAGTCAGAGAGCCAGCCAGCAGGACTCTACCCTCCTGTTAATATTAAGTTAATAGTCTATTAAAATGAAAATATATTAGTAGGAGGTAGAAATATACAATCAACAGTGGATCAAGTAAAGCAGTTGACACTCTATTTGGTGCATTGCGCATCACATTTCCATCGATGTACTTTCACAATTTTGATTCTTTTTTCCCTTTGTAACAAAGGAGTGGATAAATTGTTTGGAAGAACCATTACATAGTCTGACCATGATCTTAACATTTAAGTAAGAACAAAAATACTAATGGCCATTGTTTAGTAGGTTTTTTTATCATTTGTTTAGCAACTCTTGTCTGTAAAAAGTCAAAGTGAACTTAGTAGACGAGCTTTTCAATAAGGGAATTCACAACGATGGCTCTTGTTTTTCTGTCTTGGAGACTAAGTATTTATAGATTTATGCATGTCAAGATAAAAATGGCTTCATTCAGTTACATTGCACCTGTCAGCGATGTTATAAATATCCTAAAAATAACAGCTGCAAAACAAAATAAAGACTTTCTAGTAAATGGAAAAGCAGTTAACATTAATTTTAAAAGAGTAATTAAAAATATTTTGATATGACCATGAGTGGATTCGAGACATTTTGACTGCTGGTAAGATCTTTAAGAGCTAAACTGAACTTCTTTTATTTCTTTATTTTAAAGGGATAATATTGCTGTTTTCCTGTTATTTTGACAAAGTGTTTTTTGTACTTGACATTAGCCAACTATAAACAATTATAAACAACTATAAACAGAGTGGATGAGTTAAAGTGTCTGGGCTCAACTATTGAGAGTACTGGTGGCTGTGATAGAGAAATATACAAAAGAGTGCAAGAGGGATGGAATAGCTGGAAGAAAGTCAATGGGGTCCTGTGCGACAGAAGTATGCCAATGAAAGTCAAAGGGAAGTTGTATCAAACAGTTGTTAAACCCGGAATGCTAACAGCCCGGAAACAATACAAATGACCAAACAACAAGAAAAGAAGACAGATGTGAATGAAATGAAAATGTTGAGGTTTGCCATGGGAAAGACCAGATGGGACAGGATCTGAAATGAGACAGTAGCAGATCAGCTGGGATGAATGCCAGGCTGGGAGAGAAAGCGAGATAAGCAAGACTGAGATGGTTTGAATATGTCATGAGGCAGGAAGAGTAGTACGTTGGAAATAGGGTGATGAAAGTGCAGCTTCCGGGAAGAAGAAAGCGAAGTAGTCCAAAAAGAAGATTCTTCGATTCCATTAAGGAGGATATGTAAATGTTTGGCCTGTCAGCGGCAGACACTGTTGACAGAGGGAAATGGCGAAAGAAATTCCTCTGTGGCGACCCCATTTAAATGGGAGAAGCCGAAAGGAAGAAGAAGATGATGATATTAACCAACTATAATCTCAAGCAAGACTCATTTTTGAAGCAGCATTACAGATTTCTAATTCCAAAATATCCCTTTCTATGTATCCTTCCTGGTGTTGATATGAGCTATATCATATATCTCTTTGTTTACATAAAATGGTATCCGTTGTAGGAAAATCATTTGTAAATGTTAATTTCTTTAGTTGTACTCAAGAGAAAGACAGATAGCAAGATGTACTAATAGTCTCTATATACTGTACTTGTAGGCTTTGATAAACATTTGAAATTTAATTATGAGCTAGCTTGATAGTCTGTTATTTTATGCTATGTGTTCAATTTAGTTTCAGTTTAGTTTTAGTTCCATATTTGTTAGCCCTCTTTAAATTCAAATCGTTTTATTGAATAACTGACCACAGAAATTTGATTATGTTTTATTAAGGTATTCGTATTAATAGGTCAAGTTCTAACACTAACAACCATGTTTATTTTACTTTAAACAGAGAACATCATCAAGCTGGAAGTAATATTTAGATTTCGTAGGTTCCATGCAAAATTTCAGATCCCCTTATTACAGTAATTATTTTTGAATGAATACCAAATACAAAGGAAATATTGTCTTGGTAATGGTCTTGACAACATAAACCTAACTTGGGGGACTATGATTGGATCAACTTCAGGACAGTGGGAGACAGAAATATGGCAGATATCGTCATTGCAGGATACCCTTGCCATATTTTTCGGACTTGGCAGAGAAAGCTGAAAAAGGCTTTTCCTTGGATAGCCCAATTAGTTATCCAATGTCATTAGACTGACTGTGAAAATTGTCAAGACGAACTATTGTTATTTCATGTCACAGTAGTTTATAAAATTTCCCTCCAAAGGATAGCTAAGCTTTGAATTTTGTACTGACACATGCACAGAGAGAGAGAGAGAGAGAGAGAGAGAGAGAGAGAGAGAGAGAGAGAGAGAGAGAGAGAGAGAGAGAGAGAGAGAGATAGAGAGAGAGAGAGAGATAAGTCTGAAATTCAAGTAATTCATAGGTAAATGTAAAAGGTATGGTCTCTTTAAAAATCAAACCTAACAGTTGCCAGTGTGGCGTGCAAGGTGCAACATTGCCTAGCTCTAAAGTGAAATAAGCAGAGACTTCTAGTAAGATAGTTGCTGGTTTCTTTTGGTCCCTGTATGTAGAAAGCAAGAGTGGTATGCCTAAATTCTGAATTAGATTAGGTTCCTGAATTATTCACAGATATATATTTTTTTATTTCTTTCCATAGACTCAAATCAAAATAGAGACATCTCTTAGTTTGTACCAGACCATTGGTAAACTTTCTAAACAGCAGTTAAGAAAATTAAATAAGAGCCTTGATAGAATTTTGTCCCAAGGCACCGCGTTATATACACGAAGATTCAACTTTAAGGTTTAAAGAAAATTTGAAGATTTAAAGGATGATGGATGACTTAATTCTATGCCATTAATTTATTTCCATAAAAAATTGATTCAAAATCACTTGTGCTTTTCCATTTATTTTAAAGGAGGCGGATACTAATGCTATCAGTCATTGCTGAAACAAATGATGATAATAATGCTCAAAATGATGAGCTAGGTATCTCAGGGCCATAGCAACTCGCTGGGCCAAAGGTATACCTCCATTCCTTTCTGTCAAATTATTAATTTTATCTATGCATTAAATAAGAATATGCTTTGAGATGTATGTCAGGATAAAACAACTTACCTTACTACATAGCTTCCACATAGTGCAGAATAGAGAAAGATAATTTTGGCATGACGCTACATAACGCAATCAAACCCCCCAAATAGTATACTTGGCCGCTTTCGTGAGATGGCCTGTGCACCAATTTCCTCCAAGTTGAGCACCATTGCTATAGTCTATTCTCTTCTTTGACAGGCCGAAAGTCAGGCTCTAAATCTCCGCTTGGTCTTTCTGAGTTGTCTTGTAGTTATTGCCAAGTTACAAATTAATCAGCAAAGATGTTGCTAAATGGAAGAAAACTACCAGAAAGATCATTAATGAAAAGAAGGAAGAGAGTTGGACCAAGGAACTTTGAGATACGCCCAAATTAATGGGATACTCATCACCAGTACTTCCATTGAGTGTGATAACCATTTTACGATTTTAGAGGAAGGACTGAAGGATATTAAATATCTTCATATAAATCCCATAACCATAAAATTCTTGAAGCAAAGCATCGAGCCATACATTATCAAATGCCTTAAAAATATCGAAAGCTATAGCACACCCTTCACCAGAGTGTTATAAACTTATTTATTAATAAATAAGTAAATACATTCAGTCTGGTCAGTCCTGTTAGAATGACTCAACTAGGACTTGTGATGAGCATTGAAATCGCAAAGGTCAAAGATGATAGCAGTGTGATCCTTGCCGTGCACTGTATCAATGGAATCTGATACTGTCTCATAACTGACCAAGAGCCAGAAGATGGAGATGGATACAAGAAAAGTGGGTAAGTGGCCTGAATAAGAGAAAATCTGAAGCACTTGAAAAGCTTATCTTTAGATTCAAATTCTTGTATTCTAACATCAGAAGATCTTGTCAAGTATAGACGGCCAGATCATGAAGATGAGTTGTGAGAGTCTAGTCCAAACAAAGGTAAATAGCCATTAACATGATGGTCCCTATTTCTAACACTCTTCTTGACGTTTGTCTCATAAAGAGCAAGAATATGAGAAGGGTCAGAATGACGTTTGACAATGGCAACGCGAAAGTATTTTTTGAAGACAGCACCTTTTCTGTGCAGAGCCCATACAACCACCTTGTGGGTCGTTAGTGTTAGGTCCCAAAATTTTTCATGTCCACTGACTATCACAAGTCTGCCGGGCCCTGGAGGTTTAATTAAAATTATCATGAAAATTTCTAAAAATTTAAGTAAATACCCTGTGCCATCACCTGGACGCAGACTATCATCCTGCCCAGTTACTTAGTCCTGTGATAATGATGGTGTTACTAAAATAAGCCACAGAAGACACTGTTTACCATGCTTTTCCTCGTAAAATTGGAGTGATAACCAGATGACACTGTCAGTGGTGTTTTCGTCAAGACACCATCTCTTGGATCTTTGCCAACCAAGATTAAAGAGGCCCTTCTTTGTATGAGATACATTAAATCAGACGTCCACTGGGTATTTTGAGATCTCGGAGATAAAACTATTACGTTTTAATCTTCTAATCTTAAACAAATTAGCAGGTGTCTAAAATCATTACAACTCACATCAAAAAACTTCTCTGTGGTAAATAAATAAAATCACTTCTCATTTTTTATTTTTAATAGCCAAACTTTCAAAACAAGCTTTTATTAGCAAGAATTAGTTTCAAATTATCACAAAAATTCCTCTGATAATTGAAGAATCATTCAGAACTTGCTGTTTAANGATCTTTGCCAACCAAGATTAAAGAGGCCCTTCTTTGTATGAGATACATTAAATCAGACGTCCACTGGGTATTTTGAGATCTCGGAGATAAAACTATTACGTTTTAATCTTCTAATCTTAAACAAATTAGCAGGTGTCTAAAATCATTACAACTCACATCAAAAAACTTCTCTGTGGTAAATAAATAAAATCACTTCTCATTTTTTATTTTTAATAGCCAAACTTTCAAAACAAGCTTTTATTAGCAAGAATTAGTTTCAAATTATCACAAAAATTCCTCTGATAATTGAAGAATCATTCAGAACTTGCTGTTTAACTAAAACATCAACAATTTCAAATGCTGATTTTCTTTACACGTCAGGATTGACAGCTCTTTGAGTATTATTTATTTTATAATTTTCAAACATTCACCTACATTGAAAACAGTCAGTTTTGTACAAATGCAAAACATTTTTCTTTATGGTGATATAAGAACATTCAGATAATCGAAAAGTGTTTCAGGAGCCCATATTTAATGTCTGACCTCCAAATGATGCAGTCCTTCTCACAAAATACCATTATCACTTAATGTACTTGAAAGACCTTCTAAACTCAAAAAGACATTAAATTAAAGCCTCTTTTAATTTGATTTGTGAAATACGTACTTCTTTTTAACTATCTAAGCCTCCTAAGTACACGCTGAAGAAATAAAAATCATCGTTATCATCATCACCTTTAATTCTCGTGAAGGGTGGGATGCGATGATCTGCCATGTTGCTCGATGCTGTGCATTTCTCATTGATATGTAAGCCTTGATGTTCTAGGCATTTGGCTTGTATTGATAATTGTTTCCCTGTGTCATTGTTAATTTGAAGTTATCTAAAATTTTTAATGAGAACTCAAACCTGATTGAAGTTGAGGATTTCTAATATTTTATCGGTCAAAAACCAACAAGAAGGTATATAAAAAAAAGACAGAGCCAGCAGTGCCATTCAAAAGGGTTTTCTTAGAGTTGTGGATGCCACAGTGACTTATGAAGACCTGCAGAGATATGTCAATCTCGATGCAAGGGTTTTAATTTTTATCTCTAAATTTATACTTTAGATTAGTTTAAATGGAAGACATTAAGATGGTAAGGTAACTTTTAAAGAAGAAATAAACCTTGGAGGCAAAAGAATAATGAAGATAAATTGTGCTAGAAATAGACCAAGATGGAAAATCTCAGAAGAAGAAAATTAGTTTAAATGTGGTTCGTTTCGGCAGGTCTTCATCATTATTTAATTTATTTTATTCCCAAACAAATTTTACAGTATCATTTTAAAATGGTACCGGATTTACTCCAAAAACTATCAATAAGAGAAAACCTAATAAAAATTATAGTCAAAATATGATCTGAATAGAAATAACTTGTCTTGTAAAACAGAGCCTGTGATATTAAATTTCTTCATACGCTAGAGATTTGTTAGAGAGTATTAAATGCTGAGGAGATACAGTTTTTTAAGTCAACCATACTATAACTCAACGTTATTGTAAAAAAATGTGGTTATCTTCCAAATGAATCTTAAAGGTGCGGCTAGAAAAATTTTAGTGGTCGAAGAAAACTACACGTAAGACTAAGATAGAAAAAGTGTAACATTATACGGGGGATATTGTCAAGTTATGTTTGACATATTAAAAGGTAATAGGATAAATTGGCTACACACAAAACACATGCAGTCACGAGAAATGTCATTAAAAGGAAGCTGAATGCAGCATCTCCTCTCTTGTATATAGCATGAGCAAGTGGAATGTTACTCTTGTTTAAATACAAAGTACTCAAATGACATGAGCACGAGTATTATATTATGCTTTACTTATTTTACAATTTGTACTGAGAAAAGATCTAAAAGAAATTGAGACGTTTTCAATAAATGACTTGTTTCTGCATGAATGTAAGTATATATATATATATATATTTATATATATATATAGTAATATTAGTAAAGTATACCAATGTTCACTGAGAGTGCTCAATGTTTCCAGAGCGTTTATAAATCCAGTAAAGCATACAAGTAGTAACTGCTAAATTTGTCTAGTTATTTTGTATGCTTTACTGGATTTTTATATATATATATATATATATATATATATATATTTATTTGTGTGTGTGTGTGTTATACACTTAGCTGACTATAAGAGTACTTTATTGCTACTATTGCTTGTGTTTTTGTACAATGTTCGGATATTATGATTTGGTGAGGACTTCAGAACGTTACGGGTGACAGTTTGACACTGTAGTAGTTTTGTGGTAGGCAGCTACAAGTTGAGTCCAAATTGATTTTTGGAAAGAATAATGGAGCTAACCGTAGCACTTATAGGCAGGTCAAGGCACTGGCGTATGTATTTAGAGACCAGGTTGTCGAGATTTTCTGCCACCCAAGTCTTAGAAACATTTGAAACAGTAAGGTGCCAGGAAACCTTTGGGAGGGCAAATTCACTATAGAGACGCAGTTTGTGTTTTGGATGAATAGGTAAGGAATCAATTTGTTTGAGAAGATCTAGTAAAACAGACAGAAGCTTGGATTTGTGAGGCTGATTGGTCATTTCAAAGTCAAGATAATAATAATATAATAATAATAACAATAATAATAATAATAATAATAATAATAATAACAACAACGACAAAAATAATAATAAAATAGAAATAATTATAGAAACAATAATAATTAAAAAAAATAAATAATAATAACAATAATAATAATAATAATAAACGTCCTGGGTATGATGATAAACTGCATCCGGTTGTGGAGGTTTTTGCCACAACTACCTCCAGGTCACCCTTGGGCAAGGTGTAGCACCTGTTAGCCTACTCCGAGGCCTTGAAATACCGGGTTGACGTCCAACGGAGTTTAGTCTGTCCCTTTTCTCTTTCTGGCCAGAATGAGGCCGCAAGCCTTGGTTGGTAATCGTCGTTTGAGAAGCAAAACTCAGAACATTAAGTTGTAAATACCAGGTTGACGTCTGGCGGGGTATAGCTGTGTCTTATGGTCAGGAGTAGATCTTTAGCTCTGGTTGGCAGTGCTCCTAGAAATTGTCTCGATGAAAATACTAGGGAAGGAAAACCTTACACAAACCGACCTCTTTGAGTGTAAAATGAATAGATATAATCTTTATATTAACGACGTGAATGGGACCGGAACTGAGAAGAGTAAAGTTGCCTCGTCCGGTAGGTGTCCCTTGGGTGAGTAGCGATGGCCCGGTCGTAATCTTACGGCTGCTAGAATTGGATGGAGTGGAGAATTGGGCGTAGCTGTGGTGGAGCGTTGCTTCTTGAGTATATTTATTGATGAAGAAGGAAAGCCAGTCAAAGGCTACAGGAAAAGACAAATGTAGAGAAAGACAGAATCTTGAGATAACGGAACAGAGAATTTGTGAACATGCTCTTATGATATTAAAGAATATATTTCATGAAGTTGATGGTAGCAATGTTGATATCGATCGCCTGGATGAGAATGATGACAGAGAAGTGATAGCTGAATATATAGAACCAATAAGGAATGAATTTACTGAAGTAATGCCTGGTGAAAATGACTTAAACCAGGATGAATGGATGACACTTGACGGAATTAATAAAGTCATTGATGAAAATCTAGAGGAAAGAATGATCAGGTTTAAACGGGTTGATAGGAAAATGTTGAGAGAAGAAGTCGAAAAGGTTAATGTGTTCTTCATAAGATAAGGACAGATAATTTTACTGAAACTAACAACCCTATAAAAGCCTGTTCAATTTTTATTGGTTATAAGGTTGGGCGTAAACCCCTACAGGAATATGACCAACTAAAGCAGAAGGGACCATGGTGGAAGAGACGAATAGATAATTCTATCAAAGTTATCAGGAAAGAAATAAGTATACTTGAAGGAGGGAAGAAGGACCAATGTTGAAATAAGAAGAAGTTCCAGAATCTGGAAAGAAAATATTCTTTCCGGAAAAAAGGATTGAACGTAGTTGTAGAAGAACTAAAACAGCGGTTTCAAGCCAAGAGTAAGAAAGTTAAACGTTACCAGCAAAGAATTGAGCAATTCAGGATAAATAGAACATTCAACACTGATCAAAAAAGAGTTTACCAACAACTTAACGGTGTTAACAGGAGTGATGAAAAGCCTGACGCGGAAGAAAGTAAACAGTTTTGGAGTTACGTGTGGGGCAAGAACGTCAGACATAATGAAGATACTGAATGGTTGAAAAAACTAAAGAATGAAGCAGAGTTGAATGAATAACAGAATGTATTAACAATAACAGTAGAAATGGTAACTATGCAGACAAAAAAGTTCCCAAATTGGAAAAGTCCAGGAAGTGACAGAGTCCAAGGCTATTGGCTGAAACAGTTGAAACCGCTTCATAATAGAATGGCAACTCAGATGAATGACCTTATTGCTGGTGGAGGTGAAATCCCAAAGAGGATGACAACAGGAAAAGCGGTACTATGTCAAAAGGAGCCGAAAAAAAGAACTGCCGTAGATAACTACAGGCCAACATCTTGTCTCCGACTGATGTGGGAACTTGTGACAGGTATAATATCAAACAACATGTATGAGTTCCTTGAGCGTGAAGGGAAACTCCCGCCTGAACAAAAAGGATGCCGCAAGAAAAGAAGGGGGGAAAAAGATCAGTTAATCATCGATAAGACGGGCATGAAAGATTGTAAGCGAAGACATATTAATTTAGGCATGGGTTGGTACGATTATAGGAAGGCCTATGATATGATTCCACATTCTTGGATAATAGAAAGCCTTAAGTTGGCAAATAGAGCACATAATATAATTAGTTTTATTAAAAAATCAATGAGTGATTGGAATGTAAATTTATCTGCAAATGGAGAGTTTTTGGGAAACGTTAAAATCAGGAGAGGGATATTCCAAGGAGACAGTTTGTCACCACTGTTATTTGTAGTATGTTTGATTCCTCTGAGTCATATTTTGAAGGAAGTGACGTCTGGATACAGCCTCGAAAGTGGTGAAAAATTGAATCATTTATTATTTGTGGATGATTTGAAACTTTATGGTAAGGATCAGAAAGAATTTAATGTGTTACTATCTACAGTTAAAATATTTAGCCGTGATATCGAAATGGAATTTGGAATTGAGA